>CM037777.1:20074814-20124814 GCA_021229015.1 Solen grandis | reverse complement strand
GTGAGTAAGAGAGAAAAAGCAACATTTTTTTTTCATATTTGTAATGGGTTTTCACAGTTTGTTGACTCAGTCTTGATGAATTTTTCATACAGTTAAATGAGCTAAGGCCCTTAAAAGGTGATATTCCAACATCACATAACACCCTTTAAAAGCTAAATGGAAGTGTAAGGAAACCATATTTAGATTTTTTTTACGATAATTCTTGTGACCATGAGTGATTCATTGCTTTTATTTCTTGTATGATTCTTTCTTGCCATTGTCTGGCATTGTCTTTTACATGTACTCCGCAAAAGTAGAAATTTAATGTCCCTCTATGTTCAAGTTAAGATCTTTGAAAAATATAAATATATTTATTCTAAACACATACAAAAATGTTTATTCATTTCTGGATATAAATCAATTGACAGATTGTTGCTTCAGTTAAATTTTTCATGAGAAAGATCAAAGAGAAGTCTGAAATAGAAAATCTCCAAAAATTAACTGTTTGTTATACTGGGCTGGTTTTGTTTTTCATCAATGCTCATGACTCAAGGGGTGAGAGCGAAACTAGGCTAAGTGCTTATATATTTATATGCACTTAGCATAGTTTCGCTTGCTGCTTTTCGATTGCTTGCTGAGAGTGAACAGTGCAGACAATAATCAGACTGCAAAGATGTGCAGGCTGATCTTGGTCTGCACTGGTGTCAAAGGCAGTCACAAAGCACATATAGCATTTTATAAGGGTTAACCCCTTGCATCATTGATAATGATGTTATTCATTTAATCTTATTTTCAATAAATTTACGAAATGCAAATCCAGAGATATGCATGATCAGGTTGCAGGTAACCCTTTCACACTCATTTTTAATCTACGATTGCAATCCATATTTTAAAAGCAAATTTTAAAGAGCAATAAATTCTGAGTAAAAGTGACAATGTGAAGGTGTTCAGATGCAAGTTAGGATAACTCTTTGTTATTAACGTATTGTTTGTCAATGTTCATTGAGGTATGGTTTTTTACATACTGATTTATTACGGACATTAACACCGCTATGAATTGATTTTCTCGTCATCTGTTCGGTACTTTTCTTCCACAATTGATCGGGATCAAAGAATTGCTTGCAGGAAGTTGATACTTGATTAATCAAATTTCCCACCTTGTTATTCCAGATGATGAGGGAAGAAAATAATTTAGATTAAATGATTAAATTTTATTCCAACAATTTGATCATTGGCATTAGTGAAAAATCCCCACATTAAACGTTAACGTGGATCGGGGCGTTGGAGCATGAACACCCACTTGACTGAGTTGGTTCTGGCTGCCGTCTCTTGTTGTCAGTGCGTCTGAGTAAATCTTGCCTCCAGTGCGACGCATCTCCAGGCTGAGTGGTTCAAGTCACGCTCGAGTGGCCAAACATCATCACTTAATCATGTGACCAATTGATCCTGCACGTGGCTGTGTTCTGTCGCGTGTGTTACAATACCTCTACCATAAAACAAGATTTATTTCTCTCAGGAACCTCTTTTGTAGCCAGATTGAGTGTTATTTTATTTTGATGTGCCCTTTATATTGGTGTAACCAGTGTGCTGGGACCAATGACAGTTGGTCAGAAGAGCAGGGCATTGGTTTTGAAGGATTACATCTATGGTTAGCAACTTAAAATGATAAAATTCTTCACAAAAAATATGGAAACACTAACAGTTTTCATATGTATGTTTATGTCATTCTTATAATGCGTTGTTCACAACCTAACATAATTATAAATGATAGCTCTAACTAGCTAGCTATATGTTCACCTGTTTGCCTGTACCGTCATTGTACAATATATAAATATGCTTGCATAATGAGCTCCTGTTTACATATTTTGAATAAATAAAACGCGCAACAATCTTCTTCATATGATTTATTTATCATTTTATAAAAGAAGTTGAGACGACATACAACAAACAAATGATAACACTGCAACAATGTGTAAGCGGGAAAACTTATCAAGGAAAATACTATGAATTAAATTGTTTGATGTTAAGCCTTACAGTGGCGCTCAGCAATTCATGCACCTCTAGCATGTACTATGTCTTTGGTTAATCTAATAGGAATATGGCAAATAAAACGATGCCGTTCATTGAAATATGTTCGGCTCTCACACCAAAATGATATTTTAGCTATAAGATCTATTTGATGTGGAAAATCAAGAAAACAGTTCCAAATTACAAACCACATTGCCTGTTCCAGTTGATGTTTAATGCAACATAAGGATCCCAGTCCTTTGATTCGACTACGTATTATTGCTTTCCTTTAAATACAATGGAACAGAACCTAAAAGCAGTTTAGATATCTGTTTCTCCTTTTTGCTGCATCAGCTTTTTTTTCTAAGGTATGGAGTTTGTTTAATTAAATTGTTGATGACAGATCATAAAATTGTAAATTTGGGTGTCATTACTTTGTGTTTTTAACATTCTCATATGAGACTGAAGTTGTGTAAGTTTCCCATTTAATCTAAAATTGCAACATTTGCAATTTTTTTTTTGCTCTAGTCGTAAGAATTGTTGTTCCTTTTCAAGTCACAATATCTCCAGTAAGCTTTGTAATACCAGGATACAAAAGCCCTGATGGAAATAAATTATTGATCCCCATGTTGTAAACCACAGTGTTATACAGACTGTGAAACTGATTTAGACTGGATGTAATTATATCGTGACTGAAAATAGACTGTAGAGTTGGTATAAGCAAGAGCGTGGAGGCTTATTGTATGCAGCTCAATTGCTTGATGGACTCATTGTGGGGAGAACTTGCTTGCAGTGAATGGCTCCCCTGTGGTTTAAGAGCTGTTGTCTTCCATGCCTCTCCTGGGGTTCTTACCATGGTGGTGAGAGTCCCTTTGCCTTTGTACCTTACGAATGAACTTTACTGTACAACCTGTAAAAACCAGGTCAGACTGCAAGCATACAGAGGAACAGATATTAAAGTTTTGTTTATTGTTGTTGTTTTTTTTCGGTCAAATGAGCATTAAATGCCCTTCACTTTACAAAGAGTTTGGGGTAGCGGGTCAGAGCTTTCACTTACATTTGTTTTAGTTGCTGATATACTATTACTCTGTCCCTCACCGCTGTGGGTTTGAACCCCAGTTTTACATGTGAGGAAGCCTGCTGTCTAGCTTCAGGCTTGCAATACAGGTCTATGGTTCTACCAGGTTACATTTGTGCACTCTTAGGTCTTCCTCCACCTGCTTTTGACCTCACTATACTGGGACTTCCTGCGACTGTTCTTGACCTTGCTATATTGGGACTTCCTCCACCTGCTTTTGACCTCACTATATTGGAACTTCTTCCACTTGCTCTTGACCTTGCTATATTGGACTTCCTCCACCTGCTTTTGACCTTGCTATATTGGATCTTCCTTCACCTGCTCTTGACCTCGCTTTATTGGGACTTCCTCCACCTGCTCTTGACCTTGCTATATTGGGACTTCCTCCACCTGCTTTGACCTTGCTATATTGGATTTTCCTTTACCTGCTCTTGACCTCAATATACTGGGACTTCCTCTACCTGCTCTTGACCTCGCTTTATTGGGACTTCCTCCACATGCTCTTGACCTTGCTATATTGAGACTTCCTCCACCTGCTCTTGACCTCGCTTTATTGGGACTTCCTCCACCTGCTCTTGACCTCACTATACTTGGACTTCTTCCACCTGCTCTTGACCTCGCTTTATTGGGACTTCCTCCACCTGCTCTTGACCTTGCTATACTGGGACTTCCTCCACCTGCTCTTGACCTCGCTTTATTGGGACTTCCTCCACCTGCTCTTGACCTTGCTATATGGGATTCCTACCTGCTCTTGACCTCGTCCTTGACCTCACTATACTGGAACTTCGTCCACCTGCTCTTGACCTCACTATATTGGGTCTTCCTCCACCTGCTCTTGACCTTCCTACATTGGATCTTCCTCAATCTGCTCTTGACCTTCCTACATTGGATCTTCCTCCACCTGCTCTTGACCTTCCTACATTGGAACTTCCTCCACCTGCTCTTGACCTCACTATATTGGGTCTTCTTCCATCTGCTCTTGTTCCACCTGCTCTTGACCTCACTATATTGGGTCTTCTTCCATCTGCTCTTGTTCCACCTGCTCTTGACCTCACTATATTGGGTCTTCTTCCATCTGCTCTTGTTCCACCTGCTCTTGACCTTGCTATGTGACTGAAAGGGTATTGCAGTTGTGGCAACTGTAAACTCATAACCACAAGTATTTGAGACAATATCTTATTCTTTTATTTTCATGACTGAGTGCTTCTAACACTAAGTAATATTATACATGATGAAGTATCACAGAGGCAGGAGTGGGTGTGGTGTTATATTTTACTATAAGTGGCTTGGCACTCGTCAGTGATGAAATAGTTCTTCATGTCGGATGAGTTGGATCACTGTCAAATTATAATACGTTTTCACTTCACATATTTGCATGTCTATCATAAATTCACAACACAGCATTTTCAGGAAAATCTCAGACAATATATTTGATTATTTCACTTTCACCTCAAACTCTATGTTTGATTTACATCAATCTATGTCTAAATTGATGGGTTATGATGCTAATTTTCTTTTTTCTTTTTTACAAAATGTTCAGCATAACAGAGTAACAGATAAGCATTTTTGATTGCCCCTTGATAACTTTCATTTTTTTATCATCATTAAAAAGAAATTTAGTTTTATATATACTTTCTGTATCCCCATCATCTCAGTTCATATTGAGTGTGTGTTTCAATATTTTATAAGAATAAAGATCGCTATCTGCAACAGTAATACTATGGTTAAAATTTATTTGCATTTCTTAATATCATGCGTATATCTTAGTAACCAGCCATACTTTTTGATTTGATACTTCAGTATAGTATTCTGGGGCAAAACAAACAAGTTAGATAACTCTCAATCATAATGCGAATTTATAATGGCCCTTTATGGACTTAGATTTTAGTTAAGATTTTGCATGCAGTGCTTTTTCTCAGCTGCAGTCTGCTATGGGATTGACTTGAAACTTCATAAAGGTGTTCAGGGGCGAGCTGCTCACACAAAGAGTTGCAAAGTCACATGTTCCTGTTTTCTTTGTTCTCTATGTAACAATTTTATTCTTTTATAGAAAAGAAAGAGTTTTCAAGATAGGGTGTAATGTAGACAATTTATCTTCAATTTTAAACTAATAGCCAATAATCCATGCATTTAGCTAGCATATTGAACACAGAAACAACAAACATAACATTTTGTATTTTCACATTCAATAAGCAATTAAGTATTAATATCCATTCCGATTACCCTTGTCAGCCATATTTGTTTACCATATATACTGTGTCAAGCACCTTTGAAGATCAGGACCTTCCTTTACCATGAAACATATTTTTTCAACATCCGTTTTTACATACTAATCCAGTGAAAGAACATTGAAACTTATTGAAACTGTTTGTGTGGGCAACTTCCTCAGGTTCATCAAACCATCAAGTGAGATAAATCCCGACAACATTGATTATGGCCCCTTTTGAAGTTAGATATTTTGATCAGACAATTTTTGTAATAACTGAGTACTAATAAAATAAACAACTATCATGACACATGTGTATGTAACTTATATATGCAGACATAGTTCATAATCATTTCATATGGATTCCATGATCTCTTGAATTTTCTGCTTTAATTATAGAATCATCTCTATTAAATGAATTTACAGCAGTTCTTTAGGTACTCTTGCAAGGTGGAAACAATGACATTTAAATCCCTGTTAGGAGTGGCAATCTGGCATTGTCACACCCACAACTGATCTCCAGTAGAAAAACTGGAGTAATTATTTTTGGTTGCACTACCTTGTGGCAGTCAAACAGGGAAGTGACGACAGGTTACGGAGGTTGGAAATGTCATATTGATGTTTATGTGGCAGGGAATGATAGTGGGGAATAATCTTCTTCATCTGTTAAAAACACAGAGATAAAAAATGTATTAAAAATAACACTAAATAACATACTAGAAGATTGCTCTGTAAATGATATCCCTGCTATGTAAGATGTATTAAATAGGGTTACTTTTTCTCTTCTAGATATTACATAGCACAGAGATATTTGACTTTAAGTGGGAAGAGTTTTTTTATATAAATTGAAATGGAAGGAACCACATGAGTATTAACACTGCAAATGTCAAGGATCAGCTGTAGACAGATAGAGTGGGCTGAATGTAAATGAAATTTATAATATTAATCCCTGCACAGGATACAGATATTTTTTGTTGAAATGTTGACAGTGTGGCTTAGAGATATATTTTATAAAAAAAAAAAAAATCTAATATCTATTTCCTGTTAGGTTACATTATCATTTGAATGTATGCTTTTGACATTTAATTTCATGATACAGACACTCCAATTGTGTCCTTTTTTTTAGTTCAACTGCTTTTTTTTTTTCTTAGATTGGCATTTTCTCATGTTAATAATATCTTTCAACCTGTCCAGATCAGTGACCAGCAGATTTTCTGTAAACAGGAGGATCCCTCTGCAGCCCCTGCAATAACTCCGTTGCTTCTGATCTGGGTCTGCTCCATTTGTCATTAGGCATCAAACTGTGTCTATATGAGATACAGGGTACATTAGGATGCATTTGCCCGATGATCAGTAAAAAATTAAAAAAACCACAATGACTTGTTTGTTTTGTTTAATTGCGTTTGAATGATTAAAGCCTTCAAGGCAATATTATTTAAATACAGACATCAGATAAACCATGGAAAAATACCTGTGTTTTAAAAATATGTGAAGTGTCATTTTGCAAGTCCTAATGACATTAACAATTTATTGTGTGTGTATATATATCACGGCTTTAAATATGTTGATAGATTGTGGCAATGTAAGATTGTTCCAGGAGTGATTGATACACTTAATGTGATAAAATCAAACTTAACCAAAATTCATCAAATGTCACTGTGTATAAATAGTAGCACTCAAGTCTTGTTTTGTATTTTGTTATTCTTGTGTGTTATTGTTGTGGTGGTTAATTAAATGACAAAAAAAAAATTGACCACATGTTGAATAGGTATATTTTCATGGTGGTTAAAAAACCAACAGGAGATCATTCATATCTTGCACTTCCTTCTGGTAAAAATACAACTCAAATGACATTTCACAAATAAGATGTATCTTTGAACTCAAATATTGATATCATTTAAAAATTAGATGAACACTATGTCACTTTCCAAGGTTCGTATTTCAGGGCTGGATCCAGAATTTTTCAACTGGGGTGGGGGGCACAAAATCAGATTGTGATGTCAGTACTAGGGGGGTCCTGGGGCATGTATCTCGTGAAAAAAATTGTTTCTAGTGTGATGGAGATGCCTTCTGAAGGGTATCTGGGGAGGAAAATAGAGTTTTTTTAAGGAAGTCACACACATATGCTTTATAATTATAGACTCATCTTAATTTAATGAATTTACAGCAGCTATTTAGATACTCTAAGCATGATACTGTCTACAAGATTTGATAGAGTTTAAGGAGACCTTAAACTTCACGGCCAAGAAATCATAATATTGGGAGATCAAACATTGAGTATCATTATTGTAACATGGTGCTAACTTCCTAGAATAACCTTTCTAATTGCTGCAGCAATACCAGAAGTGCCATTTTTGTTGATTTTGATAGTTACACCATAAGGGATGAAGCCTCCTTTTTATACGTCTAATTGAGGGTCGTATTATGTTATTCCTTCAGTTGTCTGTCCATCTGTCCGTTATCAGAACCTCGTAAATGCAACTCCGCCTACATTACTGAAAAGATTCGGTTCAAACTTACCAACAATACTTGCTCTTATATGTAGATGTGCATGAAGGCTGGATTTTGCTCTCACATGCAACTTTCAAGAGTTATGGCCCCTTTTCAATTTTTCCTATATGCAGTTTTATAAGCAGAACCTTGTGAACGCAAATCCTCCTATACTACTGGAGGGATTTGGTTAAGACTTACCAACAATACTTGCCTTTATATATAGATGTTCATGAAGACTGGATTTTGCGCTCATTGATCGGAAACTTTCAAAAGTAAATGTAGATATATCAGCAAACAATATTGAAGTCAGACATAAGTGTTTTTCTCATGCCAGCATTTTGTGAATATGATAAAAAAATAATTCGGCCCTAAAATTAAGTGATAGACATCAGTATTGTATCATATAACACACAAGGCCTCTTCATGTTACAGTATCTTCGGATGTATATTGCTACGCTTTGCGGTATCTTATTAGGCAGAATCTGTAACCACACTGACTTTTAAAGAACCATTTTTAATTTAAAAAAGTGGGTTCTAACAATGCTTGTAACCAGCAACATGTATGTATATAACCAATGATTATAAGTTACAGTTAATTCCCTTTAACGTTATCCTACCTATTACCTTATGAGCATTCATATCTAAATTTATGACTATAATAATGAATATGATTGACAGGATTATTAATGATAAAGACTTTACTCTAACCATGATCCTGTGCTGTAGTATTGTATAAGCTAATGAAGGAGACCTTGATCAGACCTTGTCTGATCTGGGTCTGTACCATTTGCCAGCTCACCACGTGAGTTAGAATCCTGGTAGGGTCATTCGGATTTTCATGTGAGGAAGCCTTCCAGCTGCCTTGTGGTAGGTCGGTGGATCTATCCGGATGTCTCCGTGCATTCGGGGTCTTCCTCCACCTGTAGTTAGCTGGATGTCGCTATATGACTGAAAACTGAAATACTGTCAAAGCGACGGTAAACTCAAATAGTCAAATCAAGTCTGTTTGCCAAGGCGTCAAAACACATCTCTGTAAGGTAGAGAAAAGTAAAAAGAATAAACTCTAACTCTTAGCACCTGCTGATCATTGTTCTTTGAGCATCAGTTTATTATAATTTCTCTCTAGCTTTGAAACAGTAACTGTGCTGTCAGCATCTTATTTTTTGACGTCATTTCTTAGTTGTCGGCCTGTTGTCGTCAGAAGCTTAATTTATATTATCTTTGTTCAGTTTGTTGACAATCATAGTTCATTACTGACACAGGAAATAACCAGGATACCACATCTAGTTACATCTAGTATTTGCTTGACATTACGTCTAGTATTTGCTTGATCTTTATTTTGGTTGATATTTAAGTTACAATGGTTGAATTGAAAAGGATACGACGGCGTTAAATATCAGTATAGGTTGAATTTATTCATATCATTTTTTCATATATATTTTTTTTCTGGTGATAAATATGACAGTTATTTAAAATTTACCTCACATACTCATGTTTTGACACCTTGTGGCAAATGGAGCAAACCAGGGTCTTCTCTGTTTGCTCATATGAGTGCAATGTAGCATAGATTCTACACTGAAAGTCTAGATCTGCATGGTCAAAAATCCATTGTTTGACATACAATATCATCTTCAAATACCCCCGGCTGAATTATTCACTTTCACTATATGACTTCTTGCGGTGGGGAAATAGGCAAGCAAACCTTCGTAATAGAGTAGTTATCGACCAATGAAAACGTGACTTTTAAATGCAACACTCTGATTTGGAAATCATGTAAACAATAAAATAAATGACCGCACTCGACAGCTGTATACAACTGCCTTTATGATTGGTTTTAAAAACGTGATGTGACCAATGAAATGGCACAATTTGACACACCCTAAAACGACCAAATTTAGCCATGATATCCCAAGGCCTATAGATAATCTATCGACTGGCAGTGGGTATTCAACGATTATACAATATTAAAGCTTTAAGTAAAGTAATATAAAATGTACCACAAATTTTTAGGAACATGAATATTCATGAGGTTACGGACCAATACGATGTAGATCCATTTCTGCAACAGCTCCAGTATGATGCATGTTTGCCTTAAGTCATTTGTCAATGATGTCACATAATTACAACATGCTCCATTATAATACGGTAGTTAGGTTTGGTCCCCCTATAAACTAGGCTTATAATGAATCTCCTCTGTTACTGACACAGTGGATATCATATTAATGATTTGGCTGTAGGGTCTGTGACGTAATTGAACAGGTGCATTAATAAAAATGAGTTCATTTGTTTCTCAGGGTACGATTGTTTTTGTGTGCGGATACTTGTGTGTTATATAAAGTACATTTAATCATATTAGAGTGCACAATTTCCTATGAAAGGGAATTGTTGAAATGGTCAGATTTATTGTCAAAAAGCTATGCATACTTAATTAGGCATTTATGGATCAGATATCTTCTCCGTCTATGAGGAAGATTTTCCCACTTCTCAGATCAGACTGCAAGATTTGCATATAGTGCAATTCCTGGGTATTTCAAGGCCATGGCAACTAATTAATTAATTATGATTTTTTTGGGGTCCTTGCTAGACAGATTTGGCTTGTGTGTGTGCATGACCTTTCCTCTGAGGTCATGCCATGAAAGGTCACCCCTGATGCATGCAAGGTCAGTGGTCAGGTTTTATTGCACTGCAGATCGTATGATGTGTTGAAGTGGACAGATGCCTTGATTGATGATTGTTAATGGAAACTGTTTGCTCCTGTAATAAGTGATGTCCAGTGGTACAAAATGATAAAAATACACAAAATAATGATAAAAGTAAAAGTATTAGTCATGATGAGAATTGTCATAATTGTTAGGTAAAAATGTAAAAATAACACTGATGATATTCAAATTGTATTGTCTATTTCATGTATTATTCTTAGGTTAAGTGATATTGTCATGTAGAAACAAAAATCAATTAACTATTTATAATCGTTGATATTCTTTTCTGTGGCTGAGAGTAAAGTTGCAGTCTCAATATCATACAGCCCCTTAATACCATGTGCATGTGAGTTCCATGTTCGGCTGATCAGGTTTTATGCTGTTCGCTGCTCCTCAGTGGTCTGGAAATGAGGATTTTGTGATTAAATTTGGTAAGGTTTAACTGTGGTTTTCTGCAGATCAGGCTTTATGTGGTACCTATTGAGTGCGTCAAAATGAGTCTATATGAGGGAAAGGGTTAATTAGTGGGATGTGACTTGCTATATGACTGAAATACTGTGACAGTAACTACAATGATAAGCTCCGACACAGTACCACAACAGTTTTCTAAGTCAATAATGAATATCATGAGGTCACTGATTGGTCAGCAATACCATGAAACAGTCAAATATTGTTCTGTTAATGCATTATGAGTAATATATATTTGCTGTATGTAAGCTTTTTAACATTTATCAGTTGATTTATTCTTCACAGCGTATGGCCAGTAGACAGGTCATTATCCCTGAGAACAGAGATATATATGTTTGCACCAGGTGAACTCTGTTAATGTTCTACTCAGTGGGATTTGTTTATCCTCTCCCAGTATCTCGTTCCTGGGTAAGTTTTTATCAAACAAATAATGAGCCTCGTAGATACTTTACCCTCAGTAGGTGGTGGTCACCAATAGACCCTTCTTAATATTATCTCATGCATATTCAGTAAGGTAACCAGAACGAGGTTTAGATGGGTCAGTTCAGACTCAGTTGTAAACAAACTCAGCAGCTTACACTGATAGAGACGTCAGTGGTGTACATATTTACACAGGTTTAAGCTTTGCTGAGGCCTAGAAAATTATTAAATAACTTACATTTTCATCATAGAAGTAGTCCTTGAACAAAAAATCCAAGTTTTACAGTGAAGACTATCTGCATTAAGACAGTTTCCATTAATCCACTATATAAATCACAGAATACCTATTAAGCCCAGCCATGTATATTTCAAACACACAACCTGCTGACCAGATGTAAACACATGGTTAAACTAATTCTCAACACCTACAATAAAGCCATTAAGCTTACATTCCATTGTAGATAAGATAACCTTTTAGACAATAACATAAATTACCAGCTTCTTTTGGGCACCTAGCTAACAGTATCCCAAATGTCTGTTTTCAGTTCATGATAATACTGATGTATGCAGCAAATGCCACAAATCTCAAAGAAAGAATAAAATATCACATAGTTAAATGTTTAAGCCATTTTAATCATGAATAGAATTAAATCACACATTTCTTTGTAATATAGTATTTAATTTAAAGATTATGACATACATTTTCCTCATTTTCTCGAGACTCGAATAGAAAAATAACAATACATTATGGGTGAAATAAACTTTTATAAGATATATTTTCAGTGGATAGCATACATATTTAGTTCAGTTGTATGAAAGTTTTTTTTCTCTTCAGGCAGCTTGAAGTTTTTAGTAATTTGTATAAATGTAAAATAAATGCTTTATTTCATTTCATATAATACTAGTTGCAAAATGTGACTGTCAAATTAGGCAAATGTGTATGTTGCAAGCATATTACGGGCTTACTCTAACAGATTGCTGGGTTAAAAATAATAGGTCCAGAGAATATTAACACATCTTTACACTAGACATTGCATATTTAAGAGGCAAGGAACCTCAGGACCTTGAAGTTTGTGGTTATTCGAGCCGTAACCCAGCCATAGAATCCAGATCCATTCATTCCAGGTTATATACTAGTAACCTGTTCAGTGAGAGACCAGATCCAGTATAAAACATAGTCACAAATGGTACTACCGTACTAACTAGCTCCCACCAAGACTGGACCAGCTTTAAATGACTCCATTTTAAATTTCCAAAAAACGTTGCATAAAAATAGTATTTTAAGCAGAAGGTGTGTGTTTTCCTGGCCTGCCTATAAGAAATTACAGTTCAACCTGTATTAGCAACCACCTGTACTAAGCGGCCAATTTCATTAAGCAGTCAATTTAAATGTATTACCAAACTGTAGCATTTTATCTTATATTTGTACTTAATTTAAAGGTCACCTCTGTTAAGTGGCGACTTTCTCTTATTCCCTTGACTGACTATTTAAGACATGTTTGACTGTACATGATTCACAAATATAAGTCAGTTAATTTCGGACTCAGTCAGATAATATTATCTTAATATATCTGAGAAAGAAATTTGAAGAAATAATAATGAAACAACAACAAAAAAAAAACTGATCAGCTCCGGCACAAAGTCAGCAAGCACAGACATACAGCATCTAACATGGATAAGATAGCTAAATGCGGAAAAGATTGTGATTATCTCTACCTGCAACTAAAGAATTAAAGACATGAAAAAAATGATGCCAATTAACGGGGATTAGTTTTTGAATGCAACGCGTTCTTGGCATATGTATCCTTGTGGAATTGTTGGCAGTTCTGGTGTCCCTACATTGCATATAACCATAACAATAAGGTATATATCACCCATCAAGAAATCAGCCATTTGGACTTTTTGAATTCTCAAGGGTCATGGAACTATCTTTGAAGATTTCAAGATAAAGAAACACTAAATTCTACTGCATCAAGTCTTAACGCTGTTGCTGTTATTCTCATTAGAAACGCTTTCTTTCAATAGAGTTTTTGTAATTTTATAAAATGCAAGTTGGACATAGTTTTCCATATATTGTTTATTTGACTATAATTCTGGTCTTTTTTCAGTGTGTGAACCGGAGAATTTTGCATACACTCAGAAAGTTATATATGTAACTTCAAGCATGTGATATAATGCCTAATGATTGTTTCAGTGTACATACACTTTTGTTATTTAAATATAAATTTAAGAACCTAAGACCAGGGGAGATGGTTGTTGTGTTTTTATTTCTGTACAATCAACCAATACCCTTGTTCTTAAACATAGTGATTTAAACTCAGTTTACAGTGTTTCTGGATAGCCAGATAGGAATGTGATGAGAGGTTAATTATCTGCATCATATTTTCTATTAGAATTACAAACTGGAACACTACAATGATAATGAGAAAATTTATTTCAACAGTTTACTTGTGGATGCGCTTCCGCCAGTGGTCGCCATAACTATACAAGTGATATTATCAGCTGTACTGGTGTGTATACCTGACCCATCTAAACCTCATTCTGAGAAAAGAATCTCTGGTATGCATAAATATTGAGAAGGGCCTATTGGGCATGAATGTGTGGTCCTATCTCAAGTGTGATAAGTTATGTTCTTTGTTGAGAAAAAACTCGAATAACAAGTTGCTATGAAGGCCACTACTGACTTTCAACAATGTGTAAATTGACACCTTGTGGTTTTTTGCTAATCTGTTTTTCAACAAAATATGGATTTAACAGCATCATAAAGAAGATGACCAAGGCTCTTCAAACATGAAGGTGGGGTGATGTGTTTTTTGTGACTCATCTACAGGAGAGCTGACTGCAAAAATGTTTTTTTCTGGATCCAGTCAGAGAAGAAGATAGACTGGTATTGTGGTGACCTTTTTCAGTCAAATCTAAAACAGAGTTTAGAGATTATCCCTGCCATTTATTACTTAGGGTTTGACTCAATCTAATTTTGTTTTTGTTACTATGGTGATAGTAGTACTCTTGAGAATATTTGTAAATGACTGTGTTTCTATGTTCCATTGTATCATACAAGGTATTGACACGGATACAAGTAACAAGGAGCTGTAGCTCATGCAGGCCAATTTCCTGAGAGGAAGTTTGCTTTGTTGGTTATTTGGAATTTCTCTCTCTTTTCATGACTTAAAATTGTTTTCCAGTGAAATTGTAAGACCCAGAATGTCCATTAGTGTCTCTTTACCTTACTGTGATCTGTACTGTTTATAATGTGCTTCATGGGAATTTTTATTTTGTTGATTTTGTACTTATAACCTAACCCAATAAAATAAATACATTGAAATGGACATCTTACTATCTTACTTTCATTATCCCTTTACTTTATATATATATTCAAGGACTTTGAACTGGTCTGTGTTGCCTAGTGGGAAGAGCATTTTCCCCAGAATCTGGAGTATGTGGATTTGATCCCCCGGATGTGACATACCAGAGTCGTTAAAAAATGGTCCTGGTATAGCTCCCTTGTTTGGCGCTCAGTATTTAAGGGTAGTTCCAGGATTTGTTGGCTCGGTGTCAGGATAATGTGACTGGGTGTGGTATCATGCCACATGTCAGCAGTGTGATGACTGCAGTGTGGCAGCACTACCGGTATATCTGTCTTAAGTAGATGTAGTTCCCAAATGACTGAGATACTGTCACTGAAATGTTAAACCCAAACCAAACAAACAAAATCTTTAAAGATGTCTCACCTTTGAAAAAATTTAATAGCTTAATGTGTTTTTCAAATGAGATTATCTAGAAATTTAATGATGCTTATTTCAGCAATATAGATATTTGCATGTTTTAAGTCCCACTTTTATCTCTTAAAAAAATATGAGCTAAGAGGAGGGGTCAACATATAACAGAGAACCTCTTGTTCAGAAAGATAACAACTTCATCATGTTTCATTTAATTAATGAACAAGGAAAAACACTGATAAACAGTAAGTAGGGGGAGATTATGTAAATTTTGTTCAGTTTTTTAACCACATGTCAAAAAGTTTTGAAATGTTGATTAAGTAATAAGTGTCTGCATGTTTTATGTACCTGACACCTGGTGGTGACTTCCTCGATGTAAATTAAAATTTGCTGCATCATGAAGGATGTTTGCTTTTGTTGTGAAAACGTGCTAGAAGATGAATGTCTTGGTCAGTACAACAAGAGCTGCATGACATTTGTGACATTGGAAGATGCTGATATTACTAGCCCCTCATTATGTCTGTATCTTCCTATGTTTTGTGTACTTTGTTATCTAATGGGGTTATTTTGTAAAGTTCCTGACAATAAAGACAGTGTAATTTTGAAGTTGGACTTTTTTTGGTTAATTAAGTTTAAATTAATTTGGAAAATAGACATATGAAGGATTTTGGAGTTATTTACACTCGAGATTTGCCTTCATAATCTTGGTAATATTGGAATAATTTTGACTTGACTTGACTATTTGAGTTAACCGTCGCCTCAACAGTATTTCAGTCATATAGCAACGTCCAGCTAATTACAGGTGGAGGAAGACCCCGAATGCATGGAGACATCCAGGTAGAAACACCGACATACCGCAAGCCAGCTGGAAGGCTTCCTCACATGAAAATCCAAATGACCCTGCTGGGTAAATAATTTTGATGATGACAAACAAGCTCAAAACCACTAATTGTTCCAGGCAGCCAAATGGTTTATAGAGCATCTGCCCCAGGAGCAGGAGGCTGTGGGTTCGATCGCTGGCCACGACAAACCAAAGTCAGAAAAAAATGGTGCTGTATGGTATATAGCATTTTATAGTCAGGGTAGAACCAGAACTAGTTGACACAGTGTCAGGAAAATGTGACTGGTATCATGTCACATGTCCTCAACATGATACTGCAGTGTGGCAGCACCATATCTGTCTCAAGTAGACATTGTCTCCAAATGACTGAGATACTGTCGGTGGGACGTTAAACCCAATAAACAAACAATTAAAAACACTCACTGAGACCATTGCTTTTATGACAGTACATAAGGCTTGATGATACCCATGCATGTTGTGCTAGTCATATTGATGGTAATTAATGATAATAAAACAGAAGGGCTGCAGGCCAGGAGTATGTGCATGGAGAAAACAAAACAGAATGTCATGCTGTTACCTTATTTTTTGTGATAATTAAGGTTTTATAGTTATATTTGTAATTCTATTTTTAGTGTAAAAAAGGTCTGATCATTTTTCGTATCATTAATCAATTTGTGATTCATTCCATTGACATCATGCTTGATCAACATTTTCATTTTTTTTGGTCTTAATTAGTTTTTTAAAGCTTTGATAAAACACCTATCTAATGAAATAAGGAAATGCATTAGAGTAACACCCAATGGTTGCCTATATAGATCACATAAGGGGTTCCCCCAGTCTTTCCCTAGATATAAAGTTGTGTCATTGCGTGTCAACTGCCTTGGTCAGGCATTGTACTGGAAACTAATTTCTTCTGATCATTATGTAAATTGGGTAATTTAGCCTTAACCACACAAAAACTATAGGGAGAAAATAGTATGTACCGATAAGTAAGTGGAAAGTATTACGAGTCCTTTTTTAAGTGGATAACGTATTTGGCATAGACACATATTGCATTATTATAGTCCACAAGGACCTGGATTGATAAGATTTTATTACTGTTTACCACTCATCTGTACCCTTGAGATGTGAGGATTTTAAGGAGCAGACTTTGTGGCATGACCAGGCTGATGAGAATTGTGTATGAAGTCTGATCAGGGTTGGTCCAGTCTTCTGTTTTTAATGGCAAATAGGTTGAGATTTGTTTAAGTAAGCCAGTAGCTGAGTCAGTGGAGTGCTTATTAGCCCTGATGGCCAGGAGTCCCAGGTTCAAGTTCCTGTCTGGCAGCACAGTTTTCTCATCTGGTAACATTTGGTGCCTTTTTCTTAGCTCTAGCTTTTAAGTGCCCTAGGCTAGTGGCTCTCTTTTACAATGGTGAATGTTGAAATTTGTTGTAACAAAACCCAGAAAAGTTCATACATGTACTCAGCAGGCGGAGGTATGAGAGTGTACATTAAAAATAAAAGGATAGTTGTCTATGGTGTGATATTATCAGGCGTTATACCACTTTGTCGATCTGTCTACATTTGATGAAAAAAATGTTGGAATTGAGGATGATAACATACAATTAACCCCAAAACTGTCGTTACCATTTGGACTAAGGGTAACAAGATTAAGTCAAAGGGTCAGAGGGCATGATATTTTGCTAGAGAGATTATAACACTCAAGTCATAATGACATGTATGTATATACACTGGTCAACCTTGAGCCAATGTCATCCAAACTTTCCTCTTTTTTACCAGATATTATAATAGATGGCTTACTTTAAAGCAAAGGTACTCGGTATGTTGCTGCCCATTAAAAAAAATTCAGTGACCTTGTATATAATACTACAAGGTCATTGATTTTTTGATTTTTTTTTTTAAATGAGCAGCAACATATCGGGTACCTTTGCCTTAAAATTGCTCATATAGGTATATGGAAGAATGGCTGTTCGGAGGGGATAATGAATTTATGAGTGATTGAAAACCTGCCAAGTATGTCTGTTATAATATGTTACCTGTTTCCAAGTTTTATAAATTAAGAAAAGTTGTATTCCCCAACTTAGAATTAACCCTTTACCTTGAACATAAAGGTAAACAGAGCAGCTCCAGATCAGACTGAGCACCTTTGAGGGCTGTCTGGTCAAGGTCTCCCAGCAGCTGTCTGGTCAGGGTCTCCCAGCAGCTGTCTGATCAGGGTCTCCCAGCAGCTGTCTGGTCAGGGTCTCCAGGGCTGTCTTGTGAGGGTCTCCCAGCAGCTGTCTGGTCAGGGTCTTCCAGCAGCTGTCTGGTCAGGGTCTTCCAGCACCTGTCTGGTCAGGGTCTCCCAGCAGCTGTCTGATCAGGGTCTCCCAGCAGCTGTCTGGTCAGGGTCTCCCAGCAGCTGTCTGGTAAGGGTCTCCCAGCAGCTGTCTGGTCAGGGTCTCGCAGCCGCTGTCTGGTCAGGGTCTTCCAGCCGCTGTCTGGTCAGGGTCTCCCAGCAGCTGTCTGGTCAGGGTCTCCAGCAGCTGTCTGGTCAGGGTCTCCCAGCAGCTGTCTGGTCAGGGTCTCCCAGCAGCTGTCTGGTCAGGGTCTTCCAGCCGCTGTCTAGTCAGGGTCTCCCAGCAGCTGTCTAGTCAGGGTCTCCCAGCAGCTGTCTAGTCAGGGTCTCCAGGGTTGTCTGGTCAGTGTCTCCCAGCAGCTGTCTAGTTAGGGTCTCCAGGGTTGTCTAGTCAGGGTCTCCCAGCAGCTGTCTAGTCAGGGTCTCCAGGGTTGTCTGGTCAGGGTCTCCCAGCAGCTGTCTGGTCAGGGTCTTCCAGCCGCTGTCTAGTCAGGGTCTCCCAGCAGCTGTCTAGTCAGGGTCTCCCAGCAGCTGTCTAGTCAGGGTCTCCAGGGTTGTCTGGTCAGTGTCTCCCAGCAGCTGTCTAGTCAGGGTCTCCCAGCAGCTGTCTGGTCAGGGTCTCCCAGCAGCTGTCTAGTCAGGGTCTTCTCTGTAATTGCTTATTCAGTATTGTAGCTCAGATTTAACACAATCTGCAGTGCAAAGAAAAATCCATTGTTTCATACTTTTCATACCATTTTTAATATTCATCAAGTCATACATTCTTCAGGTTCTTCAACCTTCTTTTTATATATGCAGATAAGCACTTCTGGCATTCAATGGACAAATTTTATGTGGTAAAGGGTTTACTATGTCTTACTGATAATTTCATTCATGTCAGCAACAGCTTGAAAATAAATCTGATTTAAAATGCTGGACCAGCGACAGACAGATGACAATAACAGTGTTTCCATCAGCTGGTTTGTTTATGAGGAATAATGTTCCCCACCTATAATGAGTGAAAAAATGCTTTGGTCATATAGCATGGCTTGTTTAAAATGGCTTGGTTAGCATTGGCTTTGTGCATATTAATTTTAATTGATTAAATTTTAATAATGCATACATTTTGAACTGCTGCTGTGAATATGAGTACTGATATATTGCTGTTACAGGGTTTTAAATCATTGTGGTCATGCATTTTCTGAGAATAGTTTGCTCATGTAAGTGGATAGGATATTGTGACATATATATACTCTATAAACCTGAGTTTAAGTTCCGGGACACAAAATGTACATGTACTGTCGTAACAGCTGCTATTTTTGCAGCCAGAAAATTTGTGCATTTCAAACAGGCAATTTAAACAAGTACAATTGATTAACACTACTGCATACACAGGCGATTAAAGTGCTGGCAATTTCCCATTTAAATCCATTAAACAGTAAAAAAATGTTAATTTACCCCATTAACTCTTGTACTTGCAATGATCAATTTGTTTCGGTCAAATACCAGCCAATCAGAGTGATTCATATTAAATTTGTCATAATAAGAATTTCAGAAAAGAATGGGAGTAATAGAAGATCAAAGAATTCAAAAAAATGGAAGATGGACAGAAAAGAAAAAAATAGTGGTAAATAACAAAATGTACCAATGAAGTTTGTACATGGGTATCCAGTATTAATCAACAATAAAGTACACCTGGAACTTAAAAAAAAAAAAAAAATGGATAAAGGAAAATTTATATATAATATAATGTACCAACATAAACTAGATTCCTGCTATTTATACTGCTTAAGTGTTTCATTTTCCCCTGAGTGACTTATAGTTTATGGCACATGACCCAAATGTTTTACTCTTGCTTTAGGTCTAAAATGAACCTTTGCAATAAGTTTAAGTTAATAATATCTGTTGAAAAAATTCCCCCCCCCCCCACCAAAAAATAAATTCTTCAAAAATGATCCAAATAAATTTCGCATTAAAATCCCCCCTCTGTTTTTAGCTCACATGAGCACAACGTGCTCAAGGTGAGCTTTTCTGATCGCCTTTTGTCCGGCGTCCGTCGTCCGTGCGTCCGTGCGTGCGTCCGGCGTCAACAATTGCTTCAAACAACATCTCCTCCTAAACGGCTTGGCCAATTTGAAAAATATTTTGCAGGAATGTTCCTTGGATGAAGCTCTACTAAAGTTGTATAAATGGTTCTGGTCCATCGCATAATTAGGTCACAGAACTAAAAATAGATTTTAAAAATGAAAATTTAAAAAATCTTCTTCTCTGAAACCACAAGGCCTAGCCTTTTGATTTTTGGTATGTAGCATGATCTTATGACTGTCTACCAGGATTGTACAAATTATGACCCTGGGGTCAAAATTGGCCCCGCCCCAGGGGTCACTTGATTTCACATAGGCTAATATAGGAAAAATTAAAAAATTTTCCAAACCAAGGCCCCTTTAGATTTTTGGTATGTAGCATCATCTTATGGGCCACTACCAAGATTGTACAAATCATAGCCCTATGGTGATAAATGACCCCGCACCAGGGGTCACTTGTTTTACACAGAGTTACATAGGAAAATCTTAAAAAATCTTCTTCCATGAATGCATAAGGCCTAGAGCTTAGATACTTGGTATGAAGCATCATCTTATGGGCCACTACCAAGATTGTACAAATCATAGCCCTATGGTGATAAATGACCCCCCACCAGGGGTCACTTGTTTTACACAGAGTTACATAGGAAAATCTTAAAAAATCTTCTTCCATGAATGCATAAGGCCTAGAGCTTAGATATTGGTATGAGCATCATCTTATGGGCCACTACCAAGATTGTACAAATCATAGCCCTATGGTGATAAATGACCCCACACCAGGGGTCACTTGTTTTACATAGAGTTAAATAGGAAAATCTTAAAAAATCTTCTTCTATGAATCAATAAGGCCTAGAGCTAAGATTTTTGGTATGTAGTAGCATCTAATGGTTCATTACAAAGATTTTCAAAGTCTTGGCCCTACGGTGATAAATGACCCTGCGCCCAAGTCTTCTCTGAAACCATATGGCCCATTGCTTAGATATTTGGTGTGTAGTATTGTCAGGGGTAAAATGTTTTAGATTGAGTTATATCAGAATCCTTGTCTGTTTAAAAACCTTGACATCAGTTGAAGCAATGGTACTCAGGTGAGTGATTCAGGGCCATCATGGCCCTCTTGTTCATATTTCTTGCCCACAGTCCAAAATAATATTTAATGGCAGATTAAAGGCCTAACTTTAAAACGTTACTGGAGATGTTTCTGCTCATGCAGAGTCATTAAAATATTTTAATGGAACAAAATCACACCATTAAATGAAACTGAAAAATATATGGTCCTTAAAAAGTGTTTACTTAATATTAATGACTCTTAACTCTACATTTATCAGGATTTTAAGAGTGTTAAATGGTCACATTTTAACCACCCATTAAAGTCATGCTCATTGATAATATTTTATGGGATATCCCCATGAATTGACAATAATTTTAAATGACCAACAAACCAAAAAAACAATCGTCATTAAGATTTGATTAACAGATTTTTCATGTGATTATTGAATAGCATTTGGAGATCATTAAAAATGTGACCATTAACTCTTAATTATTTAATGGGCTTTTTAACAGGTCTTTTAAATGCATGGTGTCCATTAAACTTCTGGTTAATTAGAAGTCCTAAAAACACTGAAAGTGTATTTTAACCATTTTTTAATGGTTATGGCATGTATTTATTTCTTGGCTGTGTCTATGAAATATTGGATAGTTTGAGGGGTTTCTCATACTTAAACATTTTACCTTTATCTGAATATGTGAAACCACAAAATAAGCTTGAGAAACTGGAAGCATGCATTGCTTGTTTGCATTGTTGACGTTAAAGAAAATACCCCCCCAAAACATAAGGAAATGGAATACTGCATAATTAACAAAGTTTTATATCACACAAAAAATGTTTTAAATATACTGCAGAACCGGCAGATACGGTTGTGTATCATTGTTAAAGAAAAGAAGAAGAAAAGTTATAGCTGAATAAGTTGAAGGTAAAAGTATACTGTGCAATAAGACATGATAAAAAAAAAGTCATTCAAGGATCCTGCATCGTAACAGATAATGTGTCCTAATTCTCTGTGCTCTTTTGAGTTTTAGTTTCAAACAAACATATTTGGTTTACAACATTTTTTGAAGTTGTTTATCTTATTACTTAAAACTTCATGAGGGTGAATAATTTATGCAAATCATATTTTCGCAATAAGTTGTATATATCAGATATTGTTTTTTTGTGCAATTAATCTTCATAATGTGTTTTAATCTGTATTGAAACAAGAGGGTTTAACATTAATTATTTTTAACCACATTTTCTTAATATCATATCAAACTTCTGTATGATCATGATCATTATGATTGATCATTGTTAGCCAGATGCATGACACAATATATCATGATAATTCATGTTTAATCTCAAAGTAAAACAATTGATGTAATGTTGTCACGAAATAGTTGCATATAGAAAAGCCACAGCAGTTGTCCTAAATTATGATCATTTATTTCCATGACAAAATGATGGGAGAGATAGTCAAGGATTGGTTGTGAATCCTTACAAAATGAGACCAGATGAAAATCATGATTATTTCCTGGAGTTCCTGATTATTTCCTTGTGTAAAACTCATTACATTGGGATATTCAGTGTACAATATTCAGATTCAGATGTTTAATTACTCATTAGATAATTATATATATACTCCACAAATGGAGTTTTGGTGGTGTGTTTGTAGCCTGTAATCACTATGTCTGTCTGCCTGCAAATGTCTATCTTGCCGTCTGAGCTGTAACTAGCTGTCTTACTCTTTATTTCATATATTGGTCTCTCTCATATTAATAGCTTTGTAAATGAAGTTTTGAAGGGTTAGATAGGACCAATTGTACATCTTGATTGTCCATGCATGTCCCTCTTACATATTCAACCCAAAAATTAAAAAAAAAAAAAAAAAAAAACAACACAATTACTTTGTGCTGCGGTTGTTTTTAACCAGAGGGTGTCATGACTCAAGCTTGTTTTTTATGGCTTGTTTTTTATGGTCAAGGTCACAGAATTAGTTCTGAATATGTTACCAGTCCAAGGCCAGTACCTTTGTAATCCCCTGACATTAGCAGTGTTTTCTTACAGAGATACTACATGCTTATGACCAAAGGATTTGTGACTCTGATCCACAGGTCAAGGTCACAAGGACTTTCGCTGTGTCTAAATGTATTGGTATTTATTTCCTTCATTTTCTTAGCATTAGTGGTTTTATCATGCATGTCCTTTAAGTTATCACAGTCTTCAATAATCCCTCAGCAGACAGACTGAGGCAGTTATTCAGTCCAAGCTATGTATTATTGCAGTTTATTCTATGTGAGAAGTCACCATTTAAATTAGTTAATCTGTGTTGAGCCCCAGACTTACGCTCTCTGTGGCATTATAATCATGTATAGTCCAATATGTGTAGTATGTCCTTATTCATAGATGTGAGCACTGGGTTAAAGGTCAGCAAGGTCACTGCTTCAAGGTCACTGTAGTATCTTTACTCTTAGGTCTGAAACATTCGCTGCTAGCTGATGATAGCATATTTTCAGCTGCACCTCTGTAGCTGTTACAGATGCAGGGATAATTTGAAGAATATCTCATGATTTGAACACAAAGGAATATTTTCTTATAAGAAATAGGACTGTAATGGTGTGTTATTCACAGTTTTATTCCTCGTAACGAAGAAATTTGCTCCAGTTTTTGTGCTATGAATTGCATAAACTGAATATTTGCCAGATAGTTCTTTGTTCACCAGTCTGTGTTTTTATATTAAAGGATTCACTTATGAATGAAACAAAAGAGATTGATGTTGAAGTGCTTGTATTCAGGTGTAAACAGAATATGGCAGTGTACATATAGCACATGTCAGGAATTGCTTGCAAGAAACTGGCTTCCTTTACAACTGTGATATATCTTGCCAGATAAGCTCGATATTCTTCTACAGTAACCCTCTTCCAGTGACAAATTAGTTGCGAACTACTCCTATGATTATTCTATATTTTTCTCGTGGGATTTAGAATTTCATGATATTTTAGAATAATTTTTGTAAGGCCATATTTAGAGAATTTCCATGAAAATCCAGTGTTTTATATTGATTTGTCATCCTTATTTTTTTTATTCATGTTTAAATTGAGAGATCATTGTTAAGAGGAATATTGTCGTGTTGTTTTGCCAAATATTTTCATGAGTTTTGGCCCTTTTATAAATAAGATAAATAAAGCTGTATGTGTTGTTCTCCAAAATCTTTTAAACCAGAGTTACAAAACTTTACAAAAATGTTCAGCATGCACAGTTGGAAACCTTAATTGCCCATTATATGCAGAGTTATGGCCCTTGAGTAACTTAATAAACAGCTAGCTGTGTTGCTTATATTTCCAAATCTGTATGAACCAGAGTTACAAAACTTAAAAGGAATGATCACCAGCACACAAAGTTTTTTCCCCATAGTGAATGTAGAGTGTCTGTGCCCTAGTTGGGGTCACCTGAGTTTGATTCTCAGCCACAACATACCAAACTTGATAAAAATTGTACTGATATATTATCCCCCTTGTCATGATTCTCACAGAGGTCTGGTTAGCCCAGTGTAAGTATAAATGGTGACGGGTAATGGTACCATGTTACTACTATGGGGTAATATTAGGCCTTTCTAAGGAACCTTCCAGCTGGCTTGCAGTAGGTCGGTGGTCTAGGCTAGTCTAGGCCTTGCTCAGTGTTCATCTCAATTTAAGGTCATGCATATGGTCTCTTTTCCATGGGTTAACTTTTCAACTTTTTTGACCGAGTTTCTCATTTCTTATGTGGTTTTATTAGTCATCTGTATAAGCAGATCGTGCATGGTTGGAGTGACTCAGCACCTAGTAGGACATGGTCATTGATAAAATGACCAGGTTGTTCACATCATGTCTGTTATTTTAAGAGCTTCATTATCAACTTCCTGCGGCCCAGTGAGTTTGTGAATGAAATTGTTTTTTAAAATATAGTAGTACAATTGTTTTACGTGAACTTGTCACAGCTGGGATGGGTGTTTATAATGCTATTGTTTCGTATTTGACTACAGTAACTTGCCTTTCATCTTTCATCTAAGTATATGTGAACCATTTTACTGTGCCAAGTATGAGTCATTGTATTTCATATTTAAAATTGAATATAATAAATGCGCTAACTTTTAGCAATTTATCTTCACCTTTATTTACTCTTAAAAGCTTGTCATGGACTGATATCATCGCAGCCAATTAAGGAGATACTTGACTTGACTATTTGAGTTTTAATGTCGCTTCTACAGTATTTCAGTCATATAGCGAAGTCCAGCTAATTACAGGTGGAGGAAGACCCGAATGCATGGAGGAATCCGGGTAGAACCACCGACCTACCTGAAAGCCAGCTGGAAGGCTTCCTCACATGAAAATCTGAATTGACCTGCCGGGATTTGAACCCACGCGGTGAGAGGCTGAGTGAGTGCTTAAGTCAGCGACTTTACCCTCTTGGCCACGGAGGCCCCAGGGATATATACTTTAAACCTTTATTCCTATGGACATGTTTTCATGCCATAGCAAACAGAGCAGACACTGATCATGGTCTCCTGTGTTGATCATACAATATTGTAGCTTAGATTTTACAGTCAGCATGGCTAAGAAAATAGGAGATAACATTGCTGCTACAAATTTTTCTTTTTCCTCTATGTTTGGATCTACTTTATTCTGCTATGCCTCCAAGGAAGAGGAAAGGAATTCGAAGTTCTCGTCAAACTGTTGCTAACTTCGACATTACTTAACTCTGCTTGACATTTCCATTACTTAACTCTTTCCCTCATAGAGGATACCATGAAAAGACCTATGCGAACAGCATAAAACCAGATCAGCCTGCGAGTAACTCGCAGGCTAATCAGGTTTTATGCTGTTCGCTGCTCCTCAGTGGTCTGGAAATGAGGATTTTGTAATTAAATTTGACGCACTCAATAGGTACCACATAAAGCCTGATCTGCAGAAAACCACAGTTAAACCTTACTAAATTTAGTTACAAAATCCTCATTTCCAGACCACTGAGGAGCAGCGAACAGCATAAAACCTGATCAGGCTGCAAGTTACTCGCAGGCTGATCTGGTTTTATGCTGTTCGCATAGGTCTTTTCATGGTTTCCTCTATGAGGGAAAGGGTTAAATATTGTCAACAAATATATGCATAAATGTAGGATATGACTACCGTTTAAATTTAAGTGGAGTCTCCAATTTAATGCTAGGTACATGTGTATCTTGCAAAGTAAGAGAAATAGTCAACAAAAAGTAATTCCAGTAATACAGAGCTGAATATTTCTTGGTTTCTCTGATGTTATGTCTCATTACCATCCTTGACTATCATTCAAGTACTAACTTTTTGCCATCCATGTATATTTCTTTCAGTATTGGTGCTTTAAAATTTAATATTTTCTACAGACAATATATCTTTTTTAGATTTTAAAGACCTTTTATCAAGCTCTCAGTTATCTTTTAATTGCATGTGATAAACATGTTAACGCTCTCTGTGAAGCAGTAGGGTAGAAATATGACTGTTTTGTCATATTTTTGAAAGGGTTCGGTATAGGAGTGTTTTTGCAGGGAGTTTTTTGCAGTTCACTAGGAGCATTGCAATCCTTGTTGGAAGCAGAAAATAGGGCTTACTCATTAATGTGTTGCACACCTGTTACAGATTACACAAATAAGTCTGGAGAAGTAGATCTACCATGTGCAGACAGACAAAAGTATCAGCACCAACAAAGAGGTGACTAATGAGATTGTCATTTTGCAGGGTTTCCCCTTTTCTTTAGGGAGATTTATTCCTGTAATGTATTCAGCAAGAGATGAAACAGGAACTGCAGTAGTGTCTGATATATATTGAGAGATTTCCAGTTTAATAGCTTTAAAGATTATATTGGTTCTTAGTTTTATGGGTTTCTTTACTTTTATTTTGTCTTTGATCTTCTTAATTCATAATCTCTTTTTTCTTTGCATTTAGATTCATGTATAGATGATGACTTTAATCACTAATGACTCCTCACATTGTTGGTTTGAGTTGTTGTCAGATCCCCTTAATTTTTCATGAAGGGAAGTTGCCTAGTTGCCATATTTTTGCAGAATTTGTTTGAAATTCATTATATGGGTACAAGATCTAGGGATTCTCCATTATGGGGGTTTGCTGTTATGTTGATATATAAATAATTATATTTATGCTGACTGTTTTTGAATGTATGTATATTGTTGCATGCAAGTAATTGTTTTATATCATAAGATTCATTTTGATTTTGAATTAAGTTTTTAAGCAATAGGACAGCCTAGGCTCACTATTGTCAACATTGATTTAGACTAATCAGCCTTAAAAAACAGAGGGGACTGAATCTTCACTTACTACCACAAACTTTCGACCATCAAAGCTGATTCATGAATCACTTTGCTCATGCTAGCTTGATGGATATCTCCTAAAAGTTCTCTGAAAGCACTTTCAAAACATCAAAATGCTTCAGAGTCTTGAAATACGTAATCCTCTACTTGTTAAAGCATTAATGGTCCCTTGTTTATACGTTGCATGATAGTTTAAGCTTGGCACTAATTACAGTAACTCAAGTGTCATAGTCGGTTGTACTAGAGATGAAGTCCGCAGCTTACATGTTGATCTCATGCTGATTATTTTTATTGAAAGAGTTGAGACATGTAGATGTTCATGATGATGAATCCGTTTTAAATGCACAAACTGTTAACAAAAAACACCAGTTTGCACCCAGAGGATAACCACAGGAATGGTGTTTTACTGATAAAGTACTATTCCTGCCTCAACACTTCTGGTATTTAAATAAGGCACACACGGAATTTCCGAATAATACTGGGGTCCGATACAGAGGGTTTGGAGTGCAGCAGTGGATCTAGCTGCAGGGCCTGGGGTCTCTCAGGATATGACAATGGTTTCCTCAAACTGCTATGTCCAGGCTCCATGTTCTTGATATTGTTTATGCATAAACTCAGGCACAATTCTGTTGTTTCACACACACCCCTCCCACCCACCCTATTATGCCATGCAGTTCTACATGGGGTCTCTCAATTCTGATTTGAACATAAGTCAGTTAAGAGAATAATTATATGTGTTGAGGATATTTGTTTATTAAATTGTAAAGGCTGCATGGTCTAATGGTAATGTACTTGACATCAGATCTGAAGGTTGTAAGTTCGAACCCCATTAAAGGGACAATTAATGATCTTCCCATGATCTTCCCAGGTGCAAAGTACTGGTCCAACCCAGAAACTGTAAGTTAGAAGGTAAATTATTGTACACATATAATTTATAAGAACTATGATGTTTTCCAGTTCATGTAAAATAATCAAGTTAAACCTGAATTAGAAGATATTATTTAATTCCACCAGTTAAAAAACAGTCATCCTAGACTATACATCTCTGTCTTACAACTTGTGTGTCCATTGGATTAAATTCTACAGTGAGCCTGTTTTAGCGGTCACCTGTATAAACAGTCAACCTGCATTTAGCGGTCAACTTTAATATTACCAAACTAGCATTTTGTTATATATTCAAACTTAAAAACTTCAAAATTTAGCAGTCAGTCACCTCTGTTAAGCGGCCACTTTCTCTCGTTCCCTTGATTGACCACTTAATATAGGTTAGACTGTAACAAGTATCAATCATGATTTTGATCCTTATATGTCTGAAATGTGTCGTAAATTTTGCAAGAAGCTTAAGCTTGACTATTATTTTTTAAACTTTAACATTTGAACATTATAAGACCAAAGAATATGTTGCAGGCTTGTGGGATTACGCTAATTTTGACCACTGACATATAACAGACAATTTGATAATAGATCCAAGAAAATACCAAGGGGGGTTCGATCCTCAATCGACATACCAAAGTTGTAAAAATTGGTACTGTTATAGCTCCTTGCTTTGTGCTTAGCATATAAGTGTAGTTGCAGGACTGGTTGGCCCAGTGTCAGGATAATATGACTGGGTGTGGTATCATGCCACATGTCTACAGCGTGATATTGCAGTGTGGCAGCACGAGTCTGTCTCAAGTAGACATCGTCTCCAAATGACTGAAATATTGTCGTTGGGATGTTAAACCCAACAAACAAATAAACAAAATTAACAAGTATAAATAGAGATAACAAGAATGTATTTTCATCACATTATTTCCATTTTGAGTGGTGAGAGCAAAACTAGGCTAAGTGCATATATTTTATATAGTTTAGCTCTCACCCCTCAATTTTCATTTTCTGGTGAGTTAACATTGAATAGCTCCCCAGCTAATCCTCTACCCCACCCCTTGATCCTCCCATCATTTTCTTAGCCCTTTTTGGAAGCTGTGATATATGCATTAGGAAGTCAGCCTGCAATTTGAGGACTTGAAGTGACTTACCATCCTGGTTATGGATCTACCAACTGCCAGGGTAGTCTTGGTGCAATGTTATTACAGACACCCAGGTTACAGTATAAACTTGGGATTGGGAGGGGGTTGGTCTTGCACCAAGAAATGCACCATGGCATTGTTTTAACTGATTGAATATCCAGACATATTTGTGATGCTAGGGGTACTGTGGTGTATAGAGTTTACCAACTCTTTCTATATCTATTGAGAAATCTGATATAAGTTGTATTATGGGATAAGTAAGTGTTGTCCTTTGTGTGAGGAAGAGCCTGCAATTATACACAGAATTATCTGTTCTGACCCTAAGTTTGTCTAAATGTCACTCCAAACATTTCAAAATATATGTCATGTGGCCATTTTGAAAAAAAGGGGAACACAGCTTGAACTGTTCCAAACAAGAGTGATTTTTTTTTCCAAAACTTGATGTGAAAGATCTTAAATTTTAAAAATATTAATTTTGAATTGATCATTATGTAATCAAACATCCTTTGATAATTAGCTTTAATTTTATAAAATTTCTATGAATGATGGTATAAAATCAAAATATTTGTAAATGTATTATAAACATAATCATACAATTTCCTTAATTATATTATTTTTCCAGTCCTGAGAGAAAATATCAGTCAGTCAAAGTCTCTTTCCTAAAACAAAATTATGCTTGATACTGTCATGATTGAATTTGTAAGGACTGGTAATTAAATAAACCCCAGCACATATTTAACCCTTTCCCTCATATAGACTCATTTTGACACACTCAATAGGTACCACATAAAGCCTGATCTGCAGAAAGCCAAACTCAAACCTTACCAAATTTAATTACAAAATCCTCAGTTCCAGACCTCTGAGGAGCAGCGAACAGCATAAAACCTGATCAGCCTTCGAGTTACTCGCAGGCTGATCTGGTTTTATGCTGTTCGCATAGGTCTTTTCATGGTTACCTCTATGAGGGAAAGGGTTAAAGGCAAATGATTTTCCCGAAATTATGAATTTACTCTTACTCTTTCGAAAATCCACTTTCACCACAGTTACTTACCAGTATTGTTAACACATTCCTTAAATTGCGATTTTTTAAAATGAATATTTCTTGCAGATATTAGAATAGAAACAAAAAGTTTATACAAATATATCTGTTAAAGTTTCTTTTGTAAAACTGATGAAACTCAAACACCAGTGAAATTCAGGCTGCTGAGCAGGAATTAATTTTACTGAAAACTTTGCAACTCATTTAATGAAACTCATAACAGTATCCTATAAGTGGGACCCATTCGTGTGGTTCAAACGTCTGCCGTAGAATCAATTGGTTGTCGCCAGGGTTTGATTCATGGCTGATTCATACCGAACGTTCCTAAATTGGTATATATTGCTCCCTGGTATGGCATTCAGCATACAAATGTAATTTCAGGACTTAAGTCAGCCCATGATAATATAACTGGGTGTCGTAATTCATGCCACTTGTCTACAGATTGTATTGCAGTGTAGCAGCGCTATACCTTTCCCATGTACACAGATGTCTCCAAAATGACTGAAATACTGGTGATGGGATGTTAATCCCAACCAAACAGTCTCTGTAGACATAGTTCCCAAGATTCTAATTATTAATGTGCCCCTCAAGAATTTGTTTTTCCTCAATCTAATGTTATTGTATATTCGCTGCTAAATTAGTTTCTCATTACATTCTAGCCACTTTTCTCTGTAATTGAAATTGGATGAAATTAAACCAAATAAATTGCATGCCTGTGAAATGTGTGCTATGCCGTACATTTAGCAGGAAAATAGTTGTCAAAGAAATGTTCCTTGTGGCTTTATTAATCATGAATAACACTTTCTGGTGCAGTTCTAATAATACCTCAATATCTTATAAATTATAGTAGACTGAGTCTTTCCAAATAATCAGACTGGTTTATTGTTACATAATTGACTGACTGCCACCTGCAAAGAAAATGAAAAATAAAGCAAACCAGTCTAGGGTAGAGGCTGATTTAGAACTAGAGAGGCTGTAAAAGACATCTGGGTCTGTCAGAACTGCATAATCATTAAACACGGTGATTTGCAGTTTTGCATTCATAAATCTGTTAGTTTCATAACCATAGCAACAGAAGGGGTAATCAGATTATGAAAATTAGAGATTTTGTTTTTATTTTAATCTCAAATAACCTTTATGCTTTAGGCTTTGTGGTATTAACATTGCCAAATGGCACTTAGAATATGAAATAGGCCATCTGTTGATAGTATCTTTTATAGGTAAAATATTATCCTGTTTCCTCATGAATATTCAAGTACAAATTCATGACTTAATTGATAATTAATTTACTGAACTTTAGATAGTATTTGAAGCAATGGATTTTTCTTTGCTATGCAGACTATCTGAGCTACAATATTGTATGAGCAAACTGATAAGATGGCTATTCCAGGATCTGTCAGGTCTAGGGGCTGGTCTGGTTTCCCAGACATTATGACATGTCCATAGGAGGTAAAGATTTATATGGAACAATAATTAGTGCACTAATGATAGAATTTATGGAATATCATTACAGCTATTGTTTTCCAGCCGTTTATAAAATGTGCCCTACCCCATCCCGTCTGATGGTAACAACATTACTGGCATTCACTTTAACCCTTTCCCTCATATATACTCATTTTGATGCCCTCAATAGGTATCACATAAAGCCTGATCTGCAGAAAACCACAGTTAAACCTTACCAAATTTATTTACAAAATCCTTATTTCCAGACCACTGAGGAGCAGCGAACAGCATAAAACCTGATCAGCCTGCGAGTTACTCGCAGGCTGATCTGGTTTTATGCTGTTCGCATAGGTCTTTTCATGGTGTCCTCTATGAGGGAAAGGGATAAGTAATAATGGGGACTTTTTTGCTCGACAGGTTTTTATAATATTTTTAATTAGGGGCCAAATGCACAACTTGTCCCCAGTTGGGACACAAGCATTTGAAATAACACTGGCACAGCAGGTGTCATAAGCTACAAAACATGAAGCTTATTAATTTTTTTTTCTCTTTTATCTTTTCTTTGATGTTTTATAGAAAAAAAAAATCACTAACTATGGACTATAAACCTTAAGTTTCATTTGACAAGAAATACTTACTTCCTATGTATTTCCTCGGGCTAAATAAACATCTGAGAAAGCAGGGCTTCTAAAGATCTAATTAAATATAGCCCTAAGGAAAATTTTAAAAAGGCGACAAAACACACACACCGGTTGACAGATGCATTTTACAAATTTGATTTTGAGAGTTGATTAAAATATATCACAATTGATCATAATAAAGCAGATAAAAATGTGAGTATGGTCAAGGTATTGTGTTATAACTGTAACTTGAGGTTTGGTTTGCAAACCACAATATAGAGACCAACTTGCTATTAAGACTAAACCAGTCCTGTCCTCATATTAAATTATGTTTTAGTATATTCGGGTAGGGTATTACCGGTGGTCGTATGTTACCGGGGTATTCAGAAATAAGAAGAATGTTGGTCTCATGAATTCTGAATCAATATCATTTGTATAATAAAGGTAAACACATACTATGTGCTGTCTGTCAAAACTTTAAAACCTTAGGTATTAGCTATTTCCAAGTGAGATTTTGCATTTCTTCTAAAATGCCCTTTTAACAACTAAATTTGTATGGAAGATTAACATATTTTCTACCTGACTTATATCGAAAAAATAATTAAAAATAAATATATACAACATAATTAAAAATCATTCTAAATGTTGCAGGACAGTATAATGAACATCACAGAAAATTTATTATGATGATCTTTGATCTAAAAAGAATACTAGAGGTGAATTTTATATATGCATTGGTAATACCCTACCAAGACATTTCTGAAATATGTTACGTAATGTTTACATTGTCAATATTTTTATCAAGGAGAAATTGTTCTAGAGAAGTGACAATCATTTATTTTACCAATGAAATGTTGAGGATTACTGAAAGATAAATTTTTCATGTGTTCTTCTTTTTCTATTTGTAACTTATTTCTGAAAGCTAAATACCACGGTAATACAACCCACCAGGATAATTTAAAAAGAAAATATATGATGATGCTAATATGCTTCTTTTAGAAAATATGTATGTTTTGCGCTGTAAAAGTAAGAAAAACTTAGGGCCTCTGTGGCTGAGAGGGTAAAGTCGCTGACTTTAACACTCACTCAGCCCCACACCACGAGGGTTCAAATCCCGGCAGGGTCATTCGGATTTTCATTTGAGGAAGCCTTCCAGCTGGCTGGCGGTAGGTTGGTGGTTCTACCAGGATGTCTCCCTGCATTCGGGGTCTTCCTCCACCTATAATTAGCTGGACGTCACTATATGATTGAAAAACTGTCGAGGCGACGGTAAACTCAAATAGTCAAGTCAAGTCAAAAAGTCAAGTAAGAAAAACTTAGGAATACTACGTGTACATGGTTTGAATTGGGTTTCATTATTTTTTCTTGGCTATTGAATTAACCCTTTCCCTCATATAGACTCATTTTGACGCCCTCAATAGGTACCACATAAAGCCTGATCTGCAGAAAACCACAGTTAAACCTTACCAAATTTAATTACAAAATCCTCATTTCCAGACCACTGAGGAGCAGCGAACAGCATAAAACCTGATCAGCCTGCGAGTTACTCGCAGGCTGATCTGGTTTTATGTTGTTCGCATAGGTCATTTCATGGTGTCCTCTATGAGGGAAAGGGTTAAACAGTTTTCCTGTTTATGCTCAGGACTTGTATTAATATATTTGTTGATGATAAAAAGAAATATCACCAGTTTTAGTAAAAAATAATCACAATAAAAATAAAGGAACAAAAATAATTAATTAATAATTGTATTTGAATTGAGTCATATAACTATTACATCCATCAGAACTAAACGATTTTATCCTTATACTTAATTCAATTCTTTATTAATGAGATTTTGTACTTAAAATTATAATAATTAGAATAATTAAAGTAGATGAAATAACCTCCGTTTTCCTAAGATTTTTTTTATTTGCCTTTTTCACTTATTGTACACTTATTGTACACCTTTATTTTCTAATCCAAGGGAGATAACTTCATTTAATCCTATGAAAATCATTTACCTTGGTTATATCCCATTATTAAACAGGAAATGTATTGTGCAAGGTACTTAAAGTTGCAGAAGTTTGTATTTCATTTACAAAATGAAACATTGTTTTGTTAGTCATACCCAGTCTGACTAAAGTCATCTCCTATATATACGCCATGCTACATTAGGAAGTAGGAAGATCTGTACTTTAGTCAGATTGAGTCATACCAGATTTTGAATGGAATAACTGTCCTGTAGACATGGTGAGGGATATAACCACATCTATATCTGTTTTGTGGGATACATGCAGCTGTCCACGTAACGGTTACAGTCATGGACTACAAATCTCTCAGCCCCTCACCGCTGTGGGTTCGAATCCCGGAAGGGACTTCGGATTTTTCATGTGAGGAAGCCTTCCAGCTGGCTTGCGGTAGGTCGGTGGTTCTATCCGGGTACCTCTGTGTACTCGGGGTCTTCCTCCACCTGTAATTAGCTGGACGTTGCTATATGATTGAAATACTATCGCAGCGACGGTAAACCACATTACAACAACAACAATTTTATCATATTCTTGCAACAAAGATTGTTTGTTTGTTTGGCTTTTAAGTTTTTTAGCTCACCTGCGCTTTTTGGGTGGGCATGTGTCAGGCATCGGTCGTCAACAGTTTCCTTTAAACTCCATCTCATCCTAAACTGCTGAATGGATTTTGACTGGTTTTACACAGGTTTTATTGTATTTATGTATGGTTTGGTGTATTGATGTGATAAATGTGTCCAATTCAGGTTGGTGTATGTCACTGTACATGTGTTGTTATCCCCCACCGAAGGCATTTTTGTCTGGAGCATAACTAAAAATATTTGAGATAACAACTTGCACAAAGATGATATCTCAACCCTTCTTAATTTTTTATTCATTGCCCTTTGTTATTTTTCAGGCTTAATTTTTGTCACAGTGACCTTGACATTTTACCTGTAAACCTCAAAATAGTGGAATTAGTAGGTCTTCACATAGGTTTCATATTCTATAATAAATTCAAACATCAGTCTTCATTACCAAATATTTTCTTTTAAAAATGAATTATTCTGCAGCACATCTTCTTATCAGCAAGCATTCAGCAAGGGATGGCCATGTCAACATGGCTTTTGTTTATCTATTAATTCTGTTGTTCAGTCTTTCTATCCCTTCATCATGGACTGTATCTTACGTACACTTGTCTGCTTGTGGGTCTTCAAGTCACCTTTAACAACAGCTCTAGTTGATTTAGAACTTGAAAATGTTGATCAGAATAGAATCAGTTTATTCCAGTTGATGATGGAGCATCTACACTATATATTTACAGGCATGGTCTAGGGGACTGCAGGAAACCTCTCCATGAGTCAGCTGTTCTGGTGGAGGAGATTACTCAGCAACAGATGGTCACTCTGGTAATATTTACTTCCCTTTCCTTCATCATGAATCATAAGAACAATTAAATGAACAATTATTTTGTGGACAAACATTGTTTAAGAAAAATAATGTCGTAATAACCACGTTTTGTTCAAAACATTTTATATTCATGACTAACACATCTCTGGACAAAATTTTAGTGGAATATGCTGAACAGCAAATAGTGTAGATTCAGTTTTTGCCCGTATATCTGTTGTTTGTGACGCAGTTCATAAAAGAATAAAAGATTGTTTTCATCACTGTCATAAAAATCATTTAATAATGGCATGAAATATAGTACCATCAACATTATTAGTATGTCTGCTTACTCTATAATTTGACTTCACTTCCTAGAATTCTTAACGCATTTGCTTTGTGTAGCGAACATGTTATTGTATTACCGCAGAATCATGAAGTCGTTTGGTGCAGAGAAACAGCGGATTATTACAAGATTGTTTATCCTTTGACAAAACACTCAAGGACACTTTGAAATTATACAGACAACAACTAATCAGATGTCGGTGTGTCATTTGCTAATATACAAGTGGCATAAAGGTTATTTAAACGGGTGATCCTTTATCAAGGATGATGACAGGTCTGGTCAACCAAAGATTGCGAATGATGGCATCATCGCAACAGTAAAAGAGCTCGTAGTAAAAGACCATTACATCAGTAGTCACCATATCAATGAGCATCTCGAAGTTAGTAAATAGACTGTAAATAATAAAGTAAAACAGAATCTGGATATGAACAAGGTATGCACTAGATATGTGTACGACTTGTGTCCGAAAAAAAAATTACGAAGTGTCTATATTCTCCTCATCATTATTTTGCTGTCAATGTCGCAACGCCATTTCAACTGCACCGCACCCCTGATAGTGTGTTTGAATAATTTGTGATTATTTTCTTTATAGTTGAACACAAACTCGCAATAATTTGTGTAATGTTCACTAGATGTATGATAATACATGACTTATTCTTAATTCTCGTTTAGGTGTCCACAAACTTTTTAGACACACCTCGTATGTGATAAATTTATCATTCAGTACCTGCATACTATGGTATATTCAGTTTTATATTTGATATGTATCTTTTTTTCAAATTTATGTGTACTGTTTTTTATCAAATTGAGAATGTTGATCTTGCCATGGTTTTTTGTAAGTAACTCATTTAGAAGCTGTGCTGACCACGTTTATGGATGATTATATATGATCTTTGTTTTGTCACCTCAGCTGTACCGAGCCTCTGACGTGGCCAGTGTGAGGGGTGGGAAGCTGATTGGGGTCGAGGACATTCTCTTCCTCATGAGAAAGGACAAGGTACAGTATACAGGAGGCTGAACATTAATTAAACTATAATAGTGAACACACCTGAGGTCTACAGGTGAAAATAATGTAGGATTAACATTTGCTGAGTGTATGTCACGGTCAATATACCTTAACCCTTTCCCTCAAAGAGGATACCATGAAAAGACCTATGTGAACAGCATAAAACCAGATCAGCCTGCGAGTAACTCGCAGGCTGATCAGGTTTTATGCTGTTCGCTGCTCCTCAGTGGTCTGGTAATGAGGATTTTACAATTAAATTTGGTAAGGTTTAACTGTGGTTTTCTGCAGATCAGGCTTTATGTGGTACCTATTGAGTGCGTCAAAATGAGTCTATATGAGGGAAATGGTTAATAGATATATCCAATAATTTTCTGGTAATCTTTTCTCAGTGATACATGAATATTGAATAGTATCCAAGGATTGATTTCCAAAGCTTCATTTCCATTTTATTTGGAAAGCTAGAATTAAAATTTACAAGGACATTACTTTCATGAATGATAAAATCAAATACCATTAACTCTGGAATATTACTTAGCATTTAGTACCTGGTAATGTTGATGAAATTAAGTCCAAATACAACTGTAGAAGCTCTGTGGTGACTGCGGATCTGAAGGTTGTGGGTTCGACCCTTGTTGGGGGCAAGGGTTTTTCACAACCTTCCTAGGCACAAAGTACTGGTACATTTAACACAGGAACAGTCGAGATGGATAAATATAAGTAGTGAGACCGTGTTTCCCAAGTGACATAAAATAGAGAAATATAACTAATTATAGAAGGGAAAGAAATCGGAAAGAATAAACATTTTATGACATACCCAGGAGTTATGTATTTTTAGTGATATACCCAGGAGTGGTGAGGTATCTTGTTTGGTAGATGTTGTGTTTACTATATTTCTGAAGCTGTCATTGTGTTGACTATATTTCTGAAGCTGTCATTGTGTTGACTATATTTCTGAAGCTGTCATTGTGTTTACTATATTTCTGAAGCTGTCATTGTGTTTACTATATTTCTGAAGCTGTCATTGTGTTATGTATTTTTAGTGATATACCCTGGAGTGGTGATATTTCTGAAGCTGTCATTGTGTTTAATGTATTTCTGAAGCTGTCATTGTGTTTACTGTATTTCTGAAGCTGTCATTGTGTTGACTATATTTCTGAAGCTGTCATTGTGTTAACTATATTTCTGAAGCTGTCATTGTGTTTAATGTATTTCTGAAGCTGTCATTGTGTTGACTATATTTCTGAAGCTGTCATTGTGTTAACTATATTTCTGAAGCTGTCATTGTGTTAAATGTATTTCTGAAGCTGTCATTGTGTTTACTATATTTCTGAAGCTGTCATTGTGTTTACTATATTTCTGAAGCTGTAATTGTGTTTACTGTATTTCTGAAGCTGTCGTTGTGTTTACTATATTTCTGAAGCTGTCATTGTGTTTACTATATTTCTGAAACTGTCATTGTGTTTACTATATTTCTGAAGCTGTCATTGTGTTTACTGTATTTCTGAAGCTGTCATTGTGTTTACTATATTTCTGAAGCTGTCATTGTGTTTACTGTATTTCTGAAGCTATCATTGTGTTAACTATATTTCTGAAGCTGTCATTGTGTTGACTATATTTCTGAAGCTGTCATTGTGTTAACTATATTTCTGAAGCTGTCATTGTGTTTAATATATTTCTGAAGCTGTCATTATACCCCCGAAACAAAGTTTGGGGGGGTATATAGGAGTCACCCGGTGGTCGGTCGGTCGGTCCAGCGGTCCGTTGCATTTTCCTTGTCCGGAGCATAACTTGATAACCACAAGTTGGAATTCAATACAACTTCATGCAATGATCAAGCACATGGAGAGGAAGTGCAGTGCACAAGAACCATAACTCCATCTTGACTTATTACAGAGTTATTGCCCTTTGTTACTTTTCCTTGTCCGGAGCATAACTTGAAAAGTACAAGTTTGATTTCAAAACAATTTCATACAATGGTCAACCACAATATGAGGAAGTGCAGTGCACAAGAACCATAACTCTATCTATAGGAATTACAGAGTTATTGCCCTTAGTTACTTTTCCTTGTCCAGAGCATAACTTGTAAACTACTGGTTGGATTTCAAAACAATTTCATACAATGGTCAACCACAATATGAAGAAGTGCAGTGCACAAGAACCATAACTCTATCTAAGAATTACAGAGTTATTTCCCTTTGTTACTTTTCCTTTTTTTTTGTCCTGAACATAACTGGAAATTTTACATGGTATATACTTGAAACTTAAAATGTAAACAGATGGCGACTAGGAGAAGTGCAGTGTCCAAGAACTGTAACCTTATATTTTTAAACTACTGTGACAAACAACCATTATTGACTCTCTATCAACTTTAAATAAAAATTTTACTTACTTATTACTATCACAATCAATATACTATGTATACAGGTTCTTCTCTATGCTCTGCCTGAAGTCTGGCTTCTCCTGCATTAAAGTATTTTGCGGGGGTATTAATCACCTTCAGTGATAGCTCTAGTTGTGTTTACTATATTTCTGAAGCTGTCATTGTGTTTACTGTATTTCTGAAGCTGTCATTGTGTTTACTATATTTCTGAAGCTGTCATTGTGTTTACTATATTTCTGAAGCTGTCATTGTATTTAATGTATTTCTGAAGCTGTCATTGTGTTTACTATATTTCTGAAGCTGTCATTGTGTTTACTATATTTCTGAAGCTGTCATTGTGTTTACTATATTTCTGAAGCTGTCATTGTGTTTACTATATTTCTGAAGCTGTCATTGTGTTTATTGTATTTCTGAAGCTGTCATTTTGCTGTGGCTAATCGTAGATGCTACCTTGAGTGATTGCAGCTAGCCCTGTTGTGATATCAGATATACAGATGGTAACTTGAGGTATGATTATTGACGTACATGTAAGTATCCTGTTTTGTTTCGCAGGTGAAGCTGCGGAGACTGTTGCGTTACATGGACATGAAGGACATGCGGTCAACCATACAGCGTACCGTCAGTGTGGATGACGAGGAATCGGGGAGCAGGTGCCTGCTGGTCAGTCACACCCAGCACATGGGTTATCAGCTGCAGTTAGTGGGGTCTATCTTAAACTATTTAAGTTGTTGTTGTGCTTTTAAGGTCACCTTTTGACATTCATGTTGTGTAATGATGTAATCTGTATGTCATGAAGAGTAATTTTCCTACCTTTTTAAGAACAATAAAAATCTTAAGGTTGAAAAATTCAAAGTAATAATTTTTATCCTGAATAATATTTTTGCTTGAACATATTTTACCTACTTAAACAGATATATGATGAAGAAATAATTGTTACAGCATATATTGAGGGGTGAGAGCAAAACTAGCCTAGTTTCCCTCTCACCCTCGATTTTTAAAAGCTGGTTCAGAGATACAGGCCTTGATCTGTTTTATCTTAATCTTTACACATTCTGAGTTTGTCATTATAAAACACAGAAATCTGAAAGAAGGCCATTCTCTGCCAGATTTTACAGTATTGCTCTTGTATCCCAAAGTCACAAATCAACATGACAGTAACTCACAGGCTGATCTGGTTTTATACAGCAGGATGCATTACCTGAGTTCTTTGTTTGCTTGGGTTTGATGTCCAACTAGTGGTATTTCAGTCATTTATCTGCATGAAGCCAGTAGAATGCTGTCTCACTATGATATCACTAGACCTGATACCACACTATACAACAGTACACAAATGGGCTTATACCACACTATACAACAGTACACAAATGGGCTTATACCACACTATACAACAGTACACAAATGGGCTGATACCACACTATACAACAGTACGATACCATACTATACAACAGTACACAAATGGGCTGATACCATACTATACAACAGTACACAAATGGCCTGATACCACACTATACAACAGTACACAAATGGCCTGATACCACACTATACAACAGTACACAAATGGGCTGATACCACACTATACAACAGTACACAAATGGGCTGATACCACACTATACAACAGTACACAAATGGCCTGATACCACACTATACAACAGTACACAAATGGGCTGATACCACACTATACAACAGTACACAAATGGGCTGATACCACACTATACAACAGTACACAAATGGGCTGATACCACACTATAAAACAGTACACAAATGGGCTGATACCACACTATACAACAGTACACAAATGGCCTGATACCACACAATACAGCAGTACACAAATGGGCTGATACCACACTATACAACAGTACACAAATGGGCTTATACCACACTATACAACAGTACACAAATGGCCTGATACCACACTATACAACAGTACACAAATGGGCTGATACCACACTATACAACAGTACACAAATGGGCTGATACCACACTATACAACAGTACACAAATGGGCTGATACCACACTATACAACAGTACACAAATGGGCTGATACCACACTATACAACAGTACACAAATGGGCTGATACCACACTATACAACAGTACACAAATGGCCTGATACCACACTATACAACAGTACACAAATGGCCTGATACCACACTATACAACAGTACACAAATGGGCTGATACCACACTATACAACAGTACACAAATGGGCTGATACCACACTATACAACAGTACACAAATGGGCTGATACCACACTATACAACAGTACACAAATGGGCTGATACCATACTATACAACAGTACACAAATGGGCTGATACCATACTATACAACAGTACACAAATGGCCTGATACCACACTATACAACAGTACACAAATGGGCTGATACCACACTATACAACAGTACACAAATGGGCTGATACCACACTTTACAACAGTACACAAATGGCCTGATACCACACAATACAGCAGTACACAAATGGGCTGATACCACACTATACAACAGTACACAAATGGGCTGATACCACACTATACAACATACACATAAAATGGCCTGATACCACACTATACAACAGTACACAAATGGGCTGATACCACACTATACAACAGTACACAAATGGGCTGATACCACACTATAACAACAGTACACAAATGGCTGATACCACACTATACAACAGTACACAAATGGCCTGATACCACACTATACAACAGTACACAAATGGCCTGATACCACACTATACAACAGTACACAAATGGCCTGATACCACACAATACAACAGTACACAAATGGCCTGATACCACACTATACAACAGTACACAAATGGCCTGATACCACACTATACAACAGTACACAACATGGCCTGATACCACACAATACAACAGTACACAAATGGCCTGATACCACACTATACAACAGTACACAAATGGCCTGATACCACACTATACAACAGTACACAAATGGCCTGATACCACACAATACAACAGTACACAAATGGGCTGATACCACACTATACAACAGTACACAAATGGCCTGATACCACACTATACAACAGTACACAAATGGCCTGATACCACACTATACAACAGTACACAAATGGCCTGATACCACACTATACAACAGTACACAAATGGCCTGATACCACACAATACAGCAGTACACAAATGGGCTGATACCACACTATACAACAGTACACAAATGGGCTTATACCACACAATACAGCAGTACACAAATGGCCTGATACCACACTATACAACAGTACACAAATGGCCTGATACCACACTATACAACAGTACACAAATGGCCTGATACCACACTATACAACAGTACACAAATGGCCTGATACCACACTATACAACAGTACACAAATGGCCTGATACCACACTAAAAAAAAATCATGCTGTAGACAAAATGACATGATACCACACCATTATACTGTATGCAAATGGCCTGATTCCACACTCAATCACACTGTAGATAAATGGCCTGATACCACACCCAATCACACTGTATGGAGACTGGGCTAACCTTATATCCTGAGAGCTAAGCATGTGGGTGATAAACCAGTTCAATTTTATAAGGACTTTGATATCTCACATCCTGGGATCGTACCCATGACCTGCTATATACGTCTTGCATGTAGTTCATATTGTAGTATAATGATGCAAATTTAATACTGGACAGTTATATTTAACAAAACCATAGCAAAATGGTTAGGTGAATTGAAGTCATACCTAACAAGATATCTGTGTTTCAGCGGATGTAAAAGGAGTGCCATCTCGTAAAAGACGGAAGATTTGCTATGATTTCCTGTCAACTATTGACCAAACAGGTCAGTATCTGAGTGGAAATGTTGACATGACATAGTTTAGTGTTTTATTGCAAGCGTTAACTTCTTATGTGTTCATTTTGCAATATTGAATTTTATACAAAACCAGATTTTTTACAGAGTCATTTTCCAAAGTAAATTACAAATAAGCATGTAGACCTGCAATACAATGGATGCCAACAATGTTTACAGATATATTCAAAAGGTATTATTAGATCATCCAATAGCTACATCAGATTGTCATGTGATTAGTGCTTGACACAGATTGTTTGTTAGCAGTTTACTAAGTCATAAATAATAGGTTGGACCAGTACTTTGTGCCTGTTGTCAAGGTGATGAAAAATGTAGCCCTATCATCAGGGATTGAACCCAAAACAACAGTTCTCTGTGTGAATTTCAGTACTAAGTTTCATGAAGATAAGTTTGTGTGATTTAACTTCCAGGTGAGCTCCTGGCACTGTTCAATGATGATACAGAAGATGATGTGAAATATGAAAGACTACTGGTGAGTGGGCCTGTAATTCTCCTGTTTACCGAGATGTCTCAGACGTTTCCAGTGTTTTCAGACATATTCATGTTGAATGATCAGATCCTTCTAAAGTGCATGGGAATGTTATAGAGTTAGTGGTTGACCTAGTTGTGATACTGCTTGTTGGCAGCTGGTCTGATCATGAGCAGGAAATAATCCAGTAAATGTAGGTAGATGTGGGGTGGGGCACATTATTTTGAAACTGGTAAAGGTGTACTGTCTGTTATACAGTTATGAAGCAAAAAATATCTCTGTGTTGAGTAATAGGCTAATAAAAAGTTTGATTGTTTAGGAACTGTTCAGTGAATGCAGCAAAATTAAAGTTTTCCTTTTTTTTGTAATTTGGTAAAAAATTAGTATATATTGTTCTTTTAGGGGAACAAAACGTTTTAAGTGCTGTAACAGGTATTCTCCATTTCCAGAGAGCAGAGCTCAAGTCCCGGTGTTTGGACCCTCAACAGTATATGGAGTTCAGTGAGGCCAGGCAGGTCAACTTCAGTAAGTCTCTCTCTCTTACTCTCTCTTTCTCTTTTTATGCCCCTGGATTGATAGATGTTGCATGATGTTTTTGGTCTGTCTGTCACAAAACTTTAACCATAACGCATAAGTCCTTCTACCTACAGCCTCCCAACTTTACAGGTGCATGCACCTTGATGAGCTCTACCCTTCAGGTGACCTTGACCTTCAAATGACTTTGACCCCCAAGATCTAAGGCCCCCACCTTCCATGGCTACATTCAAATGTAGCTTGCTCTTTCAGGGTGTGTCCCTCACACTCCTCCCCCCCCCATAGTAATTGGATGTTTTGCACTCTTTTTGACCCCCTCTCTCCCTCTGTGGGTGGGGTACTATCTTCTTACCCACAACCCCTTCTCTCCCTTTATACATAAGAATCATTATTTTTCAGATACAGTCAACTCTCGTTGTCTCGAAATCGTCGGGACTGTCGAAATTAAGTTGACATATCAGTTTGTCGAGTTATCAGTAGCTGGGATACTTTGGGTATTTTGTTATTTACCTCAACATTCAGCAATAGGGTTGTTCCTTGTTTCTTTTCTTCTCATCATTGACTTAAAAACAACTGACATTGAACTTAGTATTTATATATTTTCAACTGTTTGTTCCATGTGAGTTGTATTAGTTTTCTGGCAGTAAATACTTCATTTTTAGCTCACATGAGCACAACGTGCTCAAGGTGAGCTTTTCTGATCGCCTTTTGTCCGGCGTCCGTCGTCCGTCGTCCGTGCGTGCGTGCGTCCGGCGTCAACAATTGCTTCAAACAACATCTCCTCCTAAACGGCTTGGCCAATTTGAAAAATATTTTGCAGGAATGTTCCTTGGATGAAGCTCTACTAAAGTTGTATAAATGGTTCTGGTCCATCGCATAATTAGGTCACAGGAGCTAAAAATAGATTTTAAAAATGAAAATTTAAAAAATCTTCTTCTCTGAAACCACAAGGCCTAGCCTTTTGATTTTTGGTATGTAGCATGATCTTATGACTCTCTACCAGGATTGTACAAATTATGACCCTGGGGTCAAAATTGGCCCCGCCCCAGGGGTCACTTGATTTCACATAGGCATATATAGGAAAAACTTGAAAAAATCTTCTTCTCCGAAACCACAAGGCCTAGCCTTTTGATTTTTGGTATGTAGCATCATCTTATGGGCCACTACCAAGATTGTACAAATCATAGCCCTATGGTGATAAATGACCCCGCACCAGGGGTCACTTGTTTTACATAGAGTTATATAGAAAAATCTTAAAAAATCTTCTTCTATGAATCCATAAGGCCTAGAGCTTAGATATTTGTAATGTAGCATCATCTTATGGGCCACTACCAAGATTGTACAAATCATAGCCCTATGGTGATAAATGACCCCGCACCAGGGGTCACTTTTTTTACATAGAGTTATATAGGAAAATCTTAAAAAATCTTCTTCCATGAATGCATAAGGCCTAGAGCTTAGATATTTGGTATGAAGCATCATCTTATGGGCCACTACCAAGATTGTACAAATCATAGCCCTATGGTGATAAATGACCCCGCACCAGGGGTCACTTGTTTTACAAATAGTTATATAGGAAAATCTTAAAAAATCTTCTTCTATGAATCCATAAGGCCTAGAGCTTAGATATTTGGTATGTAGCATCATCTTATTGGCCACTACCAAGATTGTACAAATCATAGCCCTATGGTGATAAATGACCCCGCACCAGGGGTCACTTGTTTTACATAGAGTTATATAGGAAAATCTTAAAAAATCTTCTTCTATGAATGCATAAGGCCTAGAGCTTAGATATTTGGTATGAAGCATCATCTTATGGGCCACTACCAAGATTGTACTAATCATAGCCCTATGGTGATAAATGACCCCGCACCAGGGGTCACTTGTTTTACACAGAGTTATATAGGAAAATCTTAAAAAATCTTCTTCTATGAATCCATAAGGCCTAGAGCTTAGATATTTGGTATGTAGCATCATCTTATGGGCCACTACCAAGATTGTACAAATCATAGCCCAATGGTGATAAATGACCCCACACCAGGGGTCACTTGTTTTACATAGAGTTAAATAGGAAAATCTTAAAAAATCTTCTTCTATGAATCAGTAAGGCCTAGAGCTAAGATTTTTGGTATGTAGTAGCATCTAATGGTTCATTCTCTGAAACCATATGGCCCATTGCTTAGATATTTGGTGTGTAGTATTGTCAGGGGTAAAAATGTTTTAGATTAAGTTATATCAGAATCCTTGTCTGTTTAAAAACCTTGACATCAGTTGAAGCAATGGTACTCAGGTGAGCGATTCAGGGCCATCATGGCCCTCTTGTTCATATTTCATGTCGTTTTTGGGCTTTTAGGCACACTTGATTCAAAGGGGTGTTACTCTGCTTATTAGTCGATCCAGATATCCTCCCGGGTTGGATACCGGGCCCTTCTCTGGATTGTTCGACAGGCATTTTGGGTTCTAACATTTTAGACATAGTCGTAAGAGTCATGAAAATTGACGTTGGTTTAAAAATCAGAACTCTATTTATACACCTTGTAGAATTGCTCAAATTTTGACACGAGACAAATAACATTTTAATTACATAAACACCTTTTGTTTGTTAAGCTTGGGTATGGACACAAACAACGTTGAGTAATTAACGACACTCGCTTACGGCATCAGTTTGCGACACCAGTTAATAGAGAGTGACTATCAGCGCACGGTGTTATTCACACCTCTCGCGGTCACCACAGATAATTTCTTGAGTCGACATAAAGTGTGAAATTAAATAGCAATCTAGAAGTTTGGGACTTAGATTCTCTAGTCGACGTAACGAAATGGTCGAGGTAAAAAGATCGACATAAACATTTATTTTTATTATAGATAAAGAAGGAACAAATTCGGAACTTTACAAATCTTGTCGAGGTAACGGAAAATCTTCTCAACTGTAGTCGGGACAACGAGAGTCGACTGTATATAAAAGTTAAGAAGTATTTTTGGTTGAATTCAAACTTAATGATGATGAAAACAAATACACTGCAGATTATGGGAGTCCTTCATTTTGATACAGCATTCATAGCTATTGTTATTTTGTTGTAAAAAATGACTTCGACAATAAATAAAATTTAAACTTGAAAAGTGATATGCAATTCTTTTCTAATGTTTCAACTCTGGTGTGATATCCAGGTCGGAAGTACAAGTCCCAGCGGTTTAAGGATTGGCTACTGACCGGAGTGAACCTGGAGATCAAACCCAGCCTTCATGCTCTGGAGCTAATGTCCTACCTGGCTTATGAGACCGTTGCTCAGGTATGTTTATAGGGTCAGTCCTGTGTATAGAGGCCATGTAAGGAAAGGAATTATTGTAATTAGTTTTTGTTGAGATTATATTTTGTTGAGTATGAAGTTAAGGCTATTTTATGGGAAGATATATACATTTATACTTGCTTAAGAAAAAAGCTACTTCAGGTCCATAATCTTTGGAGACTAACATTTATCATTAGCACAATCTGTGATAATTACTGCCCTACAAAAGATTATGATTTTTACAGTAAGTGGTGCTTTAAAACAGGTGGTCACAATATAGAATCTGATTTTGGATAAAGTGGATTTGTATGCCCGCACTTTGTGGGGTGGAGTTGGGGCATATTGATTTGCCATCATCTGTCCATCACATAATCTTGTGTATAACTAGGAAACTATATGAGTCATTAAACTTTGTAGGATTTTTTATCAGCAAGAGAAGTTGTACATATGGAGTTTAGTTTTGAAATTCACTGAGTTATGGCCCCTGACTTGTGAACATGGGGGCATCATTGTCCAGAGGACACAGTTCCAGCTTCTACCCTTTTCCTTATATTGATGTATTTTGATGCCTTGGCAGAGAGATCAAACCAAGATCAAGGTCGTTTGTTCATACAGTATTGTAGTTCAGACTCTGCTTGGTTTAAATGGTAATCAAGTTTCATATACCATCAAAAGTTCAGTAATGTTTATAAATCTGAGCCTGGATATTCATGAGGAAAGGGTTAATCTGAAAACTGGCCACCTAGAACAGGTGACCCTTTTGAAGATGCTATAAAAAAGTCCAAGATTATGTTTCACTGGAATAGAAATATTAATAGAAAATAAATAAAATGTATTTTCCTTTTATTATTTGAAAAACAAAACAGAATGAAAAATGAAATTTCAAAGCATCAAAATCAATATCATTAAAATCAGTATAGCACTTCCTACTTTGACTATCCGGTAAGATAAAAGCAAAAAGTTATATAGTGTATGCTTATATAACACTATTCCAGAAGTATGATAAATGACTCTTCACATCCTTTCAGCTTAAGCCAGACAATTATGCTTTATTTGTATATTTTCATGCATGTTTAACAGTCATATACAATTGCACTTTTACTGATAAGGTTTGTAGGTCCTGCATTGACCTCTTGTTGAGGCCTTAGATCTATTCTTAAGGAGTGCCGTAGTCCGTCGTTTCTGTCTCTAATTGGGCATACATTTTAATAAAGAACTGCTTATTATTTTCCAGATGATGATGATGATGATGATAATAGTACTGTACTTAGTTATTACTGCTGTAGATTGATTATATGCAGAAAATATTGCCAATTATTATGATATTTTGTTTAATATAATATAAAAATATATATTTATTGTATTTCATTACGAATACTTTTCTCATCTAACAATTATTGTAGAAGACCATATATTGTGCACATTTCTGTTCCAACATTTACAATCTCAAAGTAGAAGGTGTGCACAGTCTATGGGAACTTTTTTTCTTTTTTTTCCCCATCCTAACCTGAACCATCAGAGAAATCAAATCACTGATGTTATCACCATGGACAATCATATTGTGATATTTCTGTTTAAGATTTGTGGTTGAATTCATACATATCATACTATAATAGGAGCTTTTAATCGATTAGAATTATTAAAAATATTTTGGGGACTTGTATTCATTGTAAATAGTATAGTTTGATACAGGAAGTAAACAAGCAGCTTATCATAACAGTTCTTATTGACCATAATGTGGTTTTGTATGATTGTATGTACAGTGCCTGGCCATAATACAGTACGCAACGTCATCTGATGCGCATAGCAATTTTACTATCAACAATTTATCAATGGCTATGTTTTGTTTACCAATAAAGTGTAGTAAATAAGCTTGTGTTGTTTATGTTTATCGATTTCCAGGAAACGCGTTCATCATAAGTATTTTTCTGATAATTTTATTTCGTCATGATTATTACGTCATCAAA
>CM037777.1:20024714-20074714 GCA_021229015.1 Solen grandis | reverse complement strand
CAATAATGGCACCGCGCGGTATTGATTTGACAGTCGAGCAGAAAAATGATATAATATCTATGCACAAGGGTGGATTTAGCTCACGAAAAATTGGAGAAATACTAATGTTAAGTGCTAATACCATCCAGAAAATTATAAAGAGGCATCATGAACGTGGGACAGTAGAAAACAACACGAGACCTGGGAGGAAGAGATTGACAGACGACCGTGATGACAGGGCTTTGTTTCGTTTAGTGAAAGAAAATCGTAGACAATCGCTAGCGGATATCTCGACAAGTTTTAATTCCGAAAGGCAGGGTACAAGAGTTTCTAAAAGAACTGTACGACGTAGGTTGGTGGAAAGTGGTTATAAACGATGTGTGGTGGCTAAAAAGATAACAATATCAAGGACCAATCGTGAGGCTAGGGTGGAGTGGTGTAGGGAACGAAGGAAATGGTCAGTTGCTGAGAATTGGTCGCAAGTGATATTTAGTGATGAGACGAAAGTGGTGCTGGGGAAAGACAGAAAGATTTATGTATGGAGGAAACCCGAAGAAAGGTTCAACCCTGAGTGTGTCGGTATGTTCCCTGATAGGTCTCCGCATAGCGGTATATCCGCCATGTTCTGGGGCTGTATAACGTATGACGGAGTGGGTACGTTGACGGATGTGGACGGTAATATAAACTCAGAGAAGTACATCAATATCTTAGATGAACATTTTTGGCCTGTAATTGCTAAGAACTTTGAAAATAAACCATGGGTGTTTCAAGAGGATAATTGCCCTGTGCACAAGTCGGCGAGAACCAGGCAGTGGAAAGAAACTAACAACATTAATTGTTTAAGTTGGCCTAGTCAGTCCCCAGACATCAACATTATCGAAAACATATGTAAACAATAAAATACAAACTTGAATCGAGATTGAGTGAGATAAACAATCGGGTAGATTTGATACGTGTGGTGAAGGACATTTGGAGTTGTTTTGATCAGGGAGCTATACGATCACTATATGAAACAATACCAAGAAGAATTAATGCTGTTATAAAAGCAAAGGGACAGATAAAAAAGTACTAGACAGATATGTGCTATCATTTGATCACTTATTGGATTTTAGTGCGAATAAACGATGATTCTGTATACCGCCGACGTCAGAAAGACGTTGACGTTGCGTACTGTATTATGGCCAGGCACTGTATGTCTCATTCTTATTGTGATTGTAGTATAACCCTTTCCCTCATATATACTCATTTTGACGCACTCAATAAGTACCACATAAAGCCTGATCTGCAGAAAACCACAGTTAAACCTTACCAATTTTAATTACAAAGTCCTCATCTCCAGACCACTGAGGAGCAGCGAACAGCATAAAACCTGATCAGCCTGCGAGTTACTCGCAGGCTGATCTGGTTTTATGTTGTTCGCATAGGTCTTTTCATGGTTTCCTCTATGAGGGAAAGGGTTAAAGGTTATATTTAATTTTCATGTATTGACAATGTAACATTTATAGTGACCAGGCTTTCACACATCTGTTTTATATTTATACTGATCGATCAGTATTTATGGTAACAGCCAGCATTTGGTCTTAATTTTAATTGTTGTTAGTTTCTTTGTCAATGAAGTGTTGAGAACTAACACTTATGAAAGGTGTGACACAAGTAATCCACAGTAAATCAAGTGTTGTTAAGAATTGTGGTGTAAAGTTGTATTGGAAAATGAAGCTGACTCATGGTGAATTCTAAATTTCAGCCAGCGGTTTTTATAAATTTGGCCTGCGCACAATATAATGAAAATCAACTTTTCCCATGATTTTAAGCCAAAAGTAGAGATGCGCACTGTCTTAAATAGTATATCAGATGCAATGTCAGATGCGGTATCTAGAATAACAGATGCAAAATGTCAGATGCGGTATCTAGAATAACAGATGCAAAATGTCAGATGCGGTATCTAGAATAACAGATGCAAAATGTCAGATGCAATATCTAGAATGTCAAGTGCAGAATCCACATTTTAGATAATCCTGTATGTTTCTATAGTATCTAGATAATCCTGTATGTTTCTATAGTATCTAGATAATCCTGTATGTTTCTATGGTATCTAGATAATCCTGTATGTTTCTATGGTATCTAGATAATCCTGTATGTTTCTATGGTATCTTTATCCATACAGGTGACAAATAGAAGCCTTGATTCATCTTTAAAGCTGATACTGTTTGCCAGTCTGTTTTCTCTAGGTCCCTTCTTCTTTGTATACTCCTGCATCATGTAATGAATCTTATTGCGTAGCGGAGGGATCCAGTACATTGCCGAATCATTCAACACATATATATTATCATCATTGTCAGTTGCCAAACCTTGTGGGTTCCCGCCATCAAACTCATACAGTGTTTTACCTGTATTAAGGTCCACGCCTCTAACTTTCTTCTCTTTTATCTCTGAGACAACAATTTCTCCAAACTTCATGGTTCCACTGATGAAAAACTTCCCATTGAAATTTGGTTCACCTCGCGGATTAATTCCAAGCGTGTGTAGCACTTTCCCGTTGGATTTCAATATTTGAACCTGATACATGACAAAGTTTCTTTCTTCATCCAGTTTCATTCCAGCTGCGATAATCAGTTCCTTGTCGAAAACAGGAAGTGTTGCTACACTGAAGCACCTTCCTTCTGTCTTTATCCCTCGTGTTCTGGAGAGTTTTGCCGCTGAACATCCAGGTGGCTTCAGCGTAAACACCTGGATGTCATGGAAGCTCCTCTCCGTAGTTCCAATAGACTGCGGTGTCTCAGTTCCATCTGAGATGTTCCCGTCGCTGTATTCAAATGACACAACTATCTTCATGCCCTGGCAACAAATAGAATTTGGGGTGCTTTCCACAAAGTCAAGTTGTCCAATATATTTGAATTCTGCATCATAAAGGGTCATCCTCTGATATGTGATTGTGACTACAAAATTATCAACACTGACGCAGCCACGAATATTTCTCTCTGCCTGTGTAATGTTAACATTCTCCTTAGCATCGAAATCTTCAAGAGTTGCCACAGAAACAACCTGTTTGATTGCGACATTGTTTGTGAGAGATTCTGGGTCTGGTCGAGTCAGCGGCATGTGCCGCCCTGTGGTGACCTTGTGAGTCCGACGATGTGTGTTGACACACAGCTGACAAAGGTAGACGCCACACTGTCCGCACCAACCCTTGGCCGGTTTATCTAGGTTTATACACAGGTCACAGATCAAGGGCTTGACCGACTCCTCTGAACTGTAGGGAGTTACAGCCGGTGTGGAGGCATTCCCTCCCATAGTGTCAGTAAATGTGTGTACTGTCAGTCTAGTGGGATCAAGATCAGGTCTACCATGTCCCAGTAGTGTAATTAGGAGGAATGGTCTTCTCTTCCTTTATTGCCATTAGTAACCAGTCTGAAAAGATCATAATATGAAATGTTAGACTTTAAGAAGTATCAAAGGGGTAATAGTTTTTGACATTCTGTCATTTTAGCCCTGCTACACTGTGAGTTTGATTCTGAGTCTTAGGACTCAGGGAAGCCCTCTAGCTAGCTTGTGGCATCAGGTACCTCCGTACATGCAGGGTTTTCCCCAACCTGTTTTTAGCTTGACATTGCTGTGTGACTGAAAAAATCGTCATGGAGACCATAACTTCAAGGCATACTTGTTGTACAGTAGTTGCAATGAGTAACATTATTCTCTTTAGAATATTTTTCTCAATATTCTTCTCTAATAGAATCATAATTGAACTTTATCTTTATCCTTCATTCCACCTTTGTTTTTATACTTTAATGAGTTTGTTCGTTCCACCTTTGTTTTATACTTTAATTAGATTATCTTGAAAAATGAAATTTCATATACATTATAATAAATGAAAGTGATTAAATTAAACATTGTGCTTTTTTTAATGAAATCAAAAGTAGAGACTGTGGAAACACATCAAAAGGAGATTGAAGAGTCAATTAGCACAGTTCATTAAACAGATGGTATCTACTCTAGAGTACCTTGGTCCGGTAGTAGTGTTGGCTTTTATTCAAAAGGTTGGGAGTTAGATTCTCCACGAGGCATTAACTATTTCTCAGACCTTCACAAAGGATTGGTCCTAACCAGGACTCATCAAGACCAATAAATACAAGTTGTAAAAATTTGTTTTCCAATCAATGGGGGAAAATGCAATATTTATACTTTTAGATAGATCTAAAGTAAATAAGAAAATCCCTTTTGTGTAGAAAATTGACCAAGACAAATTAGACCATGCCAAGATAAACCGTGCCAAAAACAGACCAAGAAAATTACAAAAAAACAAAAAGCATGGGATCAATGTAATTCATGTTGTCTGTAAAGCACTGGTAGATAATTGCACAGTATAGATACATATCATTATTACACTGGAGAAGATCTCACTTGATCATTTGATCTCTTATCTTTTGTATAGAAAGCAATACAGATTAAGTACCTCACAATAACATCTGATCGTTACAGTATGTTGTGGGCTGTTAAACGTTTGTGTAAATATCTTCAACAGTGTCTAGGATTTTCCCCAAGCCATTCATAGAGGTCTTCCCCTCAGGAAATTGCTCAAAGAGCATACAATTTTCACCCAAACGTTTTAACCCCAGGAATTTTCTTTTCCCCAAAATATGAAAATGGGTATTTTTTCTCTGAAAACATGTATATAGCATTAAGGGCACCTTCCCTATCATCTGGAAGAAAGACCTGAGTATATTTTCTTTGATATATTATGAGGCCAACATTCCTAAATAAGGTATTATCTAGTCAAATTCCACCAACATTCTTAGCCCTAAGTAAAACTTAAATACTGAAGGGCAAATTCCACTAATACCCCCCCCCCCCCCAAATGATTCATTTATTATCAATTATTGTTAGTTATTAAGGTAATAATTCATTTCAACTTACTCATGTACTTGAATATTTCATGAAATAGTAATGGTGGAATGTGTATCAAACCCTTTCCCTCATAGAGGATACTATGAAAAGACCTATGCGAACAGCATAAAACCAGATCAGCCTGCGAGTGACTCACAGGCTGATCAGGTTTTATGCTGTTCACTGCTCCTCAGTGGTCTGGAAATGAGGATTTTACAATTAAATTTAGTAAGGTTTGAGTTTGGGTTTCTGCAGATCAGGCTTTATGTGGTACCTATTGAGTGCGTCAAAATGAGTCTATAAGAGGGAAAGGGTTAAAATTTTAAACATTACTTAGCATTATACTAGTGCAGACCTAGATCAGCCTGCACATCTATGCATTCTGATCATGGTCTGCATTGTTTGCTATTCAGTCAATTAATAAGTATTGTTGGTGGAATTCAAGCCAGATACCATTTATTCATTTGATATGTGTATGTCTATTTTAGTGTAGTCATTATGAGAAATTCAATAGGATTCCCTTTTTTTATGATATTTTATGATAATTGAACAATTAGTCTACATACCGGTATGTGAACTCATGGTACCTTAACTCAAATTTCAAATTACTAAAACATATTCATGATTTTTTTTTTCTGAATTCACCTATTTCTACTCCTAAAATAAAAAAAAAAAAAAAACAGCAAAAAAGTTCTTATTTTGAAAATATTCCAAGGTTTAAAATACATGTACTTAATGTGCTATAAAAGTAAGTATATACTCTACTTACCGTCATATCTCAGGTTAGACAGCAATGCTAATTTATTTTCTTTTGATCCTATTGATTAATATAACTTTATAATTAACCTACTGAAGTGTTTATCAAACATAAACACAAAATTATTATTTACTTTCTTTTAACATTAAATCAACTAAACAGCAAGTTAAGCTGGTAAAAATCCATAGTTTACATTTCAGTCTATTATCCAATAAGGAATTCCTCTAAAACTAATACCCTGTTACAACAGGTAGCTAGTGTATTATTTCACTTTTATTTATAGTTACATATCAAGAGTTTCAATTGGTTTTAAATGCCAAAATTAGGTTGAGTGGTCGAGGGTACTTAATACTGTCAGTGGTTAGTCACATGACTGAAGTCGATCACTTACTATAGATTTGTTCGGGTGTCATTAGGACTACCTCATGGTTTATCTGAACTGGGTGTAGGTTTTCATTTGCACAGTACAAGAAACGGCAGATAAAATTACCTTTGTCAAATCTAGGTTTTCAATTTAAAAGAGTTTAATTTCAGATTGAATGTTAACTACTTACTTGTGATAATTTTGATGACAAATTCAGATCTAGCATCTGTTAACTCTCGAAATTTATTCACTTTTGATAACTTTTATATGATATTAATTCACTTTTCTTTTCCTCATGGGAGTTAATTTCTATTTTATGATCAAAATGATCATATAAAAATTACTTTATTGTAGTTTTGTATTCAATTTTAAAAGCTTGACTTGTTATTCATTGCAGACACTGAAAAGCTTGATCATGATTTGCACTACAGAGTCCTAGAACCTGAAGCATGAAATAATCAAGTATGAAATGAACCGTAGAAGTAAAAGATAGACAATTTCATTTTAGGACAAAAAAAAGTGTCGTTTCTGGTCTCCCACAAATAAAAAAGAGGGTTGGTAGGTCAGGATTTATTTGTTTTTTTTCTACATGAAACGAAAGGTTAAAAAAAAGGGAAATATTTTTTTTAAAGGTGGAAAGGTAAAAAAAAACCTTAAGGGTCGATCGTTGAAAAAGCGGGTCGTTGGGAGACAAGAAACAGAACTTTTTTTTTTTTTTTTTTGGCCTGATATGATTCATATGTAAGTTTTGTTATAAACCCAGGTCCCTAAGTGTTGTGTCCCGTAGTCTCCTGTCATACAATCAGTTTTTATCATTTTATAAAATGTAGTGGAGGTATTTATCACCTTCAGTGATAGCTCTGGTTTTCAAAGTGTTTTATAGCTCCCTTGCTTGGCGTATAAGGATAGTTCCAGGACTGGTTGACCTGGTGTCAGGATATTGTGACTGGATGTGGTATCATGCCACATGTCTACATCGTGATACTGCAGTGTGGCAGCACTATATCTGTCTCAAATAGATCTGTCTCCAAATGACTGATATACTGTCGGTGGGATGTTAAACCCAACAAACAAACACACAAACAAAATGTTTTTTCTAAACTCCAAGACAATTAGACTGTGACTAGATCATGTGACTAGATGTGGTATCATACCATTTGTCACTGGTATCACTTGTCTTTCACACGGTACTATGGTAAGCCTTAAGTAACCTTTCTCAAGTGGACACAGTCTCCAAATAGTGTTGATGAGTGAAAACTTATAGGACTAGTATATTTTCCATGCTGTATTTATAAAAGAAAGATAGGTTTACATGTTCATCATGAGGTAAAAAAAATGCCTGTTAAACAAAAATTTATTGTGACTAAGCTAGTTTAACAATAAAAGAAAAAAGAAAAAATGAAAAAAATAATGTCAAACTATGTATTGGAATTTCAGTGGCACTAGGGGAAATTGATATATATAGAATGTTTTTTTTCATTCTGTTGTGTGAACGTTCATTTGTATTACCAGTTATTTCTCAAAGCCTACAAGTGAAATAAAATGCCAACTTACTGTATTAAAATCAACAAAATATGTAATAAATTGTTTGAAAACTGAGAATCCTATTTTATGACTATGTTAAGGTTTTTGATCCTAGGGGTAAGACTTACATATTAGGAAGTAGTTGTGGATAAAGGTCTGGTATAGCATGATATTTTATGTCTTATTTTACTTTGAAAGATTCTGGGTCTGATACAGGCATTTTGCGCAATAATGATGTCCTCATCTAACATGGAACACAAGCCATTCTTGAGTTTTTAATCTGCACTGCCTATTTATCCCTTATGATGCTGTGGGCAATTGTAACTGCCTTTGCAACTAGTGCAGACCTAGATCAGCCTGCACATCTATGCAGTCTGATCATGGTCTGCATTGTTTGCTATTCTGTCAATAAATTTTCAGCAAGCATCCCAATACACAACTAATGGTATTGTCCAAAATAAAGAAAGGACAAGACCAATTAAGAAATTTAGCATGGTAAGGGTTAAGCATATTGACGTGTGTGTCTGTTTCAGATTGTGGACCTGGCCCTCCTGGTCAAGCAGGACATGTTGGGGGGTGTGGCCGAGCCCGTGGTACATGCACTGCCCAGTATCAATCACACCCTCTCTGACACTGTCAACATGGCAACCAGGAATGCCCAGGGTCAGAAACTGCCGGGCATGACCTCCCCCACTGTTGTAAGTTCTATTGGTAATTGGTCATTTAATAAAAGCTACAAGATAATCATGAAATATTATAAATAGAACAAACAACAGTCATCTTAATTGTTGTAAACATTGTTTTATCACTCAATGCAATATTTTCCTGTTGAAATACAGAATTGTGACATTGGCCTTCATGACCTTGAATAAAACAAATACCAATAAAAAAAAAATGGGTCATTTTGATTTTTTATGTGAGGAAGCCGTTAGCTGGCATAGTAGTAAAGTAAATCACAAAACAGTGTTGTTACTATGGTTACAGAGTCCCCCCTCCACACCTTCAGTGAGTGGTCAGACAACCCCAACTCTGGGGAATCAGACCCCAGGGCAGCAGACGCCTGGATCAAGCAGCAAGTCCAAGTCCAAGAAAAAGAAGAAGGTGGGCTATTGTAGGACCCCATTTTGTCCTGGGTCTCTCTACATTTCAACCATTCATTGTAGGCTATTGTAGGACACCATTTTGTCCTGGATCTCTCTACATTTCAACCATTCATTGTAGGCTATTGTAGGACACAATTTTGTCCAGCGTCTCTACATTTCAACCTTTCATTGGCATTTGATAATGTGAATCTGAGAATTATAGCTTTACTTTAGTTATCTCTTATCCTTTAATGCTTTCATGTTCACCACATCACTTAATCTTTATTTGAAATTTCTATTTCATATATACTTTAACTTCAGAGTAATGAATTTATGTAGATTGACTCAATAGTGTTAATACAGGGAGGCTTGAGTTAAGGATATATCTCCATATTTTGATATTACTTGTGAAACCCAGCTCAGCTGTTCCATCAAGACTCGTACATGTATTTTGTGTCAACACAATATTTTCTCATGAAATGTGCATTATACAAAAGGTTTAGAAATTGAGTTTAGTATCCCAAGACCACATAAGAGATGCAAGAAGATTTTTTCATACTTATGGTCAACCATTGGTGTCATTAAGATTTTTCAATAAGGCGAAAAAATCAATATTTTGATAAAGAGAGATATAAACAGGTCTTTAATGGTAGATATTTGTTTCTTCCACACTTATATTTAGCTGTTAAGCTGGAGAATTTGATATTTAAGATATTTAAGATAATATATGGTTGATGAATTTTACCAAATGTGGAATATATCCTGATATTTTTGTGTCACCTGCTGTATGCAGAGGTGACACATAGGGATCACTTTTCTGCTGTCTGTTTGTCTGTCTGTCTGTCACACATTTTCTGTCAGGCTTCAGCAGGTGACACATGTGGTCCAAAGAACACTCTTGTTTATGAATATGGCCCCTGCACCCTCCTCTAGTACAGGACTTCTGTTGTTTTCAGAGTGGTTCGGTCAGTCTGGAGACGACGGTCAGCAAGGCCATCCTGCCCTCGGATATCCAGGAGGCTGTACGACGATACACCCACTATATAGGGCCTTTTGCTACTCAGATGGTAAGCAGTCTACTGGTATACATGTACTACTTTCCTAATTGGTTTGAAACACATTGGATAATCTTGTTACGGTAAAATTCTACACACAAACATTGCCATGTAGGCTACTGTAAAAGCATTAATTTTCATTGACATTTAATTTCGTTGATAAAGTACTTAAGGGAATTTCGTGGGTACACTTATATGTTGATCTGTGTGCTGGGAAACTTAAGGTCTGTATAAGAGACAAGTTTTCGTTGGAATTAATATTCATGGATAAAACCCTCCAGGAAATTCATGAAAATAAGTGTCACATGAAAATTAATGATTTCACAGTATTGTTCCATTCTTGTTTGTGGTAAAAATACATGTATAACTGTAATCCTTTGTCAATAATGCAATTTCAGACTATCAAGGATCTTTTGTTTCGAATAGACCAAATCAAATCGACCGTAGAGACAAAAACCATCCCACCCACTTTCTCATGCAGTGAACATAATATATAATGTACTCTTATTAAAATATATTATTTTGATTTAGGAACGTAAATGAAAACGGCTATAGATAATTATTTTATTTAACAACATTCATATATTTCTGCATAAATGATACATAATCAATGCATACATCCATTCATCAGGTCTGACTAAATCACAAGAAACTAAATGTATCAACGTGATATCAGCGTCGTCTCGAAATGTTCTTTTAAAAAAGGATGTAATCGTGGTCTGCTTGTTATACTTGTTTAAATTTTCCTTTCCCAGCGTATCCGAAATACATATTGCATACCTATAAAATCATCAATCATCACCTTTATCTTTATGATTTCACTTTACAAACATCCACTCAATTAACAATTTATGCAAACTGTAAGTGGCCGTCTCCCACCCATTTTGGTAATTAATTGACGATTGCACCTTTCCTTTGTTTGTTTTCAAGTGTCGCTGGTAATTAATGTTTGTCAGGGACTTTGGATAAGGAGGTGCGAAAATCTTACGAATTCATTGGCACGGGCTAAAAAATCTTTTCGGATGAGGCCAGGTATTCGAATGGCACAAATTTGAATAACCAGATATTTTTATAGAAATAAAGAAGAAGAGTGATCGGGACCAACGAAGTATTTCGAATGACGCCGGGTATTGAGAGGTGGTGGAGTAACCAGGGTTCGACTGTAGTTCTTTTTACTCGGGTTCAAGAACTTGTTTTGATGCAAAGAGAGATCTTTTTTGATTTTAGCTCAACTATTTGAAGAATATGAGAGCTATTGCAGTCACCCTTGCGTCAGCGTTGCAGCTTTTTGGTTTAGGTTTTGCATGCAAGTTACTATCAAGCTTATATCTCAATAATCATTCATGGTATTGACTTGAAAGGAATGAATATGTTCAGGGGCATCAGACAACCATGGTAGGTAACTCTTGATTGTATATAATACAAATTATGGCCTCTTTTAACTTAGAAAGTTTGGTTAAAGTTTTGCATGCAATAGAAAATTTGGTCTTGCATGCAAGCTACTATCCAGCTTATATCTCAGAAATTGTTTATGGTATTAACTTGAAAGTTTATGGGTGTGTTCATGGGCATTAGAAAACCATGGAGGATAGCTCTTTGCTAAATTTGAATCAAATTATGGCCCTTTTCTTATATATTTTGGCTAGAGTTTAGCATGCACAGTCTTATTATCCTTATGTCTCAGTAACTAGGCATGGGATTGACTAGACTATCAAGGAAGATCAATTTTTATGTTGCATTGTTTGTGATATAAGCCAGTTAAGTGCAGCAGTTCACGCACCTCTGGTATGTAATGTGTCCTTGGTTAATCTAATACGAATATGGCAAATAAAATTATGTCATTTGGCCCTGACAAGCTACAAGATCTATTTGATGAGCGAAATTACAAGCTACACTTTCTCCTTTACTGTTCCAGTTTATGCTTAACGCAACATTAGGACTTTCAGTCCTTTGATTACTATTATTATATACAGCATATGTGAAGGGCAAGATTTGAAATAGGTATCATTTGATTTACCGACAATCATATTGAATAGACAAACTTGCTGTTCTCTGACAGCTCTTCTTACTAGTGCATATGAATATCAGTGCCAGTTAAGAAATTGTCATAATGAATTTTTAGTATTTAAATGAAATACTTTGTTTTTCCGTCCAAAGAAATCCATATCAGACAATTAGAGATATTTTTTTCTGAATTTCAGAATACATTTAATGTGTGATTTTGACTCTGGGAAGATATTTGATGGTGAAGTGTTTATTTCTGAATTTTTTGTATAATTATTTAAGTTTATTCTATATTTCCTTGCAGAAAACAAACCCTTTGTCAACAGTTAGGAGTGTGATATTTAGCATATGAAACTGGTTACTATAGCAACAGTCAGACTCTCCTGGATAATGGCCTAGGACGATAACACTACGGAGATAGACTACAGACCAAGGTGGACAGTCGTAAAAAAAAAGTTCCTTTCAACTGTCTGAGAAATATACGATTCTAAAAGTTCTGTTTGTAATGAATTTTATCATAGTGATGTTTTTGTAAAACTTAACTATTCATTTAGTTTGAGTTTGATAATTTGGAATGATTTACAAATGATTAAAACTTGAGATTTTGTTTATCACAAGTATTTTAAGAACTTTCATGGTATAATTAGATTCAACAGAAGTTCAGAAACTTGCTTTTACCCCATCTTTAATGTAATGTGTAATTGTCCTTCAAATTATAGAGCACCTATTTGCTATGTACATGAAGTTTCACTATGGTAGCACCTCTGTGTTTTGAGTGATAGTTACTTAGGCTGAAATGATACGATATGTTCTGACACTAAGGCTGACATGATATGGTACATGCTGGCAGTTTTTAAAGCAGATTTGTTATTTGGGAGAATATTTGGAAGGAATTAATTGTTATGATATACATATAAATTGTAGTTTTATGTGTTCTTGTCAGAAGATGGACTAGTCTTGTGTAGAGGTGTAGGTTTTGATATACAATATTTCAATGACATTTTGTAAATAAACCATTATCAGCTCTAGTTTTTGTTGTTTTTTCCAAATCATTAACTCCATACATATGGAAATATTCTCTCTCCTGTTTTACTCATGTCTTCATGTATCATGGTCAATTATTTTGCTTAGCAGTTATTATCATATTACCATATGCTAAATGTAATAAATGAAAAAGTCACATTCTTTGCAGTATTACATCAGTGGTTCCTGGAACAAAAAAAAAATTGGTTCCAACTTTGCATCATTTGGCACACGTCTTGATGCGCATTGCTCACACAATATGTTTCATTGTCTGGTTCTGTCTAATGTTCCTTTCCCTTACACTACCTTATCAGTAATCTGGGGTACAACAGTGGAACTCAATGTGTGAGCAACGCACCTCTGGTGCAAACCCTTTGAGGAGGTTGTGTATACATGCTTTTTCAACTTTAACAATTTTTTCTGCATTAGGAGTGAAACAAGAACCATGTAATATGATAACATTTATACATATGTTATTGTTATTGTATTGGGGTTTACCGTCGCTGCGATAATATTTCAATCATATAGCGACGTCCAGCTAATTACAGGTGGAGGAAGACCCCGAGTACACAGAGGTACCCGGGTAGAACCACCGACCTACCGCAAGCCAGCTGGTTATACATATGTCTACAGTGAATGATTACAAAAAAGTAGATCAGATTCTCAAAATCTCACGTCATGAGGTTTTATGTTTGTTGGGATTAACATCCCATCACCAGTATTTCAGTCATTTGGAGACTTTGTCTACTTAAGACAGATAAAGTGCTGCCATACTGCAGTATCACACCATAGACAGGTGGTATAATACCACACCCAGTCACATTATCCTGACACCGGGCCAACCAGTCCTGGAACTACCCTTATATGCCGAGTGCCAAGCAATTTTTCCTTTGGTATGTTGTGGACAGATATCAAACCCACGACTACTCGCCCCAGATGCAGAAGATCTTACCACTCAGACACAGGGGACAGTGGATTAGCCAATGAAGACTTCGTTTTCATTATTTGTTATAGATTCTGTTTCAAGCATTCTAGGTTGAACAATTCTTATGGCTGTTGCGCCATTTCCTGTCCATTATTGACTTGGAAATAAGTACAATACAGATAAACACTCTTAAATATTTATTAAAATGTTATATATGGATATTTATGTATCCAATTAACAAAAAAATACAACACTGTATAAAACACTGTATAACATGAGTAGGATATGTCTGGCCGTCAGTAAACTCTTATTTCAGTGTGAGAAAATGTTCCATTTCCTATAGGAAGATGGAACCATGCATAGGCTACCATACCAAACTACATACACTTCCATAGTCCAACTGCTCTGATTAAGTTACAAAATTAAATAACAAATTGATTAATTTTCTATATTTCCATATCTTATCCTTCAAAAATGACCTTGTGCGAAAAAAATTTAAGAGAAAAAAACTGGCCTGTATAAATATCAGTATACATTTCTTGGAATAAATTAAAATTACAAAATATAAAAAAGCAGATATTAGAAAACAAATAAAATTTATATCTTATATCTTTATAAGTAATTTTAATACACAGAAACACCATCTTATTATTGAGCCATATTTTTCTCCTTCATAATCTTCAAGAGTGAATCAATCACCCAGTGAGAAAGGTTTTTTTTTTTTTCACAATTAAAATAAATTTGTTGTAATTTTCCTCCAAAATTTCTGAAAAATGACCCCTTTCCTAAAGAGATAAGAGTAAAAATCCATGCAGTCATTGTTAGTAAATGTGCTCTACAGACAAAAATCCAAGTCTGACCTGGTTAACTGGTGGTAAACCAAGGTATCAAATGATGGTAATCCACAAGATCATCATACCTTACTTGTATCCTCTTAACCTTATACTCACTAACAAGAACAACTTGGATACATGTATATTGTTTTTGCATGAAAATCGCAAAAGGCATCTGAGATTGTGATTATCCAAACAATACCCTGATTGGTTTACATGTATACTGAAAAATCAAATGTGAAGCTAAATACAGTCAACCCTGAATGACAACCAACCTGTGGACAAAGGCCAGTGACTGGATTCCCAGTATCCAATAAATTGAGCATTTAACCTCTAAATAACAGCCTTCTCCAAAGGGAAAAACAACCTTAGATGTCCTTTGTTCACAGGTTATACTGTACATCAAATACTGCAACTTGTCAAATGTAAATATATACATAGACATATAAATAAAAATATGTAATTCACAAATAAAACTTTAGTTCTTGGAAAAAGAAAATGCAGCTTTATATTATCACTTCTGAACACACAAATATGAATTATGTTTTTGTCCGATTACAATTTCTGGTACCAGTAAATAAAATTTTAAGATATAAATGTTGGAAATTTCAGCAAAACAAAACCACAAATTAATGAACTGCTTTAAATAGGCCAGAAGTGCTCACCAGTGAACACTTTTTTCGCTTGTAACAAAAATACTTGGCTAAGTTCACTTCACTCTATCAAACAGGACTGTCAGTATGGACTACAATATTACTGTCCTTCCTCCAGTACAGAGCAAGCTATGCATCAAACATCACATCACAGATTTCAATCTCATTTTTTACTGTAACAATGGCTATTGCTGGATCCCTAGTTTGGTGACTTTCCTTCTGCTTGCAGACTTTTTCTGTATCTAAAATAAAATGAGAAAATCTGACTAACTAGTGTGGAGGAAAAGAAAAAGCAAATATGATATTATGGAAACTGGGCTCTGGCCCCTGGAAGCCATATTTTTGACATATCCAAATAATTATATCAGTCTTGATAAAGAGTGATCAAAGAAATCTTTGTGGCCAAAAGAACCCTTGGAAATCCAATGAGTACTTTTGGACAAGAAGATTTTTCAAATTTGTACTATATATATAAGGACAAGAATGTTCTTTGTGACCTGCTGAAGCGTGATGGAAAATGTGTGAGGGACAGACAGACAAATGGACAGTTAGAGAGACAGACAAGTGATCCATACGTGTCACCTCTGCTTACAGCAGGTGTCACAAAAACAGGCCTGTCCATATTGTCAGTATGTAAGATGATATTCAATTTCATATCACCTAGTCATGTACCGATACGTGAATATTTCATAATATAGGAGTGGTGGAATGTGTTTCTTCCTAATTTAAGAATTTGTTTTACTCAGCCCTGAGTAATGTTAGTGGAATTTGAACCTGGAATGAAAACAATTCTTAATGTTATGTATTATTAGATAAATCTAGAATGTCAAATTCACTTCAGATCAGTGACTATCCTGTCATTAAATATGTTGGGATTAACCCTTTCCCTCATATACACTCATTTTGATGCACTCAATAGGTACCACATAAAGCCTGATCTGCAGAAAACCACAGTTAAACCTTACCAAATTTAACTATAAAGTCCTCATTTCCAGACCACTGAGGAGTAGCGAACAGCATAAAACCTGATCAGCCTGCGAGTTACTCGCAGGCTGATCTGCTTTTACGTTGTTCGCATAGGTCTTTTCATGGTTTCCTCTATGAGGGAAAGGGTTAAGCAAAGAAGTCAAGTGTTAGAATAATCAGAATACCGGTACTACATTATATCATAGGATAACAAAGCTAGAGTAACCTGAAAGATAAAAAATATGGAACACAAATCTCAGTTCTAAGTAGTTCCTATTAAGCCACCCTTCCAACCTGTTTGATGAGGTTAAATAAGTAGTAACCATTTACCTGTAAATTCTGGAAAGCTGATAGATTCCAGTCGCTCCAACAAACAAGTTCACAAAAAACAGGTTCATGTTCTTTGGTATAATTACAAGGGAATATCTCGCCCAGATGATACCTGAAAGAAATCAAGGTTTTAATTTCATTGCAGTTAATAATGTTTACAGCAGAAACATATGAAAACACTGATAGATCAGGGTTACAACAACTAAAAAGCTTGACCAATTCAGCTGCTAGAGTGTATCTCACACTTCAATAATTCAAAGGCAATAACCCCAGAAATATTGGTTCTATACAACAGTCATAGTCAAACTTGACATGGAGATTAAGAGAATATGAACATTGCTATCCGTTAAAGTTTTAAGAAGATTGCTTGAAAATGAAGATTCTAGGGTGTAAACAGTGTAGCATTGTTTGATTTTTTTATCAGATATAAATAAGTTTGATAAGGCTGCTTCATAAATGCATTAGCTATAGCATAAAAATGAAAAATGACATTTTTGATCATTCAGGGGCTTTAACTCCTGACCTGCAGAGCTTATATCAGCCAAAATCAAACTTGTCTGTATGATTATGGCTATAAACATTGTAATACTGCTTGAGAAATGAAAATGCTACTGTGGAAAAATTGATAAAACAGTTTCATTTTTTTTTCAAAGGCCGTAACTCAGATCTATCAGTCTAATATCAGACATAATCATACTTGTACTTGTAGACCATATATTATGGTCATTAACATTACTTTTTATCTTAGTTTGTTTACGATTGCTTCATTAATGTGGCTGCTAGAGTGAAAACAAAGTGGAAACCACAAACTTTATGGGAACAACTTGAATGTGCAACAAAGACAAGAGCACTGAAAGTGGATGCCAAAGCTTGTCTTTTTTTTTTTTTGTCTGTTTAGGTTTGTTCTTTTTAAGGGGGAGATAAATTAGATCAAAATGGAACTAAAAGTCATGGATGAGAACGTGGCCCTTGTGAGAGTTAACAAGTATGTTAAGTTTGATGACAGAAGGTTTAATGGTTTAGAAGTTACGGTCACGGTTAAATTTATTTTGCTTTTTTTTTTTTTTTAAAGGAAGATATGTTCGGTCAAAATGAATCTAAGAGTTTAGGTCCTTGATTGGAATGTAGCAGTTATAATAATAGTAAACAAGTATGTGAAGTTTAATGACAGAAGGTTTAATAGTTTATCAGTTATGGCCAAGGTTAAAGTTGTTCACCATGATATCAACACCAAAGTGATGATAATACCTCAACTTTTTTCTTTGAAAAACAAACACACTAAAAATGGATCTTTTATGAGTTTATGGATGAAATTATAAAGGTGGTCTGGACACATTATGCTCCGAATAAATTTGAGCCATTTTCACAAGCTTTGAGACCTTATCTCTGCTATGTCTTAATAAATTTTGAAACAAAACTTCCTATACCAGTGAAAATTCCTGTTAAGATTTATGACTGGCTCATATAGTTTTGGAGAATGTATGATACAATTTTTGTGACAGATGGACAAAGGCAGATCTATATAGCTATCACCTCTTCACTGTCTTCAACTGATGGCCTTGAAATTAATCTATGTGCAGCATAAAAAAAATATGTTAAAATTGAAAAATATATCATATCTGCTTAATTGATACTCAAGTTGAGACAAGGTTTGTGCACTCTTCACAAATGTTAAACTTAACATATTAGACATATATGTTAAGTTTGAAAACAGAAGGTTTAATGGTTTAGAAGTTATGGTCACGGTTAAAGTTTTTTTGTTTTTTTTTTTAAAGGAAGATATGTTTGGTCAAAATGAATCTAATAGGCCAGACTTATAATGTTTTATAAAATAGTAAACAACATGGTCGCGATTTAAAAAGAAAATTATCTTCAAAAGCCAAATAGACATTCAAGACATACTAACAGCCATGCTTATGCACAACAAACCGCTACTAAAGATTGTAGAAAATGGTCATTTTTGGTCCTTGACTGGAACAAACTGCCGCCGGATATAGCCTCATCTGAGTCGCTCGAGATATTCAAAACTCGAGTGTCATCACTCACATACTAAATCACTAACCATTGTTTTTATCCTGTTTTTAACCATGCGCGTTCCTTGCCAGTATATTCAATATGTTGCATGTGGGCAGTAAACGAAGAAGAAACGGAAGAAGAAGAATAGTTTAGGTCCTTGATTGGAATGTAGCCGTTATAATAATAGTAAGAAGAATAGTTTAGGTCCTTGATTGGAATGTAGCCGTTATAATAATAGTAAGAAGAATAGTTTAGGTCCTTGATTGGAATGTAGCCGTTATAATAATAGTAAGAAAATAGTTTAGGTCCTTGATTGGAATGTAGCCGTTATAATAATAGTAAGAAAATAGTTTAGGTCCTTGATTGGAATGTAGCCGTTATAATAATAGTAAGAAGAATAGTTTAGGTCCTTGATTGGAATGTAGCCGTTATAATAATAGTAAGAAAATAGTTTAGGTCCTTGATTGGAATGTAGCCGTTATAATAATAGTAAGAAGAATAGTTTAGGTCCTTGATTGGAATGTAGCCGTTATAATAATAGTAAGAAAATAGTTTAGGTCCTTGATTGGAATGTAGCCGTTATAATAATAGTAAGAAGAATAGTTTAGGTCCTTGATTGGAATGTAGCCGTTATAATAATAGTAAGAAGAATAGTTTAGGTCCTTGATTGGAATGTAGCCGTTATAATAATAGTAAGAAGAATAGTTTAGGTCCTTGATTGGAATGTAGCCGTTATAATAATAGTAAGAAGAATAGTTTAGGTCCTTGATTGGAATGTAGCCGTTATAATAATAGTAAGAAGAATAGTTTAGGTCCTTGATTGGAATGTAGCCGTTATAATAATAGTAAAGAATAGTTTAGGTCCTTGATTGGAATGTAGCCGTTATAATAATAGTAAGAAGAATAGTTTAGGTCCTTGATTGGAATGTAGCCGTTATAATAATAGTAAGAAGAATAGTTTAGGTCCTTGATTGGAATGTAGCCGTTATAATAATAGTAAGAAGAATAGTTTAGGTCCTTGATTGGAATGTAGCCGTTATAATAATAGTAAGAAGATAGTTTAGGTCCTTGATTGGAATGTAGCCGTTATAATAATAGTAAGAAGAATAGTTTAGGTCCTTGATTGGAATGTAGCCGTTATAATAATAGTAAGAAGAATAGTTTAGGTCCTTGATTGGAATGTAGCCGTTATAATAATAGTAAGAAAATAGTTTAGGTCCTTGATTGGAATGTAGCTGTTATAATAATAGTAAGAAGAATAGTTTAGGTCCTTGATTGGAATGTAGCCGTTATAATAATAGTAAGAATAGTTTAGGTCCTTGATTGGAATGTAGCCGTTATAATAATAGTAAGAAGAATAGTTTAGGTCCTTGATTGGAATGTAGCTGTTATAATAATAGTAAGAAGAATAGTTTAGGTCCTTGATTGGAATGTAGCCGTTTAATAATAGTAAGAAGAAAAGTTTAGGTCCTTGATTGGAATGTAGCCGTTATAATAATAGTAAGAAGAATAGTTTAGGTCCTTGATTGGAATGTAGCCGTTATAATAATAGTAAGAAGAATAGTTTAGGTCCTTGATTGGAATGTAGCCGTTATAATAATAGTAAGAAAATAGTTTAGGTCCTTGATTGGAATGTAGCCGTTATAATAATAGTAAGAAAATAGTTTAGGTCCTTGATTGGAATGTAGCCGTTATAATAATAGTAAGAAGAATAGTTTAGGTCCTTGATTGGAATGTAGCCGTTATAATAATAGTAAGAAGAATAGTTTAGGTCCTTGATTGGAATGTAGCCGTTATAATAATAGTAAGAAAATAGTTTCTCACCTAGACATAACATATTAGAATAAATTGACTCTGGCATATACAAACAAGAGTGTCAGTGCTGCCACAATATACGCCGCCACAAAATATAAAGACCAAGAGGGTCCTTTTAATTATTGCTTTTAACATTTCTGTAAGCATATGCTCATAATGAAGTATATGAGACTAATTAATTTAGCTGAAAGAGCAGTATATTCACAAATATACTTTTCTCAAAGTGAGGCAATCACTAAAGATGATGAAAAGACAGGGGCCTGAGATTGTGGTTGCCTGGGTAGTATAAAAATCAATGAACTGGAAAATCGCCACTTCATGCACATCTACCCATTATAGTAATGACATTGAACAAGTTTTGAAAAGATTCATTCAGAAATGTAGGAGGAGTTGCGTTCACAAGGCTGCAGTATCAATCAGCTACAGAGACTAAGTTTCAAGGGACACAAATCTTGTAAAAATCAATGGACCGGAAAATCGCCACTTCATTTACATCTACCCATTATAGAAATGACATTGACCAAGTTTTGAAAAGATTCATTCAGAAATGTAGGAGGAGTTGCGTTCACAAGGCTGCAATATCAATCAGCTACAGAGACTAAGTTTCAAGGGACACAAATCTTGTAAAAATCAATGGACCAGAAAATCGCCACTTTATGCACATCTACCCATTATAGAAATAACTTTGACCAAGTTTTGAAAAGATTCATTCAGAAATGTAGGAGGAGTTGCGTTCACAAGGCTGCAATATCGATCAGCTACAGAGACTAAGTTTCAAGGGACACAAATCTTGTAAAAATCAATGGACCGGAAAATCGCCACTTCATGCACATCTACCCATTATAGTAATGACATTGACCAAGCTTTGAAAAGATTCATTCAGAAATGTAGGAGGAGTTGCGTTCACAAGGCTGCAGTATCAATCAGATACAGAGACTAAGTTTCAAGGGACACACAAATCTTGTAAAAATCAATGAACCGGAAAATCGCCACTTCATGCACATCTACCCATTATAGTTATGACATTGACCAAGTTTTGAAAAAATTCATTCAGAAATGTCGGAGGAGTTGCGTTCACAAGATATGGACGTACGGACGGACAGACGGAGAAGATGACGCCAATATACAACCGCCTTCGGCGGCGTATAAAAAAGGTTTGATTTCCCATTTAACAAGAGTGTTCTTTAGAACACATGTATCATCTGCTGAAGTGTGACAGAAAAAGTGTGACAGAGAGACTGATGGATAGACAGACGACTGAAAAGTGATCCCTTACGGCAGGTGACACAAAAAATGTGTTAAAACAAACAGTACCTGTAGCTGCCAAGGCTGTGGACTGTGTTACACTAAGTTTCTCTGCAGGCCGAGCCATGTCACCTATACCTGCGATTACAAGGGCCTGAAAAAGCAAGGTTATGTAATTTTTATTAACATTGAGTAAGTACACAAACATTGAAAAAGTACTTATTCTCACTGTTTGAATATCAGATAAATCATAATGATAAACAGGCTTGTTTGATCATGATGTACTTATTTGATTCTGATAACAATGCTTAACATGTTTGATTAAATGTACATTGAAAATGTCATGACTTAGTTTCATGCTCTTAAAAAATAAAAAAATACAAACCCATTTCATAGTAGGTGCCCAGAAGAAGATAGTTTTTGGTCCTGAAACAAAAATGCATCCAAATTATCATACATTTTTACATACTTGTACATCATGCATATTTCTGTCTGTAAAACTTGCAGTACACAGGTAAGTTAATAATGATATCATAAAATTTAACTTTTGATAAAATCAGAATATATTTGCTTTTGTTATGTGAATAAAGTTCTCCTGTTTATGTTTGTTTGTTGGGTTTAACATCTCACCGACAGTATTTCAGTCATTTGGAGATGATGTCTACTTGAAACAGATACTGTGCTGCCACACTGCAATATCACGCTGTAGACATGTGGCATGATACCACACCAAATCACATTATCCTGACACCCAGCCAACCAGTCCTGCAACTACCCTTATATGCTGAGCGCCAAGCAAGCGAACTATAACAGTACCATTTTTTATGACTTTGGTATATCCTGGCCAGGGATGGAACCCGCTCCCAAGGCGGATGCTCTAACAACTGGGCCACCGGGGACAGTCTCTCTTGTTTATGTAACAGCCTACAATTAACCCTAATCTGTGAGAGATTTATATAAGCAGTAGCTCAATCAGTAGATCACTTTCCCTGTAAGCAAGGGGTTGTGGTTTTGAGTCCCTTTCTGGCTGCTCATTTTTCTCACCTGGTTACATTTACTTGTGTCACTATCTCAACTGATACATCCATATGGTCAATGGCAATTCTAAATGGTAAATTATGTTATGCATTCAATATTAAATATTTCAAAGTTTCTTCAATTATTTCAAACAGACTGCTAGACTAATGATATGGCTGCATATCTGGATAGTCTCCACCATTTCCAGTGTTTTTGGTATTCGTTTTTTGACCACCCCTTGAATAAGGCCGTGTGTATTTATATTGTGCAAATGAATAATGGAGTCAAATGTCTCGATATTATTTTTCGTATGCAAGATTTTCTTAAAAGGCCATTAGATGGTGCACATACACATCATGACATTGAGGTGTTTATGTTAATCTCCTTTGAAATGTATCTATAAATGATATACCTGCAGGATGATCCCATAATGGCTTAAATTTCGCTGGAACAAACTTATCTGCTATTCTAATGACAGATTTATAAACGACAGACATATTTTAAAACAATATAGAAGTGTACTGAGTTGCAGAGGTGAAAGGAAGGTTTGAAACGGTGCAACGTTAAATTTACGAAACCGTAAAAATAACTTTACTCCCTCCCACCACCCAACACAGACTCCAGGTTCTCTATATATACATTAACGTATAAATGTATTAAAGAGACTCTGCAGACACACACAATCATTATAAGATAAGTCATAGTAACTTAACAGCCATTTTTTTTAATGATTTCCTTCCTTATGAGGGATAAATATAGGATAAAGGCGAGGAACATTAGGAAAAAGACAGCCTCAGAACACATAATAAGCTACCAAATGTAAAAACCTGATCTGTCAATCCTGAAATGATATTTTTACTGGTGGCATTGGTCAGTTTCTTGAATAATGTCCAGTGGTAGAAAATAACATTTACTCTACTTGTGTCATACCTGTATGTAAAATTAGAAAAATGCTTAACAACACTGCTGTTTAATTACCCCCCCCCCCCCCAATAAAATGAGAGTTATTCCCCGTTTTCTTGCTGTGAAATGGGGGAGGGGGGGGGGCATGGTCTGCATTTACCCCATCTACAACTTCAATCTTTGCCATAACTTGTAAACTATAAAAGCAGGCCCGGATCCAGAAATTTTCTGCTGGGGGGGCCAAAATCCGAATGTGATAGGAGTGGTAGGGGGGTTCGGGGGCATGCTCCCACGAAAAAAATTTTTTTAGTGTGATGGAGATGAATTCTGAAGTGTATCTGGGGATAATAGTGAAGGTTTTTGTTGTTGTTTTTGTTTTTAAATCTGATATATATTTTTGAAACATGAAGGCCTAGGTCCCACTGTGGAAAAAAAAAATCGTTGATGTGGAAATAAACATTTTTTTCTACCGATGGCTCCCGATGTTTGAGCAAAGAAAGACTGAGCAGTCCGTTGAAAAATGACAATTATTAGGCTTCGGGATTGGTCCGTTGAACATTCACTGTTGTTTCGGCTATGACACAATAGCCTTGAGTCCCGATGTTCGGAAAAGCAACGGGGGACCTCCTACGATGATCGGCGAAGGTGCCCCGGAGTTTCACTGAGTTTGTAACATCATCGGTGGAATATCCCCGTAGATAAGGGGATCTTGCGAACCACCCTACGTGTCCTCGGGGAAGATTGAATTGAAGAGAATTTTAATGAAAATTTGTGATGTGATGGATTGGTGCGTATCAAACGCCTATTTTTGACTTTATTCTAAGACGAATGGCCAAAACGACTAATTTCTGAATGCCCTTCCCCTGATAATTTTTTGCAAATATTATGAGATCAGCCTTTCAATCGGAGGTACAAAAAGTCCGCGAACTCCGTCGAATGCTGACCGGCACTTCTCGCGGATATTCGCAGCTTCACAAACGCATCGGGAATCATCGGAAAATAAATGAAGTCTTCTGCAGTCACCGATGCTTCACCGAATACCCGACTCCACATGGTTCGCGACAGCTATTTCCATCGGGAGTACGTATGCATCCCATCCCCGAGGCAAAAAAAAAAATGCCAAGTGGGACCGAGCCTTAAGCATGAGCGATATAATGTTATCTTTTACTGGCGCAAAGTCATGTTATTGAATAACTGCTGTGCAATCGTATAATTTGATTACAATTGCATTTACAGGCCCCGATCAAAATAAATAAAATAAAAATAACGGTGGGGGAGATGGAAGCGTGGGGGGGGGGGGCACTGATATTACTGAAAGGGCATTACTTCTTCCCAGTAAGAAATACGGGCTTATCTTGTATTTTCATTCACAAACTGGCCTAAAATATTTAATAAGGGTTTCCTGAACCCCCACAAAAAGTGATTTTTGACTCAACAGTGTAAAAGACAGTTTTGTCAAAGACTGAGAAAAAAATCAATTTTCACGTTAAACATAATCATTTTGTCAAAATTGTGGAAGGGAATAGGTTCGACCTTAATGATATTGGCTGTCAAATTGTCGATCTGGAAGCAGTCTTCACACAGAAATTCTCAGAAAAAAAATCAGGCGCACGTTATAGGGTAGGTGTGGGTCCCTTTTGTGTGTCTTTTTTTTTGTGTACAGTTTTAGTTTTAGTTGAAACATTTTGGTTTTTCTAAGTGTTTAATCAGTGACAAAACAAACAATAGATGTTGATATTTAATATAAAATCTTTAATATCCGTTTTATTTTGCACATAAATTGTGTATTCTGTGCATTAGTATTCATTGACTTATCAGTAACATTGATCAATAACTGATTACCTGGATTTGATTTGAATTAGTAATCATAATAAAAATGCTATATAATAATACTAAAGTTATGTAAAAATGGTATAGCTGATGACATTTAGAAACACAACCCATTTCTGATAAAGTTTAATTTACATGCTAGCGATTGGTATGCATCTTCCCTGGAGAATAGCTTTTTAATTTTTTTTCCAAAACAAAATCGGCAATTTTTCATACCTGAAAGTTCATCAACCTGGCAGTTAAATTGCCCGCTTTTAATTCAAGATTTAAAATTTTATAGATGTAGAGAAAAGTAAATTTAAAATTTCGTTTATTAGATTTAGTCAAAGTTATTTGTTAAATCAATAATTTCTTTGGGCTCTAGTGAAAATATTTCGATAGCAATTACATTTTAATGTCCAACTTAGTTGTTGTTTTTAGTGGCTAATTTTATACTAATCGATTTTTATGCTATTTCCTAAACATCACCTGTCTAGAATAGTTTTACTGATATAAAGTTTTTGTAATTGCCTATTTTTCTTCAATCATTAGATCGCTCGGCAGACGAGATGTCCTTAGGTATCACTCGACAATAGCCTGTGAATCAGTGAAGGTGTCAATCAATTTGCATACACAGTACCTTAAACACATGCTTATCACTAAGTCATGGATGACTGCCGATTCGGATTACCTACACATTAACAGCAGGGGGCCATAAGACAATAGGAGTCTGGCTGGTCAGGTGGTTATCTCCAGTATGTTCAGTATGGGGGCCAACGATGGGGATTTCCTCTAGCATTATGTAATCAATGGATTTTATAGCCTAGAAAAAAATGTATAACCATGGCAGCTGGGGGGGCCAAGGCCCCCTCGGCCCCCCCGGTGAATCCGGGCCTGTAAAAGTACTGACTTTAAACTTCATATTTAAATAGGTAACAACTAGAACTGGCCAAGAATCATGTCAAGAATTATATCTCTTCCTGGTACAATTTTTTACTTATCTTTTTTCTTCTTTTCAATATTTGTTTGGAGCATGAAGCTATATCTAGGTATTCACATCTCTGGTTTTGAGTATCTCATATAAAGTACAAGGTAATTATGACTTAAAACTTTAAATTTAAAAATGGCAAGATGGGGTTAGTTAAGTGACCCAGAAACTTACTCTACCTGAATATATATTTTTTTTATCTATATTTATTTCTGTACAGAGAATTACTTATCTAATACTATATATGGTATTGACTTGATCCTTCATACAACCATGAAAAGTTCAAGGACAAAGACACATTAACTTGATCTGGTCCACCTTCAAATTTTGTTAAAAGCAGAATCTGTAAGTAATACTCGATAAGGATTTGAAATTTGAATGTGAAAAGATGGCCAATAATGGCAGGACATTGACCAAAGACCATAACTCTTCCAAGTCCCATTTTTTTTAATTATCTCCCTTTATCAATGTTTGTAAATTTATAACGAGTTAAAACTAAGTCTATGTAAACTATACAAGGTATTAATTTGAAACTTAAAATATAATTAGATAGTGAGTAGAAGTGCATAAACCAAGGACCAGAACTCTACTTGTTATAGTATTTATCATCTCCCTTTATGTATTTTTTTAATAAAAGTAAATAATTTTATATATATTTGATAAATACTTGTAGTTAAACATATTTACTTTACTAATCAATGTCCTTAAGGGGATGGCTCAAAATAAAAAAGACACATCTTTTAATTCATATTTGTTATGTATCTTTATTGTACCTCTATGATAAATAAATTCACGCTTAAAGATTCATTCTTAAAATCTGAATCTGAATCTAAAAAATGCATTACATGTACATCAAATGAATAAATAACAAATCCATTCAACCAAATAAGCTTAAACGACCACTTCATACAGCACACTGATGACAGGTTATTTCATAATTATATAGTCTAAACCAGGATCTCTATATACAGTATAAAAACAATTTTTCTTAACACTTGAATCAAATAAAATGATGTACAAATGAAAGTATTCATTCATTAGATATTTAACTTTTAAGCAAGAGATGTGGAATTCCCACAAAAATCACGTTTTCTCTCTGTTAGTTATACCCCCATCCACTTTTGGCATGATGCTACGCAGGTGACACAAATTTGTTAAGGTCCCACAACATTATAGCATATGAAATTTCAATAAAAGAAAACAGCATCATACTGAAAAATGTGTTACAGTTTTTATGGATGGTAAAGCCAACTATTTTATGTCAGGTAGAATGATACTGGATTGGCTTACTAGTGCAGGGTCACTGTGTGGATGAGCACTATTTTGTTGCTGTGTTGGAGTATACCATCACTGTGGCACTATTTCTGTCATATACAGGTAGTGATATTCAATTAATGACAGGTAGGAGAAAATCCTGAGTACACAGCGGTTCAGGTAGAACCACCGAACTTCCTCATGTCAGACTTCCTCACATGGAAAATGAAAGTAAAAACCCTGCCGGGATTCAAACCCAAAATGGCAGTAAAGGTCAAGACAATTTTGTCACCCATTCTGCCCCTGCACTATATGCACTATGTCTACACTATATGAAATGACTGTCTGAACACTGACTGATATTCACACATAATTTCAGGTGTGAGCATGCTTAGGTCAACACTTATAGGCATACAATTTACACAGGGACAAGTGACTCATAGGACAGTACATGTATTTATTTTGTGTAAAATAATAGTATTTAATTAAGTCAACAATAATTAAGTTGTTCTCAAAACGTATCTACAAAACACTGGCATTTTACGTATAATTAACATAACAGATATAAAGGGTGTGTAAATTCATATTAAAATGCAAAACAATGAAATATGCAAATTTGCTATTAAAAAATATCTTTCAGACTAATAGTCTGGATAAAATGTCCTTCAATAAAAAAAAGAGTGCCAGTGTATTAAAATGCAAAACAATGAATGACAGTAGGTCAAATAGCAGTATCAATTTGAATCCTTTTTTCTTTCTCCCCATAACTCTTGCAAAATTCACTGTACCAGAAAATCCTTGCCTTATGCACTTTTACCTGTTTAGAAACTTGAGTTGTGTTTTAAAGAGACCATGTTTAGAAAGGCATAACTATTGCAAATATTGATGAACATCAAAGCCCCTGCTTTGTGCATATCTACCCAGTATAGTAATGACATTGCCCAAGTTTTGAAAAGATTAGGTCAGAAACATACAAGAAATTGCATTCCCAAAGCTGAAATATCAATCAGCTAAAAAGACTAAGTTTCAGGGGACACAAATCTTGTAAAAATCAATGAACCATAAAATCGCCACTTCATGCACATTTACCTATTAAAGTAATGACATTGACCAAGTTATAAAAAGATTCATTCAGAAATGTAGGAGGAGTTGCGTTCACAAGGCTGCAATATCATTCAGCTACAGAGACTAAGTTTCAAGGGACACAAACCTTGTAAAAATCAATGAACCGGAAAATCACCACTTCATGCACATCTACCCATTATAGTAATGATATTGACCAAGTTTTGAAAAGATTCATTCAGAAATGTAGGAGGAGTTACGTTCACAAGGCTGCAATATCAAACAGCTACAGAGACTAAGTTTCAAAGGGACACAAATCATGTAAAAATCAATGAACCGGAAAATCGCCACTTCATGCACATCTACCCATTATAGTAATGACACTGACCAAGTTTTGAAAAGATTCATTCAGAAATGTAGGAGGAGTTGCGTTCACAAGGCTGCAATATCATTCAGCTACAGAGACTAAGTTTCAAAGGGACATAAATCTTGTAAAAATCAATGAACCGGAAAATCGCCACTTCATGCACATCTACCCATTATAGTAATGACATTGACCAAGTTTTGAAAAGATTCATTCAGAAACGTAGGAGGAGTTGCGTTCACAAGATATGGACGTACGGACGTACGAACGTACGGACGGACGGACGGACAGACGGAGAAGATGACGCCAATATACGACCGCCTCCAGCGGCGTATAAAAAATGGAAAAGAAAATAAAGCCTAAATGTTTAACTGGTCCTCAAGTGGGTATGGTATACCGATACTGATCCAATACCAGCAAAGTAGACAAAAACTATCATCTAAATTAATCATTCTGTACCTGTTTGAATTATTTTCTGGTACTTGTAATGGCCCTTAAACAAGTTCACCTGACTATAACCATGCCACATCAATCCTCCTCATACTCTGCTCCATCCACTGATTTGAAATATTTAAATTTAATTAGAAGACACACATGAGCCGATTTGAGTTTCACAGCAACATCTTTAATTAGTACAATCTAATCCAAAGCCACAACCAAAGAAAATAAAATCAGCCAATGCTGACATAAGGGCAACCCAGACTAAGTATTCACTTTTTTTTTAATAGAAAAAAGATTTTTCACAAAATGTGTGTTTGACTGTTCATTGATTGGGGTCATTTTTCACAATGTGTGAGCCGGAATATGTGAAGCTGATATCTGACTGGTAGAAATTACGTGCCAGCATCTGACTCATCTTTTTTCCCATCTTCTCATCAAAGTGGTTGGACCAGTCTCCAATACAACCTGCAATAAAGTGAATTGACTTGACTTACCGTCGCCTTGACAGTATTTCAGTCATATAGCGACGTCCAGCTAATTACAGGTGGAGGAAGACTCCGAATGCACAGAAACATCTGGGTAGAACCACCGACCTACCGCAAGCTAAAGTGAATTGATTACAGTAATCATTCTTCATGGCCCATGTTGTCAGAATAGAGTCCACATAAATGTCTGAACACTTTACCACATGAACGCTATCGAAGAAATGACATGTTACCTCTATTAAACCTGGTCAGTCCACAAGAATGTCAAATTGATTAGGTTTTGCTGTGTTTGCTACTCCTAAGCATGTGAGAAATCAGCTTGTGTTTCTCTAAACATCTGAAATTCAAAAGTCTCAAATTCTGAAGCTCCACAATTTTCAAATATTGAAAAAAAAACAAAAACACTTTTATGCAAGAGCTTTCCAATATAGCATGTATACATAAACCTTTTCTCTACTTCTATATAGTGGAGTTAGAGACCTTTAAATTTTGAGGAGTGGAAAAACTAAGTTTAAGATGTTTTTCCTGAAATGCTGGCCACGAGGGAAAACCTTATCAGACTGAATGATGCGAGATTCATCATTCATGATCAAATTCAAGACTAACTGATCTTTAAATGGTACAAGAAACAATGGATTTTTCTTTGCCATGCAGTCGATGTAGAATTGTATGAGAAAACAGTGGAGACCCTGATCAAACATTTCCTTTCAAAATAAGTCTGTATGAGTTAAAGGAAAAGTTCTCTATTGATACTGACAACAAAAATATAAAACCTGATCAGTAATTAAGTCCCTGACTGCTGGTTTTGTATTAAGTAGTTGCACAAGTCATGTCCTTCATGTTTTGAATGTGATAAAGGGTTAGACTAGCAAGTTTTTGTTTTTTTTCAGAACAGTTTGGGAAAAGCAACTTTCAACTTTCAACTTTTATTTACAAATGCATAAGTCCTACCGTAGTAGGAAACATTAGCAGCACAAAAACATATAGATATATAAAGTACAAATAAATGCAATGGAAAACGGCTGGTGGGATTATTGATTATACTGGAATCTATAATCTTTATATGTATTAAGCCTTCTCTCTCTCACTCTCTCTCTCTCTCTCTCTCATAGAGTCTCTCCTCGCTATTTCTATTTCTAAATTGCACATGAGCTTTTCTAACAGAGTATTTATCAGACATAATAACATTAACAATTTAAGTACATGTATTATATATGCTCCCCCCCCCTCTCTCTCTCTCTTTCTGACACATAGAGCACATATCATTAACTTGGGAAAATCAATTACTAATTTCACAAAATTTGGACAAATTGATAGCTTGCAATAATTAGGGATTCGTTAATTAACATAACAAAAATTAATTCATAATAATCTTAGATTATTTACAAACCTAACAGAGAGGTAACCTAATAAACCCAGGCTGCTATATTTGTTTTGCCAATAATGTATTCATATGCACTGCATAACATCTAAATATTTACTTGTTTCTATAACTGTAGAGATAAACATATTTTTTCTATACTCTGTTCTATATGTCAAACATATCTTTATAACCATTATTTCTATTCTTACACATTTGACTGTATCTTATTAAAAATTTGCAGTTACCCAAACTTTATTTACAGCAGTTGTTAACATGTGAAGTGCAGATCTACATGATAGGTAAATATTACACTATAGAGAGGTAGTTCTAATATTTACAATCAATATATAAATCATATCTTGATTCATTCATAAAGAACCATTAATAAGTTATTAACAGACCTTAATACAATTTTACTGAAATCCACTGACTAAAGTTAATTTGAGCTCATAAACAAAAATATCAAATTTTGAAACTATTAAGGATACAGCCCAATCAAGGCGACACTTTAAAGGTAGATAACCTTTCATTTTTTGCATCATGTTAAGTGTAAAATAAATGTTTTATTTGATAAAACACCCATATTAATTAATTATAAGATTATTTTTGGAAAACAGTGAGCAATTAATTACAAATTCATGAATAATCCCATATCAAACTAGGTAAGTAACGATCAATTAAGTTTTCACAGTTCATACCAATCCTCCTCCTTCTTGATGGTTCTTAACCCTTTCCCTCATAGAGGAAACCATGAAAAGACCTATGCGAACAACATAAAACCAGATCAGCCTGCGAGTAACTCGCAGGCTGATCAGGTTTTATGCTGTTCGCTGCTCCTCAGTGGTCTGGAAATGAGGATTTTGTAATTAAATTTGGTAAGGTTTAACTGTGGTTTTCTGCAGATCAGGTACCTATTGAGTGCGTCAAAATGAGTCTATATGAGGGAAAGGGTTAAGCTAGACCAATACATTGTGTCTGGGAAGATAAGGAACAATTCTTGTCCCCAAAGGCTTCCAAACCCACAATCTGTCATATTGCTACCAGTGGACCATGATAAGTCTAAGAGTCTGGCATCAGGACTGGAATCAACCCCGCCCATATCCAAAGGGCCTTACCTTTTCTAAGAAATTCTCCGGAGTCTTTAGTGGTGACCCCGAGAGTCTCAAACCAGGCGTGGTTCACCATCTTGTTGACCTTCATCATGCTGAAGCTGCAGTGACTGATAATCTCTTTCTTGTCTGCCTCCGACACCCGCTTACCAAGGAAGTCTGCTATCTTGTCAATAGTCCCAGCAGTATCCTGGAGGTACATCACACACCACATGTCATGAACTCATCTAAATTCCTTACAACACTTCCAAACAAGAAAGTCAGTAGAACTGACAGATGCTCCCCGAAGAACGTCATTGTTACAAATAAGACCTTGGTCAATGGGTGGGAGGATGTAGGAACTGGGTCAAGCCGAAGATATGCGCATCTCCTCTTTGTAATAAAGCTTCACATAAAGTTTTGTTGAAATCAAGCTATTAGTTCCTGGGAAATAGCCCGGACAAGAATCATACTAGATATACTGTTTGCATAAAAGTCAAAGGGCCATAACTCTGTGAAAAATTGAGGGACAAAGTTACCCCCATGATATGCAAATCTTCTCTTGGTAATAAAGCTTTCCATAAAGTTTCGTTGAATTCAAGCCATTATTTTCTGAGAAATAGCCCAGACAAGATTCATGCAATATGTACTATAGGCCGAAAAATCAAGGGGCCATAACTGTGAAAAATTGAGGAACCAGGTCACGCCGACAATATGCGTATCTACTCTTGGTAATTAAGCTTCCCATAAAGTTTCGTTGAATTAAGGCTTTTATTTCCTGAGAAATAGCCCGGTCAATAATCATGCAACATGAACTATAGGCCAAAAAGTCAAGGGGCCATAACTCTGTGAAAAATTGAGGAACCAGGTCACGCCGACGATATGCATATCTACTCTTGGTAATAAAGCTTCACATAAAGTTTCGTTGAATTCAAGCCATTAGTTCCTGAGAAATAGCCCGGACAGAATCATGCAATATGTACTATAGGCCGAAAAGTCAAGGGGCCATAACTCTGTGAAAAATTTAGGAACCGGGTCATGCTGACGATATGCGCATCTCCTCTTGGTAATAAAGCTTCCCATAAAGTTTCGTTGAATTCAAGCCATTAGTTCCTGAGAAATAGCCCGGACAAGAATCATGCAATATGTACTATAGGCCGAAAAGTCAAGGGGCCATAACTCTTTGAAAAATTTAGGAACCGGGTCATGCTGAGGATATGCGCATCTCCTCTTGGTAATAAAGCTTCCCATAAAGTTTCGTTGAATTCAAGCCGTTAGTTCCTGAGAAATAGTCCGGACAAGGAAAGTGTGACGGACGGACGAAGCGGCGACTATATGCGTCACCTTCGGTGAGCATAAAAATTGTTTTAATCGTGTTCCACTTACATTCTCCATTTCAAAGTTCAATATTTTATCAATTAAAAGGAAAAATTCAGTGTGCTGAAATGTTTTTAATTTTTTTTTAGATTTTTATACTTTGCTCTGAGAGAACATGTAAATATATCAAAACAATTCATGCAAAGTTAATTTTCATGACAGAATCAGCTGATGTGCATCTCTCATAACTAAACCCAAATATCACAGATATCATAAACTACAGATATACCAAACAATTGCATTCATACTACTAAAGTTACACAATTAAAACTTCATATAAAGGCTGATGCTATCAATTCAAAACAAGCAATTTATCTTGTAATCCTTGTTGTTATGAAATTACGTTATGCACTGTTAATAGAGCAAAGACCAAACCTTTTTAAGATCCTCATAAGTGAGATACAAGATGTTATCTTCATGTCTGTTCTCCCAAAATTCCTTCACATGGCCGCACCATGGACCATACATTACTGAAAGGTATTATACAACTTATAAAGAAGTTACTAATGAGAAACAATCTCTCTCTCTCTCTCTCATACACACCTTTACTATTATTAGTGAAATATACGAAACAAAATTCTTCCATAAGCCTTCTGATTTTTAACAGTTATATAATTACTGGACAATTTCACTTACCTTAGCATATATGATTGTATTTTTCAAACAGTGGTATTTTTTCAGTAAATCTGACATCATTTTAGTACATGCTATGAAATTGTCTCATACAATATTACAAAACAAGGCTCTCCTGTATTGTAAGCAATACAGGAGTCCCCAACCGGTGAAAAACACACAAAATAGAAACAATAAAACCAATGGAAATAGGTTATGATTCCCAAATTGCACTTTGTTACAGGATGAATACAAACTCAAAATTAATGTACTGCATGGTAATGGTTCTTGTGCACTGCACTTCCCTTCCAAGCCGTCTATCTATAAAGTTCATATGTCATATAGTCTATGAGTCATGATCCGGACACAACTTAAGGATGAAATTAACAAGTCACTCATGGCTGATGTGCACAACACCCTTGTGTTAAGTTTTATTGAAATTCATCCATAGATGTCCAGGAAATGGAGCTGAGACAAAAGTGGGACTGACAGAATGATGGACAAACAGATGGATGGACAGATGGAAGGACGCTTGCACGTTTTTGTGTAATGACAAAAGTAATGTTTTATGAAAATCTATGAATACCAAACACAATTTGTAACAACTCCATTGACCTTCACCTTTCAAGCATGCATATGAATGATGCGACATCTTTGTATTATGACAAACACTTCTAATACTGGTAAGTTTAATGAAAAACCATCTATACATATGGAAGATATAGAGCGGACACGAAGATGTAGCCTATAAATACCAAAGACAACTTCTAACAACTAATCCCCGTGACCTTGACCTTTCAAGGACACATATGACTGATGCTCGCTACACTGTAACACACACTCCTGTTATGACAAACACTTCTGTAAAGTTTTATTGAAATCCATCCATAGATGTCGAGTTATGGAGCGGGCACGAATGCGGGATGGAATGACAGGCCAACGGAAGGATGTATGCAAACCTACAGTTCCCAACCATTTCACAGGTGGGGACTAACAAGACGTTTTCATCACTTGATTCCCATGACAGAACATGCCAGTTTTAATTCATGAGGAAAATACATATATGCAGTTCTACTTCAATGAATAAACAGATAATCAATGTTCAGAAACAGTAAATGACTAGAACTGGTTGACAAATGACATCAACATCTTACCATTATCATTCACGAACAGATCAAGGAACTCCTCGAAACTGCCATCATATCGGGTGACTGGGAAGAGCATTTTGGTGAAGTAATAATAGGAGACTACCACATCCCGAGGATTCCGGGCGATGTAGATGATCTGAAATCACATGACCAGTTAATTATAGGCATACTTACACCCTATTGACCCAATGTCAGACGTGGAACCAGCTATCATAACTTAAGTCAAAACACAAACAACTTTTCAACTAATTTACAGAGAGACTGCTGTTTACTACTCAGTTATGCACATTCACACCATGGAATATCATAGAAATAAGAGGGTCAAGATGGCCCTGGATCCTGATTCACTTACCAGAGTAACACTGGACTAAATAAAACCAGTTTTACCTGATAACTTCAACAGTAACCAGATTCAAGATTTGACCATTTGACTTTGATCCAACCCTGGTTGCCTAATTTTTAAAGAAATCATCCTTGCTTCAAATATTATGATAAATGAGGTGATTATTTTCCCTTACTATTGTGATCGACAGTATTAAAAAAAAAAAAAAAAAAAAAAAAAAAAGTTCAAAAAATAAGTTTCTGTATGGATTATACATATAAGAAGAAAAGCCAACACTCTGGAAGTCCAATTTTTCAGGGATAAATGGTTAAGCAGTCTTCTTTAAATAGTTACAATCTAATTCAAATTTACACCGAACACGTAAAAGAACCAAGGAGTCTATTTGCAAAATGAGCTACTGTCCCTTGTATCCAACTACTGTCTCTTCCGCTGCTGTCTCTTCAGCAAAAAATGGGACCCACACGTGGGAAATCCTTGACCGTAAGGTCTAAAGTATGACCATTATAATCAGAAATGATTGCTAGCCATTACAATATAAGAAAGAAGAGGAGTATTGATAACAGACTTACCAAGAAGCAGATCAAACCCTCTTACAACATTTACTTCAATTGTCAATACCAGTATGTTAAGCTTTTAAATCTACACTATATACAAACAATATGATTTTATAGCTAATAAATATTCTTTTTTGTTATTTTCAAAGACTCAGTAGTCGAGAATTTTGTGGATCCTTTACCACATAAAGTCTATGCAATCAGAATAAAACTAAACAGCAATCAAGTTACTCCCTGGCTGATCAGGTGTTATACAGTTTCTTATTCCTAAGTACTTTATAGATAATGATGGTATGTGTACATGTGCCATGGTGTAAAATGGCATGACTGTGTGGTAAAAAGTTTAACCCTTTACTTCAGATAGACTCATTTTGACACATAGGCAAACAGAGCAGACCCAGAGCAGACAGCTCCTACAATAATGGATCTCAGTTTCTACACAGTTATCTGTTGCAAAGAAAAATTCATTATTTCAAAAATCATTTAAAGTTCAATTAAATAATATTCATGAAGTCATAAATCTATACATGAATATTCATGAGGTAAAGGGTTAAACTCCAGTACATGACAGTGAACATAATAATTAACCAGTGAACAGGGGGTCAGAAAACCCTTGAAACAGTATTATTTTAAGTATTGGACAGAATACAACTACAGCTTCAGAATTTTTTCTTTATTGGTAAATTTTCTTATAGTTCCATTTAATAAACTGATGATCTTTAAATTTTTTTTTTTGTAATTTCATCATAACTGGAAACCTCATCAAATACAATTTCTTTCTAAAATTAAATTTCCTAAAACACATGAAATACTAACATGTAAACAATTACGTAATGGAATAAATACAACCTTTGGCTTCTTCTCATGCACACTCTTGGGTAGTAACTTCAGAGGTAGGTGTGATTTGATCAGTCTAGGGGCCGGCATCTCTTCAACCTTTCTAATCCCTGGGTACATAAACTCCAGGTATGGGAACCTGTCATCCAGCAGTTCTGTCATGGCCTTGGTGAAGTTCATGTCGGAATGGATCAAGTATACTATTTCCTGTAACCAGGTGGTTCCTATTTTCAAATGAATACAAAAATAGTTTTATTTACAATTTCATTATTTATATGAGCATTTTTGTACATCATAAAGATAGCTTGGTGAATGTTTTATGTTCATTATATAGAGATCAATCACACCCATTGTTTTGCTGATCATCTCTGCTTCTCCATATCATTTGAATTCAAGAATATAAGCATGTACTTTACCCGGGTCCCCTAAATAATTTCATATAGGTTTGGTTTTGAACCATATGTAAAAATAGTTTAAACTGAACCAAGAAACACCAGAACTATTTGCCCTTACATCTACACACAGGGACACTGGTAATTTCAAACCTCTATTAAAGACTGAAAAAATAACTTGTGGAATATGCTATTAAAATGCAAAATGATTCTTGAACAAAGTTAATCCATTGTTTTTCAAATTATTTAACCCATCACCCCATATAGTTTTTAAGCCTGGAAAAAAGAGCAGACCCAGACCTATGTACTGTCAGATCAGGGTCTCCTCTGTTTATTCATACAATACTGTAGTAAAGATTCTACAAAGTTTGTAAGGCAATGACAAAAAGAAAATCATACACCATTTACAGTTCAGTAAATTGATATTCATAATTTAACTACTGGTAGCAATGCTGCTCTTTAATGTGTACTGCATACAGTGAAATATTAAATTTCAGAAATTTGTGACGTCTTACCAGAGCGAGGGAATGACACAATCCAAACATCATCTGGATGGGTCTCAAACTTCTGAATATCTTCGAGGTCACTGACCACAAATTCAGGAAGGGTCACTCCTTTATACCTAAACAGCTTCATCTTTCTCCATCCTGGTACATTAATCTGATACACACCTTTCCATTCTCGTATCTTTGTCTTTACTGTTCTAGTTGCAATAGCTAACAGAAGAAATCCCCCGATTAGAAAAGAACCATAAACGGCTGCAAGTAACAAGGTTTGTTTGACTCCTTGATTCTTAGCATCAGAACTTGTTGAAGCAAGACGTACCTGAAGTCTTGTGCCTATATTAAGAAGATTTGTTTTATTAATGGAACATTTACATGATGAGTATGCATGATGTCTTGATGCTCTTGACACATGAAATGCAATAACAACTGGATACTTTGGTCCAACACAGCTTATAGGCCTCAATCCATGTGAATGTTTAAGTACTGTCTTCAGCTGAGCAGCCCCTCTTTGTAATGCAAGCGACATCCTGAATGTGGCTTTAACTTGTTTCAAGTAGAGATTTTCTTCCTTGCTCCTACCCCTGTAAACTATAAAAAAAGAACATTTTAAACAACAGTTGAACTTAATACAAAAGACAAATAATTGTGTCCAACTCAAATAAAACAGGGAGGGGGGGGTGTGTCTTAGTAGGGAAAAACTTACAGTTTTCTGCTGTAATGGTCTGTCAATAATTGCAAGATTATTTATAAGAAAGAAATTTATTTATGTAGAGTCTACATAACGGATGTAAAACTGTTCACCTAGTTCAACTGGTGAGTGGCATGCTCAAGTATTCTGGCAGCCATTTCCTTAAGCAGGGGAAACTTAAAATTGAATTTATATGTTCACACATCTGTGCACAACTAAGAATACAAAATGTATACAGATCCGAGGCCTAGAGTACACAGGTACTGCTAGCCTTGCTTCACAGCAACCTTATTTTCATTTTCTGTTGGAGCTTAAAACTACACAAATTATCATTTTCGGTAAGAGATCTGTGTAAGCAGTCTGGTAACTCAGCAGTGCACTCGCCCTGTAGGCATGGGGTCCTGGGTTTGAGTCCCAGTCTGGCTGCAAATATTTCTCAACTGGCAACATGTAGTAAGGTTTGAAATTATGCTCAATATTTAAATACGAATCTGATTTACCTTATCAAAGAGTTGTTCTATGTGATATGTATGTTGTCTGAATACATTTAAAGTGAGATGTTCTGTTTTTAATGCCTGTTTTCATTTATTATTCTCCTATTTTCATTTGGGAATATTAATACATAGAGTGTTGAAGAGATGCAAAAATGTTGACAGTTGATAACTCTATCTTACATTGGATATTAAATCTTTATTTATTTTGATCACAGTGACACTGACACAGAGGTCAGGTCGGGTAGAAAATTCCTTTCACCTGTCCGTCACAAAGTCGAAGAAACTGAAGTTGTATCTTGTATTTAGCGCAAAATTAACTTTAAACTAGTGGATTCAATTGAATTCTTACACAGATACAATATATATAAGATAAATAAGACAGCAAATGAAAGAACTGACGGACTGACCGGTGTGCTGACCTCTGTGGATTAATCAGATCATTTCAAGATGTGATTTCCAATTGAATCCTGTCTGACAGAGTGACAGTCGGCAACATATCAAAATGTCTCTAATTTATTCCACGTTGTAATAGAATCTTCTCTGTTAATTAAATAATGTTTTCATCTTGTGAAAGACATCCGCGAAAACACGTTACATGAAATTGCAAATGGTGTAAATATCATCAAGGGAGAAGACTCGGACAGTTCTACCGATATATGTATATCTGCATTTCAAGTGTCACTTACCACAGCTATCATAGAAAAAAGAGTGTTATTGAAAAAAAAAATGGTTATAACATAAAAAAAAATAATAAAAAAAATAAAAAAAATGATCAGAATTGAACAGATAGATCACTTTGTCAGATCCCATTGAATGATTGAAGCCCATTGGAACCAGGTTATCTGATACATATTAAATTGAGCAAGGTCCCATATAACGATTTAAGACATATTTTTCTGTTTTCTTTTAAATTGATTTAAATAATTAATTGCATTACAAGATATGTATTTTATTAAATGCACATTTATTTTTAGCTCCAATTTTTGAAGAATAAAATCGAGCCATTGCCATAACCCTTGCGATGGGATTGGCTGGCGCAGGAATTGGTTAAGATTCTTGTTCAGGTCCATTTCACTTTAAAACTGCAATACATGTTCACTGTCAGAAATGGAACCTATTTCAAAAGGGCAGATAACCCTAATATTAATTTTGGCACAGTTATGGCCCTTTATCCACTTAGAATTTTATGGGGTTTTTTAAAGTTTTTTTTGTTTAAGGTCAATTTCTCAGAAATTCACTTTAAAAAATACTTGCTCATTTTCAAAATGGGAACATATTTTAAAAGGGCAGCTACCCTAAAAATAATTTCACAGAAACAGTTATGACCCTTTTTAGACTTTGAATTTTCTGGGTTGATTAAGTTATTTTGTTATGGTCAATTTTTCAGAAATTGTAAAATATACTAATTTCAAACTTGCAACAATAGTTAAGTATCAGAAATGGAACCCATTTCAAAAGGGAATATAACCCAAATATTAACTTTGGCATAGTTATGGCCCTTTATCCACTTAGAATTTCAAATTTTCTGGGTTGGTTAAGTTTTTTTCTCAAAATGCATTAAATATATTCACTTCAAACTTGCAATACTTGTTCACTATCAGAAATGGAACCGATTTCAAAAGGGCAGCTAACCCTAAAATTCATTTAAGCACATTTAAAGCCCATTCTTGACTTGATTTTTTCTGGGTCGATTAAATTTTTTGTTAAGATCAATTTCTCAACAATTGTCAAACATGTTCACATCATACTTGCATTTTTTTTTTTCACTATCAACAGGGGATGTAATCCTAAATATATTTTAGTAAAATTATACCCCTTTTTCAACTTTGAGTTTTCTGTGTGGATTAAGTTTTTTGTTTAGATTAAGGTTGGAATACTTGATCACTTTCAAAGTGGGAAACAATTTCAAAAGGGTAAGTAACTCTTAAATTAATTTTTGACATTTTTTTAAAATTGACAGCAAAGAAAAATCCTACTTGAAAAGGGGCCATTATTTACAATGAATTTAGTCAAGTGTTATCTAGCATGATGGTCTGATACCCCTGAACACCTATGTGAAGTTTCAAGTCAATCCCATAACTGATTGCTCAACCTTAACCAAAATTTTTAAGTCCAAAAAGGGCCATTTGGGAAAGAGATATCTAACTAATCTTTGTTTAATGCCCAAGGGTCCCATACAGGCAGCTCCATTAGATCCTATATGGGCGCTTCAAGCATCCTAAATGGGCAGCCCATTTGCATGTAATGGCTTACATCTATACCACTGCACTGTATTTGCATTCAACTACAGATGATCAAACCCTTTGAAAAGGTTTAAATTTTCTCTCCAAGTTCTAAATTGGTTTGGAAACAGTCTTTCTAAAATAAAATTACATGGGTCCCTGAAATATAACACAGCTGCAGTTAAGTTTTTAAAATTTATTTAAACTATAATTTAAATACATACAAGAAATGGAAAAATTGATTTAATTCAAATACAACTGCATGTTAATGAACTGTAAAATGGGTCTTCACATGGCAATTACATTACGTTTTAATTTTGACTTAATAATGCTTGCCTAATATAAATGCATGTTGGCTGTTGATAAAAATTCATGTATATAGTAAATGTTTACATTTTAAGTATAGACTTAATAGGTTCTAGGGCTCTAATGCTTATAAAATAAAAACAAATAAAAATATTATATAACAAAAGTATATTATATTAGACAAACAGTGGTGAAGTTAACATGATTTTTACAATCTGTAACTCAACTTATAGTGTCCATTATAAGTGAAGCATACAAGTACCTTAAATCAAAAGTCATTTTACCTTGGTACATGAAGGATAATTTCATCCAACACATGAACTCCTTAAGGGGCCCCACAGAGACCATGACACAAGTTGCAGTCAAGATGATAACAGGGCTGAGGTGTGAGTTTACAAAAGTTTTGAAGCCTGTATTTGCTTTTTGCGTGCCAAAGGTCACATAAATTGTGCCTACATTGAGGATTTTTTGCTGCAAGCAGAGATGTACGAATCATGCACTAGGACACTGTTAATGGTTAAATTAGGCTTTACAATTAGCCCGACAATATCAGTTTTGACACGACGCAAACAAATACATGTAGTCTTATTGGGGTTTCTGTTATGTTTCAAAACAATGACAATTACGTAGGCTAAGGAAAGATGTGAAGATAATGTGGACATGTGTACGTATGTGATAAATGCCAAAGGAACTACTATTGGCAATTTGCAAAACTAGTACCGTAGGTAAACTTGTCACCGCAAAACCGGCTGTTCAATTATAAAAATAAAACTTTTTTCTTTCTAAATCTGATCTGAGTGATACAGAAATAATGTCTATTGCCACTAAATATGCAAGTAACACCTGGAATGTAACTAAAGTGTATATACATTACCATAAATGTTTCTTTAAAAGTTCCAAAATTAAATTCACAATGAAATGGCTAACTGCATAAGTCTGACTGACTATTCAGCAAAGTAGTACATCATTATATTTATATGAATATATAAAACTTGTATAGTTGATGTACAATATTCAATTAAAACTATTTACTTAATCTGAGTCAGAATCTGACTTTTTATTATGCTGTCTTTATATGCCGTTGTTCCTCTGGGAGACTCCACCGATTTTTGCTTCGATGTCTTCTGTCCCATTCCCAAGTCCCATTCCGGGCCATTTCTGGATCTCTAACTCACTGTCCATTTTAGTTGCTGTTTTTGTGGTGGTGTTTCTCTGCACACATCCTGCAAGTTTGAAAAAAATTAAAATATTAAAGATAACATAATCTTCAGTAAAAATAAATGCTTAAAATTGAATAGTAGAATTGCTTATGAAATTTTTTTATAAATCATTATCTACCCTAATTAGAAATTAAATATACTGAGCTTTATTCATAGATGGTGCTTATTGTAAGATTTGCTAAGAAATAGATCTAATTAATACAAATGTTGAAATATTGTGAATGAGTCCAGCTTTTTGTGATGAGGTGTCAAGAAATAACACATTTTTAAATGTGTTCCACTGAAAAGTGCATTTCTTAAACAAAACTTCATCTAGGAGATACATAATGTGTTAGCCAGCTCAATCCATGTGCTGGATTTTATTTAGTCTGAACGTATTTTGAATGTACATGATAAATGATTCTAAGCCATTGACCTGGTCCTATGTTCTCGAAAATACATAAGTATGATCTCTGGCTAAAATTTCAGTATCTTACTAAAATCCTTGTTGAAACATATGGGCATAGTTTGAGTCTGAGTATGAAAATATTTTTTTATTTTTGAGAACACGGGGCCAGAAATGCTCAACTTAACACATATTCAGATGTTTTATTCAGATAGTATTTCTTACAGCATTTCCTCGGCTGATGTTGCAGGAAAGGTTACAAGCTCTGGTAGCTGTATCTCTTGGTTATCCATCAAATTCACTCTGGCCAAGAGCATTTGAACCATCTTACTAAGATCTTGCTGATCCTGGTATATTTCTTCAAGGCACCTTAACACCTGAGCCAATGTGTCTGAAATAAACATTTTACAAAATGATGATATATATTACAAGATTTGTTTTTCAAGGATTTGTTAAATTATAGTTACAAGACCAGGAAATTATCATTTACAATAAAGTAAATAATGCAAAAAAATCATTGCAGATAACTTTTGATAAAAAATACAAAACATAGATGAAAACAACAGCATGGTCAAACCATTCGATATCTTTCCAAATTTAAAGGAAAACAAGAACTATCAATGAAGATGATGAGTACCCTCAGACAGTGTTTTGTCACAGTTACTTTAACTATTTTAAAGACATTCTCGACATAGTTGAAGAATGAAAATAAAAACACACAAAAAACAGTTGGAACTCTGAAACACTATAACATGTATTGCATTCAATGAATATAAACAAGAGGCCCATGAGGCCCTAAATCGCTCACCTGAGATAAATAGGTTGACCCAAGGAACATCTGTACCAATTTATTTTAAAATCTGGCCAGTAGTTTTGAAGAAGATGATTTTTAAAGTTTTCATATTTTTTTCTTTTTGTTGCCATGGCAACCAGAGTTTTATATGGATCAAGTTTATTTTAGGAACTTTTGTGAAGGTTGACCCAAGGATCATTCCTGCCAAATTTAATCAAATTCTGTCTAGTGCTTTCAGAGGAAATGTTGATTAAAGTTTTCCCAATATACATATAAGGCAAATAAGCCCCGCCCCTGGCGGCCATGTTTTTTAGGGATCGGAAAATTTTAGTAACTTTGGTAGAGGTTGACCCAAAGAACATCTGTACCAATTTATTTTAAAATCTGGCCAGTAGTTTTGAAGCAGATGATTTTTAAAGTTTTCATTTTTATTTTTTTTTGTTGCCTTGGCAACCAGAGTTCTACATGGATCAAGTTTATTTTAGCAACTTTTGTGAAGGTTGACCCAAGGATCATCCCTGCCAAGTTTAATCAAATTCTGTCCAGTGGTTTCAGAGGAGATGTTGTTTAAAGGTTTCTCTATATACATATAAGGCAAATAAGCCCCGCCCCTGGCGGCCATGTTTTTATACGGATCGGAATAATTTTAGCAACTTTGGTAGAGGTTGACCCAAGGAACATCTGTACCAATTTATTTTAAAATCTGGCCAGTAGCTATGAAGAAGATGATTTTTAAAGTTTTCATTTTTTTTTCTTTTTGTTGCCATGGCAACCAGAGTTCTACATGGATCAAGTTTATTTTAGCAACTTTTGTGGAGGTTGACCCAAGGATCATCCCTGCCAAGTTTAATCAAATTCTGTCCAGTGGTTTCAGAGGAGATGTTGTTTAAAGGTTTCTCCATATACATATAAGGCAAATAAGCCCCGCCCCTGGCGGCAATGTTTTTTTACGGATCGGAATACTTTTAGCAACTTTGGTAGAGGTTGACCCAAGGAACATCTGTACCAAATTATTTTGAAATCTGGCCAGTAGTTTTGAAGGAGATGATAAATTAAATTTTTTCTTCATGGATCAACTTTATTTTAGCAACTTTTTTAGAGCCTCACCCAAGGAACATTCCTGCCAAGTTTCATTAAATTCTGTCCAGCAGTTTCAGAGGAGATGTCGTTTAAAGCAAATTGTTGACGACGCACGACGACGGACGACGGACGAAGGGTGATCACAAAAGCTCACCTTGAGCACGTTGTGCTCAGGTGAGCTAAAAAGGGCAATAACTCATTTAAAACTAAGCCGATCATGATGTGCCAAGGACTAGCAATGGTACTTATAATTGCTGTGCAGTTAAATCAAATTCTGACCTACAGTAGCTGCAAAAAAGAGCAGATCAAATTTATTCCAAGAAATATGACAAGGGGACATTATTCAATGAAAAATGTAGCAAGCAAGACATGCCTATAATATGAGCCAGTGGGCTGGGTACTTATAATTATTGTGAATTAAGTTAAATCAAAATCAGACCATTGGTAGCCGAGGAATAGTGTGGACAAAATATATTCAATAAATATAAGGGCCATAACTCATTTAAAATCCAGCAGATCCAGATATGCCAATGACATGCACAACTATGCTTGGTAATTATCAATGTTGTAAAGTTAAATCAAAATCTGTCCAAAGGTAGCTGATTGGGATTATTTTTTAACCTTTACCATAGAAATGGTATTAATTAATGTCACTATTCGTTAAATGAAATAAAATTATGTAGTTTGTGAATATTAGTCTTCATATGAACAGTAATTCTGTTTCAATGTAATGTTAACAAAGTTTACATTTTACATATATAAAGCTTATTTTTTAAGTAGAATTGAAGTACCAGTAAATATTTTGATATTCTTGGTTTATTAAAACGTGAATTTTTATTATTCAGTGAATTATAATCAGAAAAAAAAAAGGAATTTAATTTTTTAATTTTTACATTTTAAAAAAATGTTTTTTTTTTTTTAATTTAAACATATTTTTTTTGAAGGTAACGGGGATCATCTCAGGTTCCCGGACCAATGTGAGATATATCGGGGTTAATAAACAGGGATACCCACAAAGGGGCCTAAAAAAAATGAAGCCAATTTTGACATGCCAACAATAGGTGTAACTAGGCTTCGTACTTATACCCACTGGGAAGTTTATTAAAATCCAACCAAAGATTGCTGAGAAATAGGGAAGACAAATCTCATCTACAGACGGACTGACTGACAGGCAGAGGGACCTTCAGGCCAATGGATGTGACTTCAATATTGACCACATATACTTCATATCTGGGGGTATAATAACAGGGTAAATTTTACCTTCTGTAAGTCCAGTTGCAGAGTCAGTGCCTTGTGCTGATGTAGATGGCACACTGGTAGTCCCTATCAGCATCCTGGGTGGAGATGGCGGGAATTGTACAGGTGAATGAGGCAACTGTGAGGTTTCCTCAGAGATAGTTCCTCGATCTGATAGACTTTCATCATTGTAGGAATCATCCAGTCTTGCTGGTGCCCTGCACATTTTCATAAACAAAAAGGGTGGTAAAAGTAGTCGTTCCTTGGAACACATGTGTCACCTGCTAAAAGAAGAGCGACGGAAAAGGTGTGATATACAGACAGATGATGTTGAAGAAATGATCCCTATGTGTCACCTCTGCTTTACTACCTAAACAGAATATCACTGGCTACAACGAAAATATGAAGATTTCTATAAATCACTATGTGTTTCTGAGTATGGTGAGACAAAACCTTTCATGCAAAGTCTTCCAGCTGCTCTGCAGTGCATTGATAGTTTTACACAGCACTTGTCTGGGGTTTCCTCAACAAAGGTTATCACAACCCGTATATTGTTGAGTAACTGTCATGAGCAATAAATGCCCAATAATGAATATATATATAAAGTCAAAACTTAATGTACCCTCTTTTCCTCTTAGATACGTTTTCCTCTTCCACTGTCTGTAAATCCAATTCCTCTTCAGTTTGCCTCAATTTGCATCTTGCCTTTTCAAAACTGTCTGAAAATATAATTAATTACACATGTACGATGCCCAAACAAGTACAGCATGGACCATGATATACATGTACATACAAGGACAGTAAAAATATTTATTATTAAAATACTGCTAAAAAGAATTTAGCCTGTAACTCAGCATTAATTCATTTGAGAATATCAAGCATTATTTAATATGAATACAGGCTATCTCTTCTAGCCCTGACTCTGCAGCATATTATGTGGACTCAATACAAATAAAACAGTTAATAAAAAACAATACAAAGACAAAAGTATTTTCTTACCACTTTCATAAAGCACTCTTTTGACTGCTTCCTTTGTCCAGTTTTGCCAGGGGGTTCCATTTTGTGTGCCAAGTTGTTTACTCTAGTTGTTGATTTGTATGGTGGCCACAAAACTGACTCATAGCTAGACCCAACCATCCAATTTTCTGGCACAAGGGCCACCTCGTTCGAATAAAACTCTACTATCAGAAACATCTCTCCACAATTTAACTAACTGATCTAGAGTGGCACTTCTATATATAGTCTCAGGTTCTTAACATACTAAACAACAGTAAACACATGGCAGCCACATGTTGACACACTTCTGGTCACAGGGTGGGCAATATGACATCAAAGGAGCACAAACCTTAATTGGTTAATTAGTATATGCATGTTATCTGTAACAAGTAGACACACTCATATCTGTAAACTTGATGTGATTCAGCATCAAAGAAAAAGTAATTTCAGGAAGAATGTAAACATATGGATATTATACGTATACATGTACCGGGGTACTGCTTATAAAATTAATTATGGTGGTCTCAAATACTGAAAGGTAATTTAAAGTCGTTACAATCAATATCATTTGAATATTTCATAGCTAGCTATTTAGCTATCTAAATTCAAAATTGAAATGCTTTCCAAGACCTCTTCCATGCCTTTATATGCATTTGGTTTTTATTTTGGCAATAAGGGAATTTTTCAAAAGATCTTATGATCTTATTTTTCAAAAGACCGCACAATGTCATAATGGCTATAATGGCTGAGGGTCTTTAAACTTCAGATTTGTAAAGGGTATTAAAATATGTAGATTTAGCAAATGTGTGTTACTTTGACATCACATTCTTAAATTTGTTTTTAAAGACATATTTTATCTTAAACTGTTTTTGAAGAAGGTAAAAATGTTTATTGATAAATATTATATATAATATGCAAACTATTTTTTTATCTTTTTTTTTCATTTTTTATTATTATTATTTTTTTGGGGGGTGGGGTCTTTTTTGCAGAACTATATAAAGCTGATCATTTTACATTTGATCTACATAAATAGCAACAACTTCCGCATTTTGTATATGAATCAGGATGTCTGATATCAAATTCAAGCAGGTAGTGTCAATACTGAATAAATATAGGATTTGTTTCCATTTTCTAAGTTCAATTTGTAAAATGGAAAGGAAAAGAATACAAAAGTGAAGGATGTTATCTTTTTTATATATAGATATCTGATTTAGACCAATTTCCAAGTGGACATAATATTCCTAATGTCCTAATGAATGAGGAGGTGGGGGTACTGTTATAACCCTTTCCCTCATAGAGGACACCATGAAGAGACCTATGCGAACAGCATAAAACCAGATCAGCCTGCGAGTAACTCGCAGGCTGATCAGGTTTTATGCTGTTCGCTGCTCCTCAGTGGTCTGGAAATAAGGATTTTATAATTAAATTTGGTAAGGTTTAACTGTGGTTTTCTGCAGATCAGGCTTTATGTGGTACCTATTGAGGGCGTCAAAATGAGTCTATATGAGGGAAAGGGTTAAATGGTTTTTGTATGGTATTAAAACAGATCTGCATGAGATATCTTGCAGAAACACTGTTAAATTTCCTCCTGCAGTTGAAATTCTTTGAAAGTTGTCAAGTCAGAGGAAAGAAAAGGGTAAGTGAAGAAGCAACCTGGCTCAACCCTGAACAATTTGCACAACAAAGATTCTTTTAGCAGAATCATCCTAGGGGACAAAATATTTCAGATACATGTAATTCCAACTTTGTCAACAACAAAAATGTATTTATTGCCTCGGAGAAGTGATAAGAAATAGTCATGTAAGATTATCTGTTCAAATTTAACATGATCAACAGTTTCATTAGACAAGGACATCTGTTGTGCCTTTTCTTTACAATCCATGGTCTGGAATTTTTATGTCTGTTTTGTTATTTAACATACTTTTCTCAGAATTCTTCTAATGACCTGTTGAAGGGGACAATTAGGTTTACAAACTAACTTCTTCAACTTTCCCAAATAACTTTTAAATGAGTAATCATCAAGTTTTCATAACTTTGTTGTTGTTGTAATGGGGTTTACCGTCGCTGCGATAGTATTTCAATCATATAGCGACGTCCAGCTAATTACAGGTGGAGGAAGACCCCGAGTACACAGAGGTACCTGGGTAGAACCACCGACCTACAGCAAGCCAGCTGGAAGGCTTCCTCACTTGAAAAATCTGAAGTCCATACCGGGATTCGAACCCACAGTGGTTAGGGGCTGAGAGATTTGTAGTCCACGACTGTAACCGCTCGGCCACGGCGGCCCCTTCATAACTTTGAAATGAACTAGACTTATAATGTATGCTGTAAATACATGAATACTGATCCTCATTATAGATACCACAAACGGTTTACAAAAGTGATAAGGAGTTGGTTTGCATATTCAAGATAATGTTGATAATGTTGACTGAGCTTGAAAGGGGATATATTGCTACAAACAGCGACCTGAAATGGTTGAGCCTATCTACTGACAGAAGCCCTTTAAGTATAACTGGACCAGTGTACACTAAAATGTTTGAAATTCTGAAGCCCTCGATCATCTTTCAACTAATGATCTGCTTTTT
>CM037777.1:19974614-20024614 GCA_021229015.1 Solen grandis | reverse complement strand
TCACATATTTTCTCTTATTTCACATGTTTTGATATCTTCATTTTTATAAGGGAAACATTTAGAACAAGTAACAAATATGATTACTTAGCATAAGTAACATGTAAACAATATTGTAACGTTTGTTGATTGGCAAGAGGTATACACCATGGTCACCTGGTAACTCAGTGTGGCAGTGATTGATGGCTTCAGAGTTTGAAACAAATAGTTTCAAGGATCGAAAATTCCACTCGTCTGTTCGTATTTATTTGTAGATTGAGCGACCGGGTGAGTGAAAAATGTAACCTGCTCGTCAACAGGATGAGTGGAAAATCCTCGAAGTAGAAGACCACTAGAATAAGCATAGTCAATGTGTTTACATTTTATCGAAGGAAAACTGGAAACAAAGCCGTGTTTTGGGTTATGTGTACAGAGCTTATTGTCGCGAATTTTTTGTGTGTGGTTATTTTTTCTAATATCATAATTATCCAATTTTATTTTAGTATTTTGAATCAAAATGCTATTTAAACTGATAGAAAAAACAAAATACAAAGAGCATAGGCTTTTCATTTAAATCCACGGATTCATGTCAAAATTACGGCAAATACGTTTTACTGGGCCTGGAGCGCGACTTTTTATACAAGTTTCAAAAGTCGATCATCTTATGTTGAAAACTATTGAATGTTCTTAAATTCTTTTATATAAGTATTAAAGATTACGTTTATATGTAAATTTAAGCTGCATAGATAATCTTGAAAATCATGCATGAAATGCAGGACAAGTAGCACAATGTGCAGGATGAGTAGAATTTAGCAGCTACTCATCCTGCAGGACAAGTGGCTCTAAAAAAATTTTTTTGATCCCTGTAGTTTGCTTATTTATGTAATTACTCAATTATAGGTTTTCAAATTTTCAAAATAATGGGAAAAAATAGTCTGGAAGACTCAAATAACTTTATAGGTTTGCATAACTTAATTTACGTCCTATTAGCTACCAGTATTACTACTTGCTATAATTAATTATTATTATTATTATTATTTATTAATTGGGTAATTCTTGCTGCTCACTGTATCATAGTTGTAATTAACATACAGTGACATACAGTGACACTGTTTTTAACATTAGCAAGTTAAACAATTCAAATATCCAAAATATGTGTGCCAAACTGCCCTTACTATGTGGAAAATATGAAAGTTCCAAGAAAGCCCTGTTTGATATCCACTGGTTACCAATCAAAGCCCCATACATTTCAAAATTCTGTGCTTTATGTATGACTGCTCTGTGGGAAATGCTTCATCATATCTCAGTGAACTTTTAACCAAACAAACTCCAAACAGAGCGGGATTACGATCCTCAGACACTGCAGAATCGTTATATGGCATTCCATTTAACAAACAAAAAAACATTTTATGCCAGAAGTTTTAGCACAGTAGGACCAAATCTTTGGAATCAACTTCCATTGACCATCACACAGTCAGATTCCTTGGAGTTGTTTATGAAACAGTTGAAAACCCACTATTTTAAGGGCTTTTTTATTATATTTAACTGGATTTAAAGTCATATTTTGATATTCAGATAGTATAGTATATATTTTTAAATACATGTTTTAAATATGTTCAAAATAGTTAATTCATTTTAGAGATTTAATATATGACGTTGATATTTAATTGGGTGTAATATTTTATTTTCATATATATTGGTTTAACCAATAAATATTTCAGTTTTAATAAAAATGTTACCATAACATTTGCTACGTTACTCAATTATTTATAAAAATTTATCTTTTTTTCTAATTCCTTTTTTGGTTTTTTATAAATATAATTCATTTGAAGTTAGTCAAAATTCATCCATAGTTCATTTATAATGTCTTTGAGCTGGCATAAAGCAAATTTGACATATGGAAGGAGAGACAGATAACACCATATCCTTCGACTAATTTTATTAGGGATAAAAAAAACTTGGCAGACATCAAAGAAACAATGTACCTGATATGCTGTGTGATATAGCGAAGGAGGAAGGCTCTAAGGGACTCAATATCGTCAGTGTTGAGCAGAGTCCATTCTCGGATGACACTCTCCTGTATAGTGGTTGCCACCTGGTACAGCACATAGTCAATCTTACATTTTTCTGGAAAATAAAACAGCATTCCCATTTACTCTTAGCAGGGGGTGTTTAACCCCCAAGATTTGTCAGGTAACCCCAAGTTTACACTTTCTCTACGATGATGCGCAACAAATAGGAAAAAAGCATAATGTACCCAAGTCTTCAAAAACAGAGGGGAAAAAGAAAGAAATTTAAGAAAAAAAGAATACATAATTGGCTAAAGTATTTACCTAAAATATGTTTACAAAGACTGTATGGCATTTTTGTTTTCCTAAACTGAAGAATCACATTTTCTGCTGCTTGGCGTTGTTCATGAGTAACAATATTTGGAGGGGCCTGAAACAGAAAACATTTAAAATATATTCATAATGAATAAATAAGACACTGTCGACTGATATGATTTATATGGGGGCCTGAGAAGTTCTGTTAAAATAGCAATTTCGACTACAGTAGAATAACTCCAATAAAATATGGTCAGATCAAACATTGATAAAACCTTAAAGGGGCTGCCTCCCATTTGCACTCAAAATGACCGTAAAAAATATGTAAACTCAAATTTCGAATGTAAATGTTATTAATTCTACTAACGGCCAGAATGAACTGATTTTTTAATTATTATCAAATAAAATTGTTTCCAAGCTTACCCAATACAGGAGTTTCCCCGTTTATAAATAGAACTTGGATTTCGATATACGGGCACTTCACATAGATCACATGATCAATAATGTGATGTAAATAAAACTATCGAAAAGGTATTTCACCATTATAATACTCTAACAGGTGGTGAAAAAAAATCATGGCACAACCTGGACTCAAACCCAGGGCCTCTGGAATACCGTTCCTGCACTCTAACAACTGAGCTACCAAGCCACATGTCTTCTTGCCTAATGATTTATCACCAAGTACCTGTACCCGGCTACATACTTCTAGATTTCAATTATAGTGACATCAATACTGATCAAAGTCTACATAAAGGTTAAATTTCTTAGCTGTCGCCTAGTTGTTTCAAAGTAACAAGTGTAACACTCTTAGTGTGACACGAAAACGACGCCCAATAAATTTCTCATATAAACTTCATGACCATATTTTAACTAGAGTAAATTCAGCTAAATACTTGGGAGTTACCATCCAAAATAACTTAAAATGGGATGAACACATAAATAACATTACAAACAAAGCGAATCAGACACTAGGCTTCCTACGTAGAAATCTTAAAATTAATTCACAAAAAGTCAAAGAACATGCATATAAAGCTATTGTCAGACCCAAAATTGAATACTCATCTACAATATGGGACCCATACATGAAAAATCAAATAAAAAAGTGAAAAATTGTAAACAGTTAGTTGCTATATATCCTGAAAATATACTCATCCCTGTTAACACTAGATTAAGATATAACAATATGAATAACTTTAGGCACATAAGCACAACAATAGACTCATATAAATATTCATTTTTCCTAGCACTATAGTTCAGTGGAATATGCTACCTGTTGTGGCCCAACAAGCAGACACAGTTGACGCTTTTAAAGCTCAAGTAACTGTACCTGTCCTCCTATCTTGCCTTCATCAGTAAACAAAAACCTACATGTATATAGTTTTAACTATTCACCTTGTAAAATATGTTCCTTATTCACATTTAATTGAATCAAAATACTTTTTCATATACCAGCGCTGACACATAATCTTCAAAGTACTGAAGGAGTGTCAATACCATAAAGAAGAAGAAGAAGTATTAAACTGCTATCATCAGAAACTTACGTGCTCATATGCAAACAGGCACATTTAATGGCACATGATTTTTCAGAAATCTATTTTTAAAACTTATATGCGCTTGTAACGCATTTAAATTTGCATCGGAAAAAATGCGAAAAACGGTAATATCTCACATGGATGGCGCATAATCCTGGATGGCGCTTTTTAGTAGGACCCATTTCTTATGCAATGTAGGCTGTAAGTGATCAAATTTCAATGCCTCACATACAATTATAACATTGATTTTCATGAAATTAGAAGTTTTTTTGTTTGTTTGGGGGGTAGTCCCTTTAAGTGTGAAAGATCTATCTTCCATTAATGTCAAACCCTTATGAATACCGAGACGTAGTATATTTGTCTTTTAGCACAACCATGTGTGTCAAATAATGAACATATTAGTGAGTATAACGGAAATATTTTTGTTACTCTAAAAATTACCATTCCCAAATTGACAATAAATAAATAGAAAGTGTAAGGCACTAGGTGTATGACAAATTTTCGTCGAATTTAAGCTTAATTTCTGTCTGATAAGCATTTATTTTTCTTATATCGATCAAATTTTGTTACAAATAAAAACATATTTACCAGTACAAGCTGTGATGCTTGCTCTAGATCACTCATTACTCGATCTTCCATCGTTCCGCTCCTTTTTCTTGATTAGTTGAAATTTTTCGCTCTTTTCTGGCGGAAACGGAAATGCGCATATTGTTGTTATTGTAGTGTTCGAATCGCCCCGGGATGTTTCGTGTTTTTTTTTTGTTGTTGTTGTTTTTTTGTTTTGTGTGTTGTTGTTGTTGTTGTTGTTGTTGTTGTTGTTTGAATGAAACAAAAGTAGGTTTATTATAATAAATTTTATTAAAAAGGAAAATTCTGTATGCTGTACGCTTTTTTTAGGTTGTCAGACGTTTCACCCCCAAGTCGTTTCCTCCCAAGACGTTTCATCCCCAAATTGGGAGTGAAATGTCCTGTATTTGAGCATATGACATGTCGTTTCCTCCCCTCAGTTATTTTATTCAAGCACTTGATTTATATTTCTTTATATTATTCTATATTATTTTAAAGAATATTTAATATTTTTATAGAATGTTATTTAAATTATGGTAAGTTGTCTTTACTGAATTTACTACACTGTTAATTAAAAAATTATCAATAATTATGTTTAATTTGATAAGTGCAAAAGTGTAATTAATTAAAAAATCATTGTTAATTAATGTTTTAATTTCATGAATATGTTTCTGTTTTTATTTACCTTTGAAGGCACCCACTTTGATGTTATTGATTAGATTTGGTTAAATGATATGGATAATAAAGGTGTGAGAAAGTGCGGTCTCAGAGTAATAAAGGTGATAATGTTAAAGGTGATAAATAATGCAATTAAGACTTTGAAAGGTTAATGTGATTATGTGCACATGTTTAGATGAGAAAAAAATCAATAACTATTAAACATGTTCTTTATTAACATGTATTTTAAAGCATATTTTTACACATTTTTATTTTTTTGTTCATTTTGAGTTGGAGTTTGGTTTATTTGAAGTCCTTTTGGTAGAAATTATTGTATAGTTATTGGTCCATATTAATGATAATTATCTTTTTTTTTTTAAAAACCCATATGTTAATTTACGTATTTTCCAAGTATAGTATTATCTTCCCATAATTTAGAAATCGAAATATATGATAATATGCCAATAAAGTTTGAATGAAATATAAATGTTTATTATAAGAATTAAAAAAGGGTTGCATTCTATTACATAATTATGGACATGCACCTGGTGCGACTGTGTGTCATTATGCGTGTTGGATGAATTACTGTACTAGACACAGTAGCAGTTAATTGACACATGCTGTTAAGTGTGGCCAATAAACACATCAGGTTAGCAATTATTTAATGAATAGGATCATATACTTACCGGCTTTAAAAATACGCTTGACACTTTAATCTGTTTACTCAGCATTAAACATATTACACATGTTTATAGCCAATACACTTTTAAACTTGTTTACATATACTTTATATGACATAAAATCGTGCAATACACATTTATAGCCAATTACATTATACGTTTTGTAAGAAGGTGAGACAGTAAAATTTTGTAAAAGTGAAAAATGGGATTCTTTCCTATTACATTTATAGTACACATTTTGTGCATTTTCTGTCTTCTCTCGCAATTCCATCTTGTCTGCTGCCTTTTTCTATTAATAAATCGTGCGAAGATATTTCATATTTTGTTAAGGCTATTCTAAATCTATTAATATGTATTTTCCGTAAGTAGTCTTCGATATTTAATTTTTTCGTTATAAAAAAAAGTTTAGTTTATAAACATCTAAAATTCTGCATGCATTTTCCGTAAGTATTCTTACAAGCAAAAATCATGCCTAAATTTTACTATTTCACCTCTGTTTACTAGACTGTCATGTGCATCATGTAAGAAATGGTGATTAAAGAGTATCATAGATGTATTTCATATGTTACATAAGTTATACCAAGACATAGCTAATTTATATTTCAATAAACATAAACCATGGTTAATATCTAACTATGTAAGAAATGAAAAATTGAGTTTTCCTCATCTATTAAGTTGTTAAATTAATCTTATAAATATATATTTGTGCTGTTTTACTTTTTATTGAATTTTAATAAACATATTTAATTCTTGTTATTTTCTATATCATATTTTCATTTCACACACACATGCACGCCTTACAAATATTTGATTCATTCAAGATTTTACAAAATCCTTCGAAATGATTATACTTTAAGGAATGTATTAAAATAATTAAACATTAAATAGTATAATGCATCATCTTCTTTAAGGAAAAAAATACTATAATATACATATTAACAATTATAATATAAAGTGGGGGTGAAACGTCTCGATCTTTGAAAATTGGGGGTGAAACGACTTGGGAGGAAACGGTCTGGGGGTGAAACGTCTTGGGGAGGAAACGGTTTGGGGGTGAAACGTCTGGAATTCCTTTTTTTTTTTTTGCTTTCACGCATTTTATGTTTTTTTTTCATACAACAGGGAAATAAAATCATACAGTTAACTCTGTGACTTCCTTTTCCTAATTTAACACATCAAATAGTTCTTATTACATATGATGAACCGTTATCTTATCTGGATAAATGCATCGTTTTCTTCAATATCTTTCTGTAAATATCTAAAATTATATATTTACTGCAGGACCCTATTATTTGGGGATACCTTTTATCGTGGTAATCCAATATCAGACATGTTCAGAACCTTAAAGCAGATTAAAGTTGCACCACAACTATGACCACTGCAAAATAAATCAGGTCTGTAAACTTTGGTTGGTGTGACATGATTTACTGGATTGATTTTTAATATTTTTTACATACCCCTACCACGAAAAAGACCCGAGAAAATCTAATTAAAGAATAAGAAACTTTGAAATGATCTTTTATTTGGCAGAAGAAGGGTATTAATGTTGATAGATATTTTACAGAAAAATGTTTCGCCTTTGTCTTCTAGAAAAGAATAAGCTGTACGACGATATAACCGGTTACCTTGAAACATAAAGAATGGGGACACCCATGACTATGTCATTTTATGGGCATTTTTAAAGGGTAAATAAGTATTTTATACACTGATTTACATTGAATGGTCTTTATATTCAATTATCATATATTCTTCCTTGAAACAATAATATGTAGTTCAGTTCTTATTTAAGCTGTTGAAAAGCTTAGACCCACGATAATCGGTCCCCACAATTTGTGTGTGTGTGTGTATATATATATATTTCTGAATTATAAATACATTATATGTATTTTTTTCTGGAAAATATGCGCCAGCTGCAGAAGTATAATATCACCAGCAGAACTGTATTCGCGAGTGTTTATGAATAAAACTTAATAAACCCGTGTTAAAGTAATACTTTAACAAAACATTCGCGAACTCGGTCCTAACCGATTTGTTAATAATCAATTCACATCGCATTAGAAGACATATGTATGTATTTAATATCTGCAAATATAATTTGAGTGGTGTGTCATTGCACATCATTGTTTCCCATGACAACGCAATGGTTTAACGTTGCCTCTATGATTCAGCACTCAAACTATATTGCCTGTATGAAATGCCTGAACAAGAAGTACTTTGAAAAGTTCCGCGGCTATATGTGTCGGGGTTTCCCTATCATCTATATACCAGGCTCAAATTCTACCAACAGTACTGAGTGATTAGTAATACTTTAGGGAAAATTTTATCATTCTTATTTCTTTAATAAATAGTTTATGTCGAAACAAATACTATTACTTATTAAGGTAATAATTCATGTCAGCATAGACATGTACACAAACATTTCGTAAAACAAGAAGTGTGGAATGCGTTTCTATCAAACATAAGAATCTAAGCATGACTAAGCTTTAAATAAGTAAGTAAGTAAGTAAGTAAGTAAATTTTTTATTATAGTGACATGTGTTACAAGTAATGTGATACAATACATACAAAGATTATACAAATTAACACCCGGCCCCATGGGCCTATAAGTCACCTTGAAAAAAAGAATTAATTATAAGCGTGTATAAGTATTAATATACAAACATAATATACACAAAGATTATGGCTAAATGTCAGTTTGACAGACTTAAAATGTTGCAAGATAGTGGTACATGCAATTATGCAAAATCAACTCACAGATATAAATGATTTCGTCGTATGATAAGTGCCTTCACAATAAATTTGGCTGTTTTACGAATATTGTCATTGAATAAAACACATAGTTTTTGTTTGATAGTACTATTTAAAAAGCTCAGATGAGAGAATAAATCGCCAAATAATTCAGATCGTAAATCATTATACAATGTACAATAAAGTAAGAAATGTATTTCACTTTCAATTTCATTACTATTGCATTGTGTGCATATTCTGTCATGTAATGGTTCATTTACGAACCTACCAGTTTCAATTCGCAAGGGAAGTATACCACAACGAAGCTGAGCGAGCGCTGAGCGCTCGTGTTTAGACAAGTTTAAAAGGAAATATTGTTCAGTTTTGAAATCCTGTTTAAATAGTCTGTACGTTCTTAGTTTGGGGTATGATTGCAATGCTGACCGCCTATTCTCCTTATAATGATCATTGACCCTGTCTGATGCCAACTTTATATCAACAATTGACCTATTTATAAAATGTTCCCCCAGGCCTAGTGTGTCCATGACGGTTTTTATTTCACTGCTCCAGTTATTGTGACACAGTCTGTAGTCTGTTTCAAACACCTTTTTTGTTAACCGATCATCGTGCAATAATTGTAATCTGTTCCAAAAAACGTAACATATTGATCCATCTTCTATATCGACAAGATATCCAACCGACATCACCGGAAATTGCGGTTACGGGCGTGAAGCGATGTACCCCCAGAAAGTAACGAATTGCTCGATACTGTACATTGTCTGCAACCTGGTACTGCTTAAAACCCCATATACTCGAGCAATAGTCTAATACAGGAACCACACAACTATGATACAGTTTATCAAATGTTTTAAAACCTATGTCTTTATGACCATGAACTTTATTGATAATACTACCAAGTGCCCGGCCACCACTTTTACTCAGCGATGTGCAATGATCTACAAAATTACACTTTTCAGAAAAAATTACTCCAAGATACTTATATTCCTTAACTAACTCTAAGGTATTGTTTCCGATATGGAATTGATATTCGGTTCTCTTTGCGTTTCCTCCCCTGAAGTGCATGCGTTTCGATTTATCAGTATTTATCAGTAATCGCCACTTTTTACACCACTCTTGCAGGGTATCAAGCATAGACTGCAACTTTTCCTCAGTATCAGAAACCAGCACAATATCATCAACATGAAGGAGTAAAGATAATGAGGTATCTCCTATACAGATACCGGCATCAAGACCATTTATTTCGTGCACAAGGTCATTTATGAAGGTCGCGAAAATTGTAGGAGACAAATTATTACCCTGAGCTACCCCAGATTTAATATCAAACCAGTTAGTGAGATTACCGTTAATTCGAATACTTGCCATTGTGCGATCGTACATTGTTTTAATGTTTTGGTAAAGTTTCCCGTCTACTCCACATGATAATAGTTTATACAGCATCATATCTCTTTGAAAAAAATCGAAGGCTTTTTTCAGGTCTATGAAAGCTGCAAATACTTTCTTATTATTTTTCACAATACTGTTGAGCGTAAAAATGTGATCCTCACAAGATCTGTCCTTGCGAAACCCGTTTTGTTCATCGGCTAGAATATTATTTTTGGCCAAAAAAGACGTAAGCCTGCGATTTATAAATGCACTGTACACTTTACTAATGCTCGAAAGCAAGCTTATTCCACGGTAGTTTAATGGGACACGTTTATCTGAGTTACCGTCCTTTAATAACGGGAAAATTACAGCTTTTCTCCAGTCACAAGGAATAATGTTAGTGTCAAAAATCAATGAAACAACTTATGAAGTGCCGCAATAACAGGTGGGTTTTTTAACACATCATACGGTATATTATCAATACCGCAAGCAGATTTTGAATTCGTTGCCATGACGATATTTGCGATTTCTTCAATGGTAATGTCTCTATTTAGGGTTTCATTTGACGTATACAAAGGGTCATCAATACTCATTTCTAACAGCTGCTTGTGAGTCAATACTCTTTGAAAAAAATCATCATCAAACCCATCATTATTTACTCCGTTATATAGGCTTTCAAAATCACGCTGCCACCTTACGTATACCCCCACCTGGTCCCTCAGGACATTACCATCGGCGTCAACCACTTCCTCGGGTATTGAATTATTCCTACGAGGCCCTAAGTTTTTTTTATTTTGTCCCAAAATTCATTTGGATTTGATGTTGTCATTGTTTCAATATCGTCTGCAATAGAACGTTGGTGTCAGGGAGCCAGGGATCGTATGTATACATGCCTCTGTGTGAATGTAAGATAGTCATAGGTCTTCGCAGCAATAGTGGTTTTTGTTTGTTTTTTTTCTTCTTTTTTATCTAATTCTTTATTGTTTGGCTATATCTTTAATTTGATTAATGTCTTTGAATATTAATCAATATACATATAAGTAAGTCTTAAGTTTTCAGAAATTACTATTTATGTTTCGTGTGTGTGTGTTCTTTTAAAACCCCTATATGAGTGACTCTGATAATTTTCCCCGAAAATGGTACAACAGGAGGACGGGAAATCATCCAAGTTCCAATTTCAAATCTAATTTATTTTCCAGGACATATATTGAAACAAAATAACATCACCTATGAGTAGCTACTTACCGAAATGCTGAATTTATAATGAAAATATTTGCGGTACTAATACATATATGCGATAAACACATATCAAGTTTAAAATATGTCTTTTTACTGTTTGTCTTTACATTTTCCGAGAGACATATTTTGTTTTAGAAGAAAATGCAATCTGGTTTAATAATAAACACCAATAAGATATCTCTGCAAAGGCATACAAATAAAATCAATGATAATTAAAATAAATGTGTATGAATAACAACTTTATTCATTTTTCACGTAACTATTCATGTTTTAAGTTTTCATTTTATATTTATATCCATGATAAATATAATAGAGGCTAGTTAGCCAACATAAGGGACATAACCATTTCGAAATAATTACAATAAAGTTTCATGAGTTATTTCCCTTGCAACAGTATACCGATTTGACTTCGAATTTAACTCTCCTCTGACCCAAAGCAAAAGTAGCATACTGACATTTTCTGCGATAGAATCAGTTAGATTTACATTGTACTTATGATTATAATTGATATTATTTGTAAGTCAATTGTTGTTGTAATATTATCTAGGTCCGATGATTGAATACAACGCTCAAAGTCTGTGTATGGTGATTTGCTGAAAATCAGATCAAGTCATACCGTTATAATTGCCCCCCCCCCCCCTCATTGCTGTCAAGAGTAGCTTTGCTGTCATGCTAACAAAAGAGAATTCGTATAGCTCACTGTGATTTAAGCAAAATATTTTCGTGAAGAATTAATGAATAAGAAATGCATTAATTCTATCATGATATTATTTTTTCTTTTACAGTAATAGTTGTCATTAAATATCAAAACCACGAAAATGCATTACAAATGTTGAGTTTGTTTAATGTGCTTTGCACATCTTAACAAAGACAGCTAGACTGGTGAACAGTCCATAGAAATAAATTGTGTAGCCTGTTTGTCCCGTGCAATTACCTCGTAAGCTCGATATTGTTACTGTTAACACATCTTGGGTCATTCTTATTATTTAAACTAATTTAAAAGAGCAGTTAAGGCGTCAATGAATTTAGCACTTTGGCACCGAGATTAATATTACAAGTCAGTTCTCATTGTTGACGAGAATTTGATTCTAATGCATAGAGCTCTCTGATTGCCCCCGACTTGCACAATCACTTTTGAAAACGCATTAGGCGGAGTAATACAATTAAAATGCACGTGATATATGCGTTTTCATACGCCAGTTTTCACCTTTCGTGTCGCACCGCGTCACTAGCGCATCTGTTGTGGGTACCGCCATCCACTCCGAACCCGCGGCTGCCTCCTGCAAAAAGCAAACTGAAAGGCTCCAGAATTGCGCGTGAAACTTGGGGACATCCGTTAAGTAGAAAGACTGAATGGTTAACTTTAGATCTTAATTGAAATCTAATTATTATGGTCGCGATGTCGAATGGATTGGATACAAATAGGATAAGGAATGATCACTTTGGAACTCGGGAGGTGTCTGCTGTGGCACACTAATTGTATACAAAATATCAAATGCACCGCGACCTTTCAAATCATGCGAATGAACTCGACATATGGATCTGAAGATTGATCGAGGGAGATAACAGTAACATTCAATATTGATCTTTGAAACTTGATTTTTTTTCTTACAAATGTTTCCGTCTCTGTGAATGTTATTCCCGCTGTCGCAACAGATAATTATTGGAAAATACGACACTGTCTGGAATCAAATGCTTAATGTTAAAACCATCATCGAAAAAACACACAAAAAAAACACGTTTTTATTCACTAAATTGTTTTATTTAATTACAATTGCTGCGATTAAAATGTTACAAGAGTTGCACCTAATGTATTCTTGTCACAATTAAATCCCTTTTTTATTTAATGTATTATTTAAATTTGTTAATTGACAATTAGAGTTTTCTGAAAAAGACAATATGCAATGCCATTTCGAAAATTGATAACAGAAATGAAATGATGAATATGTCTATTCATTCTCGTTTTTTATTTCATTTATGCAGGTTATTATGGCGGTTTCGCTATTCCGTAGCACATGCGATGTTACCGGTTAGAGATCTCGTTTTTCAATGCACATAGATTTCCATCACATTTAGAACAAGTGTACCGGAAGTTACATCTAGCATAGCTGCTGCCTTTCGTATTAAGGTATCACATTTGTTCGTATAATGAGGGGGGGGGGGTGGACAAAAATACATTTGTATCAATCAACAATGTTTTACAGAGAAATAACAGTTATCTGCTTACTGCGTGTTTATTTATTTATTTTATCTTATTTTATCTTATATTATATATCGCCTTTTCAATGAAAAGAAATCCTCTAGGTAATATATATACCCCATGTCACTGTGACATTTCATGTTATCTTAATAACGAAGTTTCGAAGATCAAAAGAAGAACTTGTGATAGAAACATATAAGGATATCTTAGCCATGACTCCGAGATAAATGTAAAACGGGGCATCAGTCACTGATAAAATCTCTCTCTCTCTCTCTCTCTCTCTCTCTCTCTCTCTCTGATTTTCATGTGAGGAAGCCTTCCAGTTGGCTTGCGGTAGGTCGTTTGCCAACGTGCATTCGGGGTCTTCCTCCACCTGCAATTAGCTGGACGCTGCTATATGACTGAAATACTGTCGAAGCGACGGTAAACTCAAATAGTTAAGTCAAGCCCCCCCCCCCCCCCCCCCCCCCCCCCCCTCTCTCTCTCTCTCTCTCTCTCTGTAAATAAAATTATATTGCCCTCACCCCACCAACACACACTCTTCATCTTTCAACTGACTTCTTTGATAAATATACTCATCACTCTTTATTTACTGTGTGTATTTTCATTTTGTAAGTCACGAATTCTAATTATCACTGAATGATGAAAATGCTGAAATCTTGATGGTTATACGAGATGCGTATTTAATTACGAATATACGAATGTAAATAAATGTTTTATAATTAAAGAATATACATTTTCAATTTTAAAAGGAGAAAAGGGGGGACCCTACATATTAAAGCTGTTAGTCTTTGTTAATATTTATTGATGTATATACCTTGTGTACCTTGTAAAATAATAAACTGGTTTTGAATTGTATTGTTCAAGCAAAAAATCGCTAGAGAAATTGTGAAAATTGAAGTATGTCGAAAAATGAAAGATAGAAAAGCAACACGTTCGTCTCAGTGACCATGAAGAATCAATATGTCAATGCACGCTGCTTTCTTCGAAATAAAAAAAAAAGATAGGAAGTATGTATCCAAACCAAAATTATATTTTATGTACGGTAGGGTTTTGACAGTTCCCAAAGTAATACAAAAAAAAAAGAGAAAAAAAAGTGCCGCAAATGCTCAAAATGCTTTTTCATATTTTTTTATGACAGATAGTTTCAGATGGCTCGATACAGAATACAGAATATGTGTTGTTATTGTTGTTGTTGCTTTAGTTGTTGCTGCTACTATGGGATCCGTTAGTCTCATCTAGTGTAAAGGTAATTATGAGGTTTAAAGAAAATATCTTAATTGCATTCAGGAACTCCAGGTGTGGACTGCCATGGATAGGGCCTTTGGTGGACTCTTTATTAAGAAAGGGATCTTCTAAATCAAGAATTCGTCATTATCATAAAAAAAATCCTTATTTCTAACGCACTACTTTTTACTGCGCAGCCATATCTAACGCAGACGGTTCTCCGTCACATGTTCATCGGTTATTATAAATCTAAAGAGTCCTGATTCGGAAGCCTGTGTCTCTTTCAAATCCTGTTTACATTCAATAAACTTGAATCTGTTTAGCAAAGACATTTTCTTCTTGTTTTATCTCAGGAACAAAAAAGAGAAATGTTTTAGTATGAAGATATTTCTTTTTCATTTTTTCTTTCAACAGCGGTGTGTATTCGCGCAGAATCACGCCTGTGTTATTGTGGCCGTGAGATTTTCACCACATTTCTGTGTTTTTATTGTCCACGCAGCCATTTGGGGACATCGCTAATAACACTGCTTCTAAAAATGTCATCCAAGGTAGACACGTGACGTTTTGGAATTAGCGCCATTCAACGACCAAAAACCCGAACAGGCAAGTTCCTGCACGTGCTGCAATAATGTCAAGAAATTACTGAACGGGAAACATAATTATACACCAAAATATCCATTTTCGGGAACACCTCTAGCGGAAAAGTCCCGATCACGTGGTGTAGTCACGTGTCACAGCGCGGCGTGCGTATTCTAAATGTCACTGAAACATAAAAAATGCTGGAATAAATCAAAACGCATACGTGTATGATATGTTTTAGGGATGATATTCCTTTTATTATAATTACTCTAAAGTCATAATTTTTCATTGACATTGAATTTCGTTGACTGCGTATCGAAGGGAAAGCATTAGGTACGTATAATATACACGGAATCTTGTCCTAAAATCGAAAGGTTGATCAAATTAATGATATCCGTGGGGGGTAATATTCGTCGGTTAAACCCTCCACAAAATCAACGAAAATTAATTCCTCGCGAAAATCAATGATTCACAATAGTAAGAATCCGTAACATATCATAGCTATTAATTGATTTAATCAGTATCTCTTTGTAAGGGTGTGCCGTGGAATATACATACAGATGTTTCTTTATGTATACTGTCTAAAAATTGTCGCAATAAAATAGTTTGTACAGCTATAGCAAGGAACCCCACTTCACCTGTGGTGACGCTAATGTTACTGTGATTTTTTGTGATACATGTCCCTCTGTTCTTCGTGTGTTTGTTTGTTGTCCTTTTTTCAAGCGGGGGGGGGGGGGGGGGGGGGCGTTAACGGGAGCCACACCTTTGAACATTTATTCAAAATAACTAATACTTTAAAAGAAAAATAAGATGGAGACAATTTTAATCAGAGACTTATTTCTAAAGCATTTCACTTCGAAAATTATAGAGAATGATAGACACCGTAGCCATAGCAACACATTGGAGTATTCATTATATGCTTGTAATTTCAGGTTTCGTTAATAATTGTGGTATAAACTAAATATGTCGTCCGCAGATTTAAATAATGTATTTTCCTCTAAAATCTATAATTATCCAATAGATATTCTATTCAGATAACAATAACATATACATGAACGGAGGATTGTGTAATGCATCCAAAATAAAATAAAAACAAAAAAAACAAAAAAACATAAAGTCGTGCTTTAAGTATGAGAAAATGCCTTTCTCTGTTTGCAAATCATGCACGTCGCATTTTCTAATAAAGTTAATTGATAGCTATAAATATATCACGGTTTGAAACTTGATAACGATTTTACAGTGAACATGAAAAGTGTTTTTGGTGAAATGATTACATGGTGTATGGTAACAATACATCATCTGCTCGTAAATGAAAGATAAAACGTCCTGATATTTTGTCAAACAAACAAGCAAAATTGAAGGAAAAAGAAAACGTTAATCACAAGTACACTCATATCTAATATATGTATTAAGTAGTGTTTTTTTATTTTCTATTACTTATAATTAATTGAATTAATGTAATATTTGAATTTAAATCATCAACTATCGACTCCATGTTTTTTTTAATTAATTAATTATTAATTAAAAGGGTTTTCTCTAAAATCAAAATTTAAACACATCTTTACTTTAACTTGAACATGACCTTTAAATTTTCACCGATGAATATACCGACTCGTATAATTTTTATGTTGTATATTCCCCTCATGTTGACTGATCAGGTTTTATGCTGTTCGCTGCTCCTCAGTGTTCTGGTAATGAGGGTTTTGTAATTAAACTTGGTAAGGTTTGAGTTTGGCTGTCTGCAGATCAGGCTTTATGTGGTACCTATTGAGTGCGTCAAAATGAGTCTATATGAGGGAAAGGGTTAAAATACTGTAACTGTTCTATGGTAATTTACCAGCTCTTCATTTCTACCATTATGTGTGGGTTTCTCTAATAACTGGATTAAATAAGATGGACCGCTAGCTTTACACTTAATCCCACCATATTTAAATGAAATATTTCCAACAATAACGTGGGGTATGAAATAATATAATATAGTAATTAAATTGACGAAGTTTGAACTGCGTCACCTTGGTTACAAAGTTATATTGTAATGGCTGAATTGCGCTTTGTGCATTTTTATGCCAAATAATGCACGTCAGCAATTATATACGTTATGTTAAAAGCACACGATGACTCCCATAATCACATCCGGGAATATTTGTATTTGTAATATTTTAAAATCAAGAAAAGCAAATAAAGACAAGGTGTAATATATAAGGAAAAATCGTAATTTGTATAGAATGTATTAAGTCACAGTAAAAATTGTCATGATAGCGTTGTCCATCATTATACAGCAATAACTGTAACTCAAATATGTTTTTTTTTTTGTTTTGTTTTTTGTTTTTGTTTTTTTTTTTGAGAGAGAGAGAGAGAAAGAGGCATCTGAAATTATTCTGATTATTCTGGTTTAACTTTTTATATTAATCGGTTTCAGACAGCCCTGTAGAATGATGTCTCCCAGCCGGCATGTCAATACAATATCGCTTGTTTTTCAGACCTGTCTATCGCTCGGAGGAATATTCCGCCCGGCAAACCTTCACACGGATCCTGACAGTTGTTATATTTTTGACTGTTTTATGGCTTTTGGTTAGAGAAAAAATGCCAATGTGGGCAGTCTGGGGTCGATATATGGGCAGATTGTACTAATCCTACCCGTATCGGCTAGTGATTTGTCACGAAGAGTCTCGCGGGACTTGGCAGATTTCGAGATCATATGAAGACTGTTGGGGGACGTTTGACGTACAGTTGCTGGTGCCATTGTTTCCAATAATTTTAATAACAGAGAAAACAGCAGTCTGGCTTGGACTTGAAACAGTCTCATGGCCACCTCGTTTAGCCCTGTCTATTAATATCGTTTGACAGATTCTTAGAATGCCGACGACAGAAAGATGGGCGATGTAGCTCAGACAATGTTAAATGAATTCTATTTAACCGCTATGATCTTTCATCATTTCGAAATTGCAGTCTTCAAGTTTTCTAATTTCTTTAATGCAGAATGGGAAAAAAGTGTGCATTTATTTCATACTAGAAACTTTTTTTTTTCAATTTAATAGATAAAGTTAAGATGAGGTGCATTTTAAAAGCGAATGGTCAGCTTTCTAAGGTGTGCTATTATTTAACACATCTATTATTCTGTAATTATATATTCGAATATATGCGTGATAAAAGGCTATGTGTACATTAATGGGAAATGCCGTTATTGGGAAATGAACAACTGTTTATAAAGTTATACTATATCTTCTATGCGGAAAAAATATTTCGAAATAATTCTTCTCTGAAAGGAATTTTGGACATGGAAATTCTAAGCACAGCGACATTAATTTTATCTTTAATTATTCCGAAACCTTTGGTTGATTTCAGTTGGACAATGACCTCCAACCATCTAATCCCGTCCAATATTTAAATTTCGAGCATACTTTGTCTTCCTACACTAACTCGGCCCAACTCTTATTCTTAGCCCTGCTGTTGGCCTGGTGCCCAGCACACGTTCCTGGTACCCAGCTATCGCTATTGTAGCAAGACAAGCATTGACAAACTATTGTGGTGCAATTAAAACAGAAAATACGCATAAGGGGGTACATATGCCCAGGACAACCGCTCGCCAATTAGTTCGCGGCGTGATTTTAAGAATTTCCGATAGAACAAAGCCCTCGGGTGCACTAATTCGATGTCTTTACAAACGCTGTTTTAATAAGACGGACTGTCACCGCATAATTTCCCCTCCAAGAATAATGACAAAACCAATGGCATATTGTTAGGAGGGTTCCCTAATTTTCCATAATTTCTGTGTTTGACTTTTAATTTGTTTTCGATGCCTTTTGTTGGCCACATGGACATATTTTCCTCCTGTAAATATGGTATGGCTAGATCAGTGGGTATATAAAATACGTTTTGTATATTTCACCCACGTGTTATTCAAGATGTGACGTAGCAGCATATTAATACCGGTCACCAGTCCTGGTCCGTGGATGATTTAAATGATTCAATTTGACGTCACGACAGTCTGGACAGCCTCGTGGTCGCTCGGTCCAGACTGTAGACTGTCCACAGGAACGTCACTAAACTAAACTTAGCAGCTAAAGGAACGACATTTTCAATAACAGAAAAAAAAAACAAGAGCCATGTTGACATGGCCATCCCCCGCCGAATGCTTGCTCATAAGAAGATGTGTTGGAGAGTAGAATATTTAATTTTTAAAGAAAATGTTTGGTAATGAAGTCTGATGTTTAAAGTGATTATAGAATATGAAACCCATGTAAAGATCTACAGGTAATATGTCAAGGTCACTGTGACAAAAATTAAGCTTGAAAAATAACAAAGGGCAATAACTAAAAAAATATGAAGGGTAGAACTTTCATTTTATGCACTGCAATCCTCCTTAATGAGATCTATCTAATTATAAAGATTCAAGTTGATATCTCAAATACTTTTCGAGTTATACTCAAGACAAAAAAGTCTGAAAAATAACAAAGGGCAATAACTAAAAAATTATGAAAGGTAGTGTTATCGTTCTTGTACACTGCACTTCTCCTCTATAAGATCTATCCACCTATGAAGTTTCAAGGTGATATCTCAAATGCATTTCGAGTTATGCTCCGGACAAAAATTAAGTCTGAAAAATAACAAAGGGCTATAACTCAAAAGTTATGAAAGTTAGAGTTATCATTCTTGAACACTACACTTCTCCTCTATAAGATCTATCTACCTATGAAGTTTCAAGATGATATCTCAAATACCTTTTTACTTATGCTCTGGACAAAAATTAAGCCTGAATAATAACAAAGGGCAATAACTAAAAATTATGAAAGGTAGAGTTAACATTCTTGTGCACAGCACTTCTCCCCACTGAGATCTATCCATATATAGGATCAAGTTGATACCTAAAATACCTTTTGACTTATGCTCTGGACAAAAATGAAGTCTGAAAAATAACAAAGGGCAAAAACTCAAAAATTATGAAAAGTAGAGTTATTATTCTTGTGCATTGCGCTCCTCCTCAATGAGATCTATTCTCCAATAAAGTATCAAGTTAATACCTCAAATACTTTTCGAGGTATGCTCCAGACAAAACTTAAGACTGAAAAATAACAAAGGGCAATAACTCATAAATTATGAACGGTAGAGTTATCATTCTTGTGCAATGCACTCCTTCCAATAAGATCTATTCACCTATGAAGTATCAAGTTGATACCTCAAATACTTTTCGAGTTATGCTCCGGACAAAAATGTTGGACGGAAGGACGGACGGAGACTTTTACCATATCCCCCGCCCCCTTCGACGGGGGATAAAAATAAATTACAGCATTTAAAGCTCACCTGAACACAACGTGCTGCAAAAACTTAAAGAATTATTCTGACTGAATTGATAAATATAAAGTTATTTTAATTCAAAACAGTTTTATTTGATACACAATGAGGCTTGTTTCGGACTGAACGTTTTAAAAAACTACTTGCAGTATGGTATAGTGTTCTTAAGTATAGCAGAAGGTACGCTTTATTACAATGATGTTTACTCCACCGATTGCGGTGAAAGGGACAAAAAATCGAATGCCGAGTTTTTATATATGCTTAATTTGACTTACTAGAATTAAACAATGCTGATTTGTACATTCTCCATTAAAGTAAAGTCCCTGTAATGGTTCCGCTACATTTCGGACCTGATATCCTTTCACGGAGATAACCAAGGCTTCCTAATGTTTCATTAGCGTACCTTGGTTATATTTGTAGAGGAATAGTGGTCCAAGACGTAACGGAACCATTTCAGGGACTTTACCTTATTTAATCCCCACCAACGCCACGCATCTTTTTTAAAGATATATTTCTTGTTCAGAGGTTCATCATATTTCAAAACGATAAAATTTTCATGGAAAAGAAAAGATAAAACAACATTTAAATATAGTTGACTAATGCAAATAGTACATAAAGTGCAATCACCTGCTGTAAGGTAACAAATTAACAGATCAAATTATAAGTATTATTATCAAGTATTTTGTATGGATGTCAAAATACTCTTATTGTTTACATTTTGCATCGAAGAAGGTCCGTAATGGAAAATAATTTGAATGCCGAATCACAAATTTGTTTATCTGCTACGTCATCGCTATTTACTCGCGAATCGTTACCGGAAACATACGGATGTCTATGGTAAACGTAAGAAAGGACGAAGATATGGGGAATATGCAAATCAGATATTTTGTAAACAATTGAATGATTTTTAAAAAGATTGTTCTTACTTAAGCATTGTAGCTATGTTGTAGTCAGTATGAATGTACTGATTGCATCGCTAAATAAATCAATAAAACACATTTTGCTTTTCTGTCTAAAGAATAACACTGCTCTTGGAAGAATAATGACCTTTAACCTGAAATGCAATGCTACTAAATTATATAAAGCTACTTATTTATTGTCACTTAAAGCTCTTCGAAGCTCAATTACAATCAGATTAGTCTTTATGACAAGGTATTTATTCCGAAAGACAATAATTCCATGGAAAATATAAATACATCAGTAGGCGTCGTGTCTAGCAGACATTTAAAACACCTGCGTGGTACGGCATGTCATACTGGCAGATTTCTGATACAACCATCTCCGGTTGAACTGTGACATTACCTGATTTCAAAACACGTGGGAGTGTGTTGCTGTAGGATTCGCGTTTATATTACGTCGCCAACGCATTTGTTTTTCAATTTATATTTCTCTTTTTCCGTTTTTCTTGTTTTCATGTTTCTGTTGTTGTTGTTTTTTGTTGTTGTTTTTTTGTTTTTTTATTCGACAATTCTTTGAACCGTTAAACGCAAGGATATCATTGGACTGTAAGGAAACGCTCTCCATTGTTTCAAATGCAGCAACATACTTGTATGCCTTCAGACATTCCAATATGCTCTATGCAGATGTGTAGAGCAGGTAGCTGTAAATTTAACAGATTATGTTACCAGGATTGGATTACGCTATTGAAGGCGTTGTCTTGGGGATATTGAGATGGAAAGGACCGAGGAGGCGTCTGGGAGCTTCATTAACTCCGATAGACAATTGTCCATCGATAATGATCTCCCTTTTTTCCGTGTCTGTTTGCTCGCTGTGATACGACAGTAATAACGTTGCGATTCTGTTCTCATGGCAATAATTGTAGAACCCTGTCAGACACTGGTACTATACTATTGCGAATTGTGCGTTACTATGCGCCACTGACATTAAGACCGTAATGTTCATGTCAACACAAGACAAGTTAGTAGTAGAGCATATAAAATTACTACATGTATTTCTATACTATGATTTTTATTGTGGTTATATTATGGAGACTTTCTGGCACTTTTTTGTAATAGGTAGTCTTTATTCATTAGATAACTGGTTGCTTGGATCAAATTGATAAATTAAGATAAAATGATTCCATTCGTGTATTCGGTCAAATTCTACCTATATTTAAGCGTCATAATGCTTATATCAAGGAATGATGTTATAAGGTGAAATGTAACTTCGACAGAATAATACGTGTTGAACATTATGTTTTTCATACAATTGTTCAAGAGATTAAAAAAAACAGCTATATGATTTAAAAAGAAATCCTTATCTCCGGAATCTATTTTAAATTTTTATTTAATTGGTAATATAATTGTGGATTTCTTATGATATTTTGATAATTTGCTTATGTTTTTCCGTAATTGTGGACATTATTCTGTTCATCGTTTATTTATTGTTTTCTTTCTCTCTTTTTTTTTATTGTAATGGCTAGCAATCATTGTCTGATTACAATGGCCATACTTTAGACCTTACGGTCAAGGATTTCCCACTTGTGGGTCCGGTTTTTTTTTTTTTTTTTTTTTTTTTTTTTTGCTGAAGAGACAGCAGCGGAAGAGACAGTAGTTGGATAGGGAGTCCGGATGCGATACCCTAGCTCTTTATGCGAACAGACCCCTAGGTTCTTTTACGTGCCCGGTGTATAGCACCGATACACAGAAGACAAGTTTCTGGGTAGAACCAGTACTGAGTACTCCGAGTTCCCATAGCAACCTCAATTTGCCGAGTACCAGGCAATTGGTGCACCTGGTATCAATTTTATAAGTCTTATGTTTGAAATCAAACGGCCCCTGGAATATCATATCAACCATCACTTTTGACTCTACGCCCACACTTCTCTCTCTCTTTTACCTTCTTTTTGTACCAAGAAAAGAAATTCACTTCGCTCTCCTCCCTCACGGATATTAAATGAAAGCTCCCGATTGCGAAATATAAGTCGGATCATAACTTCATCTGCTGTGTTTCCAAATATAGCATGAATAAAATGTATGTCAGCACGCCTCGATTTTTCTCCTATTCTTGGAATTTAATCGGATTCCAACGAGTGCCACCAATGAGTAAAGAGCTGTGCAGTCTCTTGAAAAGAACATGTACAGCAATTGTTGTGTTGGATTTGTCGTAAAACATTCCTTTTTAGTGCATTTCTTATTTATATATTTGATTTAACGTCTTTTATGTCTAGTTTAGACTGATATAGTGCTACCACACTGCAGTATCACGTCGAAGACAACACCTAGTCACGTTATCCTGACAACGGGCTAACCAGTCCTGGAATTACCCTTAAATGCTGAGCGCCATGCAAGGGAGCTTTACTAGTACCTTTTTTAAAGACTAGTGTATTTCTTGAAGGGGAAAGTCACAATCTTATATATTATATATATCATACTATCAAAGCGGTATTAAAGCATTGCTCTAGATGTAAGGGTATGCCACGATCGAATATACATGTATTTAGATTCACGAAACTACGAGAAAGCCGCGCGTGTTATATTGTTAACACCAGTAACATATCAACCATGTATTAAAAGAAAGTTAATCATATCCGTGCTAACATAATAATAATGTTAAAATATTTACAGTGTTTAAAGCAAATTTTAATCAATATCAATTTATAACGAAGGCAAAATATGGCTATATATTGTATTGTGCCTATATATTCTATGTGGATCTTTCATCAGGCCTCCATAACGAAATGTTGCAAAATACCATTATGAATTATGAAATGCAATCACAGCCACTTAAACAATGATCCTTGAACAACTTAATCAAGTACTAGTAAAACCTTATTTTGATTTCTTGGAAAGATGATTCGTTGGACCAATGGCAGAGCTTCAAATTGCGACGTTCAAGTTTATCGTATGAGAATCCGGACCTTTGTGAACTATCTTCTACGCAGGTACATTTTATTTCAACTTTTCCCTGTCGGAAGAACAGACAGATATTACTTATGATCTTATACATATTGCACGCTGTTTGTTTGTTTTTAATACAGCTTTTTCACAGACGATCGGTAGAAATCTACTTTCCCTCATTAATGTTGGTGAAGTTTTTGTTTCCTGACAAATAAACACTCGGTCAGTGTAGTCCTACTGCATGCGCAAACGATATTTTCGAAAACACCACATCGGGGAAATTGGTTAAATACAGAATATAGTATACGGTATCCCGGAACCAAGTGCTTGCAGTGCCACGTGACACGTTCCGCAACATGGGATCTTCACAAATTGCAGGTTGCGAATTTTCAATATTATGGGCTAGCAACACTTCATTTAATTTCAACTCAATGTTTGGTACTGAATTCTCTGTCACTGTGTAAAAGTTTTAGACATTCTATGCAACAGATTTTATACTATAGTCGCATGATCGAATATATAGAAATGTTTTTGTTGTTGTTGTTGTTTTTCTTCAAGAAAAACGCAGTATGTTTATTTTCTGAAGCATAGTGAAAAATCTGTTGAATAGAATTGTTTTAAACTTTGCATAATGACTGGTAATGAAACAACAAAGAATAATGTGAAATAAAATGCTTGATTTTGAGTTATGTCCTTAAAATGACATAAAGGAGCAACAAAAAAAAAACCGCAATTGTTCCCCATAAATTAGTTTCTAATGTAGTTCTGTATAATCATGCAAAGTTTAAGAAAATTATCATGGCTAGTTTAAATATTCCTTCTTTGTCTATATAGAAAATAACTGCATTGTGCACGCATGCCTTTAACCCTTTCCCTCATAAAGGAAACCATGAAAAGACCTATGCGAACAACATAAAACCAGATCAGCCTGCGAGTAACTCGCAGGCTGATCAGGTTTTATGCTGTTCGCTGCTCCTCAGTGGTCTGGATATGAGGATTTTGTAATTAAATTTGGTAAGGTTTAAGTGTGGTTTTCTGCAGATCAGGCTTTATGTGGTACCTATTGAGTGCGTCAAAATGAGTCTATATGAGGGAAAGGGTGAATAAACAATATTTAAATTCCTCCAAACTAACATAGCATACCACGTGACAGTACGATATGTAAATACCTACACTAACTTGAATAATGCATTTTGTTGACCAGCATAGGAGTGTTCGATTCATTTTATTTCTACATATTGATGTTACTAAGATAATGTGTATATATGTGTACATAGTTTATGATATTTTATTTGATAAATACTATCATTGTTATTTTGTAATGACTGGTTTCAAATGGGATTTATATGCATGTTCTTTGAACACGTTTCGTCAGCATAAATATTAATTTTAGTTGAACTTCATAAAGAATCTCACTTGGGAACTACACATTTTTCTGCTTATCTTTTAATTATTTATATAAATAATCACTTGGAAACAGTAAAATACAAAATTAAGAGGAACACTGAAGGTGTGATACTTTTATCCTCTCTAAATAGGGTACTGAGCTCTCTCTCTCTCTTTCACTCTCTCTCTCTTTCACTCTTTCTCTCTCACATACACACACACACTCTCTCTCTCTCTCTCTCTAGACGTGTAGAAGGAAGGGAGCTTGCATATTATTTTTCATACAAATAACCACAAACTTGACAGCTTACATTATACTAATGATATGATGGAGTCATTTATGGACACATACTCTCATATGGAATTTGAAGCAATCGAAACACTTTTTATGATTTCATGTTTAATTGAATGTAAGAAAATATCCTCTATTTTTCTACATTAAGATAATAAACATACAATTCGTCCAACCACGTGGACTTCAGTTGTAAACAACACGTGTTCAAGGCATTCCGGGCTAAACTGCTGAAGGTAAAAAATATTTTTTTCTTGTGATACAATGATACCATCCTCCTCAAAATCAGGTGAAAAAGTATGCATGTGATTTTTTATTGAACAAAATAAAAGTTAAGCACATCTGGAGTAAAATGTAAAGTATACTTAACTGTTAAGACAATGGGAAGTATTCCCACATAAAATATTGCACGGCATAGTGGTTTTGATAAATTGGAGACACGATCCAAAATGATGAATTAAAATGGAAGAATGGATTTTCAGTACAGTTATATGATTTCCCCGATTTGGTAAAACATTACTATTTCATCACTTGTTTTTACTATTGAATGGTTTTTAAGGACGACACTTAAATATTCTGTGACATCTTATGCATCCTAAAAAGCACGCCAAGTTCAACTTTTGGCGAATGTCATGGAGCTAATTAAGAAAAAGAAAAACTGCACAGAAAATGTAAAATAGATAAATTTATAATATTATAGGAATACAGACGCTACAGTCCAAACATCAACCACACTTTGTGAGATAATATATCTAACAATGTACAAATATATCAACCATAAAATGCTATTTTTCAACGAAATATTCGAAGTTATGACAATGTAAAATCCATATGAAACTATGATCAAGTATTAAATGAAACTCTTTTATAAAATCCAGTAAATAAATAATTTCTGCGCATGTCAAACATATTTGCTATCACCGCCTCCCTTTTGACTCAATAAATAAATGGACATACACAAAAATGTATAATAAATATCAGATCAATCTGCACACAATAAAACAATTGTTCGTACTAAAGGCATGGAACTAAAGCAAACAAATCTCCAGTAGCTCGAAAAAGCAATTCCTCGAACAACACAATCAAACACAACTCAGACTCGAAATAAGGCAGCGACCCAGTCTCACACAAACTATCAATAAAATTAACGTTCAAATCAATTAATGGGTCTTACAAATATGAACAGGACCCTCAATAATCAGAACTAGAAAAAGAACGAAAAAATATTTAAAATCCTGAAGACTGAAACAATAAACACAAAACAGATTTGTTCATTTCAAAGGTGACACACTCCAATGAAATCACTTTATCCATTGATCATGACCTGAAATCCAGAAATATAATACTGAAAATAGTATTACTGTTGTTAAGAATATCTATTAGCCTTTTTAACTTTAGACAAAGTATCTATTCGTTCGTTTTTTAAAACTGATTGATGCAGGGTCCAATAATGAGAAATTATTTACAATCAACATGATGTTAAAATAGTGCGAGAAGTTACGTGAACGTATAATAAGTGTTGTTACAAAAAGCAAAAGTCTTTCATCACTCTCGCCTGTACATTCTCCAACTTTTGTCCTGCTGCCTCAAGTGTTATATTGTTTATTAATGTATTTTGTAAAGCGGAGAAAAGTATGACTTTCTGAAATGAACATGTATAACGTAGCAGGGGAAGTGGGAGATAGAGAGATAAGGAAAAAGAAAAAATTGACAGAGGATTTCCGATTCATTACAAACAGATATAAACATAAATCCTATTACAAATATCACATGTATATTATATTATCGTGGGAAAATAACTGTGTTGATAATAACTGTGTTGATATAATGATTTTACGAACAATGTAACAATACTATTTTTCCTTAAAATACTATTTTAACTGGGAGAAAACTGTTGATGAATTACAAATGCATGTGTAAAAATCAAAGCATATTATCAACTGAAATGTACAATGAGGAAATATATCTTAAGTACAGTTTTATGTTTATAAGATGTTTCCTCAATGTACAATGAAATAGACATATGTAAACAAACACTACTCTATATATGTGACTATTTCAAATCACAAACATAGCACCAAATATCAGTGTCATTCAAGCAAGATGCAATATCTTACAATATCTTTAATGCCATCTTTCATTGAGCCCTTTCGCAATATTCTAATTATAAAATATATCAAAACTGACCATTACACAAGACATTTCGAATTGAGCATTTCTTTTCATTCATGCTTGAACATCCGCCATAGCAGACGAAAAAAAAACATTTGTAGAAGGTTATTTTCTTGGAATCTACAAACTTTCGACAAGTTCTGTATAACTAAATTAACTCGTGAGACCATATTTAAAGAAATCCCAGCTCAAATTCGAAATATCTTTTGTAAATTAGTCTTCTTTTTAATGCTGATAAAGTAGAAATATTGAAAACATAAAATACTTCTTATTTTTGTTTGCCCATATGGAGTTACTTATAGATCAAAGAAATACTTAATATCTAAATAAACTGTCATAAAAACGTACAAAAGTGTATTCTGAAATGAATACGATATAAACAAATTAAAGCGGTATGCGATTATTGAAATGCAGACGACATAATTATTCAAATCTCTGACACGATCACACAGAAAAAAGCTTTGCGTAAAAAACATGGTGGAAAAAATATCATTAGGAACTGTGATTTGACGGCCACAAAATATGACAAATTTCATAAACTTAAGAAAAAATTCTTTGGTTATATAAATCACAATCTGTCTCAAGAAGAGACGCCAATTAATTGTCAATATGGCCGCCAAACAACATTGTCTGCATTATTACGACCACCACGTGGGGGTGAATGTCCTGACGTCATCGCTGCGTCACCATGTAATGGTGACTGGTTCGTCTGCATGTCTGTGTGGTGTTGAGTTCTCTCGTCGTCACGAGTATGGATAGAAGGGACTCCTTCCAGAGCAAGCCTAGACACTGGGGACATGGGCGGGCGGTCAAGTCTCATTGGAATGTCAGACGACCTTTGACCTATAATATCTCCAGACGACCTTGTGGAACCAAGGATTTCGTATGTTTTCACTTCCCCAGAGGGCAAATAAATGCTACTTTGTAGGTTCTGAGAAGGAGCTGAGTACAAATGTGGGTAGATAAATCCCGACGGAAGTTGGGGAGATGCTGGTATGCTAAACGAAGATGCCAGAGATGTCGGCTGATTTATAGAGTTGAAAATATCAGACGACAGCATTTGGTAGGAAGTGTTTGGTGCTGTATTTGATATAGGGAGAGATGAAATCGCTCGACTTTCTTCCAGAATGGCTAAGTTATTACTACTGGACGGGAATGGCACTGTAAGTGACGTAGAATTTAATCCTCTCTGTTCGGCGAACCTCGGTTCCGGGATCCTATCTGAAAACCGGATATCCGTTGTGTTTGGCTGGTACCTAGGTGGTAACATGATGGGTAGACTAGGGCGCTCTGGGTAGCGGGGTTCAAGAGGCGTGAATTCTAGTCTGTGAGCTTCCGGCACGAGTGGAAGTTGACGGTCCAATGACGTTGTGTCATGTTGTGACGTCACTGGTACTTGAATATCAGATGTTAAATTTGTCAGCCGGTTTTCACTGACGTCCATTTCTGGCGGTGATATCCTTTGACCTATTGAACAGGAAAGAAAAATTGAAAAAAAAATATTAAGAATATACATACTTTTAAGTAATTACTAAGATATTGCTACAAAACATTGATGAATGCATGCTGTGGCATTGCTTCCTACAAAAGAAAAGTACACAGAAATTTACCCATTAAAATTCCACAATACAATTAACCACATCACATGATTACACAATATGATTTTATCTATATTCTATACATGTTAATTCAAGACCGAAAGAGTCAAATGGAACTGGTTAGGTGTCTGTTTTGTAAACATTTTGGACATTATATAATAATCTAATAGTAATTCAACATTCTGAACTTACCCAATGTGGACAAGGGTGTGATGATGGTATTCTGGGGCTGTGAATAGGGCGGCACGTGCGACACGCTGTTAACAGCCGGAAACAGGGACTCCTTCGTGTAGGGAGGGAGGGAGTCATAGCTGCCCCAGGGAGTCCGGCGGTTATCTGCAAAATATCAAAATCATACATTGCTTTAAAAGGTCACGTAGTGTAAAATATGTAGATATGAACTGTTCTGCATGAATGTTTAAATATCAAGCTCAGAAAGTATGATTAACCATCAAAGACGAACTTCAAAAATGTTTTCAGTTAAAGTCATTGAAGCAGACGACAATTTAGAATAATTTACCGTAATGGTTCCAGTAATGTTTAGCATACAAAAAAAGATTTTAAAAAGAAGAAAAAAAGAAGGACAAAACCGTAAATTAATCATATATCTAATTCGTACTTATTTATAAATGTACAGCAATCACAAATACACATTTATTTTTAATCTCCATACCTGTTGAATGGAAACCATTTGTGTCTGCAGAGTTATGGAGTATTCTACGGTTCTCAGACACTTGTGTGTTTCTTCGAAGCTGATCAAGCTCGGCAAGATGTGACGGAAACCTCCGATTGTCGCAGAGAGGGTCCGTTAGGGGGCGCTCCATAGGAATGTCCAAGGGACTTCTGTGGATGATGCGTCTGTCATCTGTACGCAGCTCTGTAACGATGGAAACACATGTGTGAAACAATATGGATTACCATGGTTACGAGAGACATGGAATCCCTATACTTCCTTAACTGTGATATTTTTAAACCCATTTTCTAATAATTAATGGCACGTTTAAATTATAATATACAGAACAATATAAAACATTTTAACGAGTACTATACATGTACTTATATTAATCATGCTGGTGCTGCTACTTCTAATACAGATTTTATGCTGCTGCTATTTTTACAACTTTTACTTCCTTAATAGTGCTTACTTCAATAGAGAGTTAGCATAGTTGTTGTTTGAATCTAAATAGCATTTCTGTTTTACAGTGAGACGCAATGAATTAAGCCAAAATCAGTTAAGACAAAACAGGGAAGGGCATTTGCCTGCTGCAAATTCGCGCCAATCTTGTCGTCTGCATTAAAAGCGCGCTTCATACACGCGGATCATGAGGCGTGTGTCCGGTTTATAATAATGGCTGTTTCCTTTTGTAAGTGGTGATTAATTGCACGATAACCTATGGGACAATATCCGTGATTTTGAATGATAAATGCAAATTTAAGGTGAGTGGGACGGGACGTAATCTAATACACCTTAGCAAATTCCCTCTCGATTCTACGAAGTTGAGTCTGCATATCAAGGACTGGTACTTTTCGTATGCCAGAATTAATTAACCCTTTCCCTCATATAGACTTATTTTAACGCACTCAGTAGGTACCACATAAAGCCTGATCTGCAGAAAACCACACTTAAACCTTACCAAATTTAATTATAAAGTCCTCATTTCCAGACCACTGAGGAGCAGCGAACAGCATAAGATCTGATCAGCCTGCGAGTTACTCGCAAGCTGATTTGGTTTTATGTTGTTCGCATAGGTCTTTTCATGGTTTCCTCTATGAGGGAAAGGGTTAAGCAGTGGATAAACTTCAGAAAAAATAGGTCTGCCATCCATTGTACATTCTTATTAAATATCATCGGTATTAGAAAACGGATCGGTTGTGTGCTATTGGTGTGTCCTTGAGACACGCAGGTACAAGCAATACACCAAAAATATTTAAATACGTAAACAAATATTTATGTGTCAATTTACAGTCACTTTGTGATAGATGATTAGCATTCAAATGTTTATCTATTCAACTTCGATTTTGTAAGTGTGTACACATGTACACGTGGTGAAGTTAAATAGCAAGTGTGCACGGTAAATTATTCTAAACAGTAAAATAGATATAAAAGCAATAATCATGCTTATTGGTGAACAAAAGCTGTATCCTAACAGTTCAACAATGGCTTCTTTTTAGCTCAGTCGTGAGTTTTACTTTATGCAGATATATGAATCTCGGTTTTTATGTGAAACACAATACAGTAGTTGGTACCATTTGGACATCTGAGCGTGATCTTGTGTACCATCCCAATTTGGATTTCGTGTCCTTGTAACAATAACAACATCTTACGCGAACTCGAACACCGATTGGTTTAAGTCTGATATATTACCTTCCCAGGGACTAAATGTAGTTATTATATGTCCGAAGGAAAAATTGTTTTTTTGTACTGGTATATAATTGGTCATTCTGTTGTTTTGTTGTTGTTGTTTTTTCACAACACAAGAAATGCGTTTAAATGCGTTTAATATATCATTTTATTGTACATTGTATTGCACGTATTGTACAATATTCTATATACTATTTTATTGTATTGCATTTGCACAATATACAAAGACAGACTTACTGGTTTTGCTGCGGGCCTCCCTGGGTCCATCAACAGTGACCTTAATAGCTTTGTTGTAGGTGGCGACTTGAGGTGGGTGGGTGGCCACGATGATCGAAAGGGTGAAACTTTTACCTGTAACAAAAAAAGAAAACAAAACTATTTAAAACAGTGTATAATAATACATATAGTCGCTGTATTCAGTTTCATTTTTAGCCAATGGATGTACGCTTTATAATTTGTCCTGCATAAAACAACTTTAGATCTAGATGTTTAGGAGTGGTACGTGGTAGGTAATGGTTATAGGACAGTGATCATGTCGTTTGATTCAGTTATTTTCTTTCGATATCACCTTATCTGCTCAAAACATACACACACTAAACCCCAGGTGTCGTTTAAAAAATACATTTTATTTGTTTATAATAAACTATGCTATTCCTAAATTACAACTTTACCAGTGTTAACTTGCTGCACCGTACATCGCTATAAAACTTAACGTACACGTACATTTAATGCTCGAAAATTGCTTCATTTGAATACAGTATTATCTGGCTGTCATCTCTATCAAGGATGGGTAGTTGCGATGCAACGATCTCTTTAGAACACACCTTTCTTGCATAAGGCTTCAATTAAATTGCAATAAATAAAATTTAACACATGTTCTTCTCCGGGTCAAGGTCCCATTTACAAACAGCTTTCTTCCCGCCCACGCGGTTTGCCCTCGATCTATTTCATTGATACTTCTCTTCTTCCAGTGAGTCACTGGGTACACCATTTAAGATTCATACTAAGGAATGTTCGAATATTCGGCTATGTGAGAAAAGATACTATCGTATATACAGTAAAGGTATAAGATAGTTTCTATCTTATCTAGTGTATAATGTATACAAAACCCGAATACCTTAAATTCTTTCTTTAATTTGCAACTCATTGACAGAATCAGGTAGCGTTTGAATCAAACTCGATCTGGTTCGCTTTAATCAAATGGTGTTAAGTTTATTCATGTAAACCGATCCAATAAACAATGTTTTGTTTAATCTGTATTTGACACGAAAACAGAACGGAAAGTCAAATACTAATGTAACCTCGTGACCTGATCAAATACTTGTCATACTTAGGCATACTGGCTTGTTGGCGACTTATGACTCTTCATCTAGCAATTAAAAAAGACAGAGACTGTACAGTCCTGTGGCTGGTGTTCTATTTATAGGTATTCCGTCTTGCACGACATTTGTTCATTGCCTTGTTGGGATAATTATAACATTATTCTAGGATACGTGTACACACTGCCGCACGCCGAGAGTACAAGATTAGTCACATAAACACATCTGACTGTCACTAACACGTAAACTGTAACAATTACTATGATTTCCTTTTTCATGTCTACACATACTCGTAATATAAATAGTTTGAATGTTTCGTGCCAATGGCTGTCAATGAGAGATAGGAAGCAGGTCTTTTGTTATGCAGAGCCAACAAAATTAAAGAAAAGTCATTAAATTTCTTTTTCCATAACATAACCAAAATGAACAAAAATGACTTGCACCAAGATTAAATGGTTAAAAAGGCAAGGAGTAGATGATAAACAAAAATATATTTTCCAATGGGCTAAAACTGTAGGGGGGGGGGGGGTGCGGAATTATGATGATTAGCAGTACAGGGGTGTCACGGCGTCAACTTATACTTAAGACAGGTGGCTCTCTGCTTGATAGATGGAAACGCACTTAATGTTACCACTTCAGACAAATAAACACCTAATTGTATTCATTAATTTCTGATTTAATCGGATTTAATATTAAGTACTCTTATGTTTTGGTGTATATCGGAGCACAGTTGGAAAAGCACTCACAAAGTTTTCAGGCTCTCCGAACCGATTTGCGGTTTCGATGTTTATTTCACGCACGCGCTGTTGGTTAGGTCACAAGAAAGGGATCACTATTCAATTAAATTAACAGAATTCACGCTTGAATTATGAAAGAAATTACGAATAAAGGTTTGAATAGAGGCAGAATAGAGCGTCTTAACTTTTAGTGCATTTTTATCTCTTTATGTGCTCGTTACATAAAAATAAATGGAAACGTTCTCACACAAATCTGAGAAACCATCTGAAGTAAAATTTTCATATTCAACCCAATAAACTTTCAAAAAAAAAAAAGAGAAGCTGACAAACAAAACGAATATGCATCCGAAGCCTTAGTTTCGCATTAGTTTAAAAAGGGGGTTAAGTTAGCATTACTGCTGTTATTAATGGGGAAAAAAGACTTCCACTTTTAGAATTTATTTTGACAAATTTTACTTTTAACCCCAAAATTCCTATTTTTGTCCTGAAACAAATTTTAACATATTCGAAATAAAAATATAACACAAACTAGGACCGATGTCAGTTTCTTTTACAGCTGCGACTGCTCGAGAGCGAGGTTAGGCTACTTGACCGACCAAACTTGACCCTTAACAACCAACAAGCTACTGGAGTTTTAGTTTCTCTTTCATCTTTGAAAGGCTTGGCCCTCAAAACTGCGTATACATGTATCATAGAAACCCCAAGTTCTACGTGCACATAATCATTGCGCAAACGTTGTCTATATCCATTTAATAACCCCCGTCGTTACATCGATGTATAATCTACATGCAATATTTTATGTACATTAAAACATCAAGGACTTTTCCGTCGGCGTGACTGAATCATACGTTTCATAGAAAACAATTTCCTAAAACTGTCAAAAATACGGTCTTCCGAGAATCCCACGTTACCAAGTGTCAACAGGTGCATATCCTACCGTAAAACACTCCTAAAATAGACAGCGGACACGTTTAGTATATACACTCATCTCGCGCCGTAACGTTATTTACGTCATTAACGTCAAGTTGGCGCACCATGACCAACCTGGTCACGTCCTCGTCCAATAATTTTGTTTACCTTAGCATTGACAATCAGATGAAATAAAGTAATTACTTTTTTTTTTCAAATTAAAAGCCATTCGGAAAAAAATAAAGGAATTTTCTCACAGATTACACAGACGTTTCTTGTTTATAAGTCTGCATCACACGCATTACTTCCATTCCAGGGAAACGGGGAATGTCACAAATAAAGGGGAAATAAAGATGCAGTCGTTTCATTCTTGGGTTAAATCTTCATTACCTTGTGTGGAACATGTCGAAAGTACCGTAAAGTTCTATCTATCTATCTATCTATCTATCTATCTATCTATCTGTCTGTCTGTCTGTCTGTCTGTCTGTCTGTCTGTCTATCTGTCCGTCTGTCTGTCTCCATTTTTCTCTTTCATCCATCAATCTACAAACGGATAATAACATGAAAACTATTTCTTAGTGCAAGTTCTTACATTATGTTCTTACCATACCCATCTAATTTACTTTTATGACACAAAAACACGAACAACACATCAGCTACATAAATCATAAACATTTGTGATAAAATCTTCCAATTCCATTTAACGTTAGGCCATATATGCTTCTAATATATTATAACTTCTCTGCACTGAATCCCCATTTGACCCAGGCCCAGTGCTGTCGATATTATAATTTATAACAGCAGTGAGTACGAGAGGGGGCAGGGGCAGTAAGTAAATGTGCATATGGATCTGTAGATTATACCAGCTACAATATGTTTGCACTTCGGTTTGATACATACACTTCACAAGGTTGGGTGACTAACCGACGTTTTATTTCCGTCTTTGTGTAAACCGTACCGAAACACTCTATACATATACTGCGCAGTTCAGTGTTAATTAAAAAAAAAACTGTATAAAACACACAAAAACACAACACTTTTGATTTTTGTCTCACTTCCTCATATTTCTTCCTGTTTTTCTTATTTATTATTACTATTTTTTTACAAATATCTTTATCAAGACTTCCTACTCAAAAAAATGAATATTCGGTTTTACTTTCAAATAGAAAAAGTCCTTAATATTTAATGAACACGTGATAAGGACGTTGATGCTGATCTAGATGCTGTCATAGTTTGTGATGTAGCTGATAATGACTTGTTCTAACACCATCAATATCATCATAAAAAGCACCATCGTTATGACAGTTGTTGGTCAATACAAAGGATTGAAACTTTCTAGCTTGTAGTAGCTTCCCCATCTAGCATAACAAACTCATGTCTTTTTATTTATTTATTTATTTTTTATTATTTCTTTTATTTTATTTTTTATTTTTTATTATTTTTTTTTTTATTTTTTTTTTTGGGGGGGGGTACCAAATCATCATAAATAGCAATATCACGATACATTAAACCTGTGTTTGATTTAATTCCCAATTTACTATTTGGCAACTGCAGCAGAAGTTATTGTCGTTTATTGGCAGAAATTATTGGTATTCACACACCTGGCATTCCGTAGATTCCAGCCATACTTTGTAAATTGACATTTCCCTTTGTCCGGCCCAGGATCAATCAATGTAATCACGTAGACAAATTCTTCATCTAATTTCCTTACATCACTGGACCGTGCCAGGGCCCCGGACTTGCTCTCCACCATGCACGGCTTTGTCTGTCCTACGGGGCGGCCATTTCGTAGATGATATAAACATGGGTCACTCTGACCAGTTAGTCATCGTCTTTGTTAGAAGGCACGGAATGATATTGCACAATTACTTGTGTTATGTACACAAGTTCAATTAAATAAATATCAGCCATATTTTCGCTTTTATTGACAGTAAACATTCCAGTTCAAATTTATCGATGCAGGTTTTTTGTATATATCAAAGGAAACGGATCATATTTGATAGTATAGCTGTTGTTTTGTAATATTTTCTTGTATGTTTTTACCTTATCATTTCAAGATAGGATCCGTTTCTTTCTTTTCGGATATTCCTGACATGACGTTATGCATAGCTGTGACTTTGCAGAAAGTATTTTCCCATCCGCATAACAATTAATTAGATATCTCGACTTCTGATTGTAATGTGAGAGGAATTGTTTTAATAAAAATGACTAATGCTGTTCGGCGATAACAAAAGATAGTCTCCTACTGTTTACAAGATGCGAAGCTATTTTGTTCAATTGTTTAAACTCAAGGAGACGAAATCCTACACTTGTATGAACACGACCAACAAAGAAAAAGAAGTTCATGTATAAACTTTGATAGACCCATATCACATATGTAGATAACATGTATGGAAAAAATAGAAACACAACTGTAACAAATATCACCGCATGCGGGAACCGGAAACCAGTATGGTATTGATATGGTGCTAATCTGCAAAGTCGGGAGCCAGTATGAGCTGTTTGGCTCAGGGGTAACTGTGACTAAGCATTGACCAACGTGTGGTCACTGGCCAGCTTTATTGTGGCCCGAAATTGAGGGAGTGACCAATACGTCCACTAACACAGAACAATGTGCCGAGTGCCGACCGCACCGGTCGACTAAATGCTTAATCAAACACATACGGGGCTTTAATCTTCTCGTCCATTACAAGATAAAAGTTTAATTATGAACAAGATCAAAGTTGAAACGATTCAAGAGTGTCGATTACCTAAGTACGCTTAAAATCGTGATTTTAAGTTTAAACAAAAAGTCAATAAGGCTTCGACCCAATTTGCAATATTCGATATACTATAAGAATTTTGGTGTTTGTCCTATTTTTCGTCTAAATAAACGTCATTATTTTCATGTTTAACTTCAATTTATTAACAATTAACGGCCGAACGCTTAATCTTTTAGAAGTGTGATATTTTGTGCCGACGGCTTAGTGGGAAACAGAGATCTCCTCTCTCAAACTTTGGGTTCTTGATGCTGAAGTATTTTCAAGCAATATCTCGATTAAAAAGTGCCAATCTGACACATAACAGTTTACTTGAAATGCTTGCCACTTCTCTGTCCTATGTCAAAGAAATGCGGAAGAGAAACCTGATAACGATTAGTATATAGAGGTCGTGAGTGGCATAGATTAAGGCACACGATCTCTATCATTAACGACATGATGATCTCTCCCGGAACCGGAAAGTTTCTGACAATAAGTGTCGTAAAGTGAGCATCATTGTAGGGGGGTCTGGCACGGATTTAAAGTGGATAGAACCATTGAGATGGCTATGAGTTTGAATGCGGTTATTAAACATGATTTTTTTGTCAATGGACAATGGCTAGAGGAAAAATGTTTTATAACATTGTAGCGGTAAACTGACCACATTACATATTCTAATCTGACCCAATTCTGACCACGGACACCACGCGCATCCGTTTAAATAATGTTTAAAATTGAGGTTTGAACATGAAAACCGCAGCAACCAGAGGCGATCTTGCGGTCCAGGAAACATCCGAGGTCGGTATACCACGCGCTGGTAACTCCGTTTCCAGAATCAGCACGCGGGATTTGAGGTTACCCATGGTATAACCACGTATCCGTGTCTGATTAATACCCAGTCAATTGAAATTAAATCTGATTAGCCGACCAGAGAAATGACTCCTTGCTTTTACTTCTTAGGTCACGATAAATGAGGTGTACGGATGACATAAACCAAAGTCTACAAAGAAAACAATAGAAGAGGCTTCTATATTTCTTCGAGCAGTGGTCAGTAACTCTCCGTCAACCACTTCCACTGCCTTGGTCCCTGTAACTCTTGTGTTTCATCAAAATAAATGTGCTTAGTGAAATGCTAGGTCAAACAATGAGTTGCGCACTGAATCATAAATACCCTCAAACATTAAAGATTATTTAGATATTTGACAAAGAATTCGAACGAGAGCTAGGTAAACACACGATTGGCACTAAGGCGAAGAAAGAAGAAAAACTTGGAAATGCTCCAGCGTTGTTCACACGGTTTGAGACAAAGTTGATAGGTAATCGACATGAATCACCTCTACATGCCCTGATTTAAAGTATGTGTCATCTCTCACCTTCCGTCGTCATCTTGTAGCCCTCCAAATGCTCCCGTCGACAATAGACTGCCTGGTGCCGCTGGTTTGCACCCCGTGCGGTCATTGTTGTAGGGGTTTGTTGAAATGTTACAACCTTTGGTCATTTGCGTGGGCGGTATTGTAAACATATTGCCATCAGAAATGATGTACCATAAACTGTTTATATGGGGGCTTCCGGCGAGCAGGAGCAACTAGAAGGTTGGTAGGGAATCTGGCTCCAGTGTTGAATCTTGATTGATTGATCCAAGTGTGTTTGGGGCATAGGGATGTACAAAGTTGGTAAACAATGTAATCAGACCGGCTACACTCTCAAAATAATCCCACTGTTAACATTTATTTCTCCGTTTCCATAATCATCATCATCATCATCATCATCAACAACAACGTCAACATCAACAACATCGTCGTCGCCGTCATAGTCTTCCTTCATATAATCATTATCATCAGCATCAGCAGCATCAACAACAACTAACAAACTCGCCATCTGCATCAAAATTCGAAAGGATCACCATCAGCGTGTCTACATACCGATATAATTACCCTGACAAATATCATCCTGGCAACGAATCTCCCGAACAAGACAAACACTTCTCTGATGTGGTTTCCTTACCTTTGTTTACATACAAACATCTGAGGTCTAACCGTTATTATCGAAACATTTCATAGACATAAAGATTTAAATCAAAATTCAAGTTTCATTTTAATATGCTGTAGCCCTTGAAGCATAGCAGAGTTCTCTCTCGACCATACTGCACTATATCCACTCACAAAGGGTATGCAGATAGACTGTTCTATTCATCTCAACAAAGTTGCGCCCATAGCATGCATAAAATAAATTTTGTTCATGTCAAATAAAGCACGAAGACACACGTTAATACGATATGACACCTTTGGGGCTATCCCAATGATAACAGCTATCTATACTGCCTGGTCGTGTCATTGATACCACCATGCAACGAAGGCACATTGCTTTCTTACTAATCAGACAACCTCTGATCTTGGATCACGCACATACCATTTAACTTATATATAGTAAATGGGTGTGAGAACTTAGAGCGTTTCATTCATGAAAACGATTACGCGCCCGTCACGTGAATTCTTGCTTATCTGAGAAATGTGTCCGAGGAAATGCCGCTTTGATGAAGGTGCCGAAAATTCCGAGACCGGATGGAAAGTCTACCATTCACCCGGGCAGGCCGCTCCCTGGGGGCCCATCCCATCGGGAAAGTGATTCGATGTATTTCGGCCAAGGTTACAGCCATTGTTGCTAAATGACGGTATGTGTTCAATCATAGAGATATCTGTTAGCCCTATCTACCTGTAAACGGCAGCTACCTAAGCATAGGATTACATATCGCTTAAATACCCCCATACTCAACCTTGGCTCTATATTAAGATATCGGCAAAATAAACTACTTTGGATTTATGCTGAATAAGGTAGATCTGATAGGTCGATAATGAAAAGATGCATTAACACAAGTCGGAAATACATTTATACTTCTATACTTTTGTAATTCTCGTCATTCTCTCTCTCTCTCTCTCTCTCTCTCTCTCTCTCTCTCAATATTTTAAATATCAAAATCAGACTCAGTATCAGTGTCCTAGCTTCGGTCAGGCTGACCTCGCTCCACAATGTCTTTTAAGTACTACATGGCAATCCTACAAAACTGTGTCTGGAAATACAATACATCTCGAGTTGTCACAATACCGACACTTCAGCCCACCTGAGTCTTGATATTCTACACGAGACCTAGAAACTCACACGTGGGAGGTAGCTCCATTTGTTGCAAGCAGGCGGTCTGAAGGTCTCCATTAATTCTGAGAAATTACATCCAAGTCCTTGTATGGTGCACAGCTATGTAACGTGGCTGCCGCGCTGCCGTGTGTACAGAGATGCACTGTACCGTTCAACACAACTATATCTTACTTGTTGCAAACTGAATTTAACCTGCACTTCAAACTAGAGGTATTTGTTCTAGATGACTTCGCGTGAACACCAGCTACACTCTAATGAACCTACCCTTGAACAAAGAGACAAAGCCGTGGCGGAAAAGGTACGCCAGTGCGATGAAGTTCTATTTTATATGTTCGAACCGAGGACTGAGTTTCTGCCAAGCAAGTTTTCAACTGGATGTATGTAGGTGAAATACAAGTTCGCGTATTTCAGTGCACATGCGAGTCATTCGGTTCAATTCCGATCGAAGTCTTTGTTACAATTACACTTTAGAGCAAACTTATCAGTGACGTCACTACAAACTGAAATAGAACAATGATTGTATGGCTGTATTTTATTTAAAAGAGAAAAGTGATAAATTTAAGTTGATTTATTCCTAGGAACGTTAATGTTTAGTACAGGTAAAACTAAATTATGTGAAAGTAGAGGCACGAGTTATACTGCAGTGCATTTTGTATTTGTTGCTAGGGAACGAAAGCAATAGAAACGTATTTCAGTGCAAATTTTACTTCTTCTTTTCAGAACTGAAACTAAGTAAATCCCTTTCGAGCACCGAGATAAAATAGTAAGAACCTGCTTTCCCTCGCTCTCTCGCGCTCTTTATTAGCTAATTTAAACAAAAAACGAAGTATTTATTTTGTCATAAAAAGACTTTGAAAAATGGAGATGCACTTATGTAAACATATCTAGTATTCACATCTACACCTGAGGCAGTAGTTGAAACTTATACATTTTACATCGAATGGGAAACTTAGAACTTATGACTTCCATGCTAGAATTCTGCGCCAAAAAAGACTATGAAAATTCCTTGTTACAACGGGGTTCGAACCTACAACCTCAGTTATGTACGTTACCACTGGAATACGGTATGAAATTGAGAGTTTGTGTAAGGAAATCACCTCATGTTACGGGGAAGAAATAGCACAAAATTGAAACCAAAAAGCACTGAATTTTCACAATTTTCTACCTCGTATCACTTGAAATTCAGAGTCATTGATGCAGTAATAAGTTTTTAGTTTCTATCTGCACTGTGGACTCTGGCCTTGTGAACATGCAGCCATGCATAGTTCTTGACTACCGGAAGTCGGTCACTTAAACGGGGTCTCATTAACGCCTTTGATGTTTGCCGCTGCAATTGCTAATTGAGCCATCTGCACTAAGGAGCTCGTGTGCGCGTGAAGAGTTCCATTTGTAGCAATGTCCGAAACATCTCGTATACTAGTCTAATTATGCCCTCGTCTTTCAAATTATTAAGGGCCTTTCTAATACACCCGAAGACCTCCAGCCTTCTCGTTAATTCTGTCTAAAATATACCACAATGATGTAAAAAAAGAAAAAAAAAAGAAACAGGAATCTGCAATATTTCTTTTTGAATTATAGACTCCAAGTCTTGCGTGTAATCCAAATTCCTTTCGCAAAGCTTCCCGTAAATGAAGATACTTACACATAAATTATCGTCATTCAATCTCTACATGTAATACAAGCCTAGAAAATACCTTTTCCAGTCGAAAAATCCAAATTGTATGAAGCACAACTATCATATACAGACACCAGAGCATGATAAAATACATAAAAGACATGGCATACGTTTGTTTATATATAACAGTGCTTCGGCCATGAACCTCAGGTTTGGTGAATGTGGTTCCAGCGTGAACCCCATCCTAATACTGAGGTCCTTGAGGTAGGAGCCGCAGAATAACCCAGATCGGTTGTAATCAAATTAAAGTGAGAGGGACAGGTTAACCCTTTCCCTCATATAGACTCATTTTGACGCACTCAGTAGGTACCACAAAAAGCCTGATCTGCAGAAAACCACAGTTAAACCTTACCAAATTTAATAACAAAATCCTCATTTTCCAGACCACTGAGGAGCAGCGAACAGCATAAAACCTGATCTGGTTTTATGTTGTTCGCATAGGTCTTTTCATGGTTTCTTCTATGAGGGAAAGGGTTAACCAACATTTTATTGGCCACAGTACCGCTGACTCTATACATGGAACCAAGTGCCTTTTCGTGACATTGGCGTGACGATTATTCTTCGGTTAACAAAGATACAATTTAACTGATATCGAAAGTTTGAAAACAACACAACAACACCGCAGAAGATGAATAAGTAATGTTGAGGATGTTTTACGGACAAAAACAAGTAACAGCTTTCACTGTAACTACATTGTATACTGCTGTTTAATCTTTTCCAATGTCAAAGAAAAAAATGACTTCAAAACGCAACACCAAAGGTTTTCTTATCACAGATCAGCAACTAGCGACACCTATGATGTGTGGACACACCTTGTTTTACAATAGTCGAGATTAAAATGCACGTCAGCCTCGCTTTCGTGCGCTCACGTGCGACACCTGGACGGACAACTGTAAATCTTCGCTTCCTATTATTCCCATTTCCCCACTTCTCGTTTTATGGGATTTTCAAATGCTTTACACGATTCCGGTAAAATTCAAAAGAATGAATAAATCCGATCCCCCATTAGTGTTTTATAGGCGATACTGCGGCCTGCGTAGAGTATTGGCCATAAATATCCGCAAACCCTGCAAAAGACCGTCGCAGCGCCTGCCACTGGGTAAGCTTCACCAAATTCAAAGAGCGATTATTTTTATATAGCTCGGCTGGCACGTGCTTGCTGCGAGGAGTCGTGCAATTTAGCAATAAAATATGCAGATTGGAGCCGAGACGATGCGGAAGATGCTGGGGTTCGGTCGAGTCTCATTTAACATGGCCATTAGTAGGTAACCTTGCGTAAATACTGAAGCGGTCTAGCACGTGCCGCGATCTCGTGTCAATTGCATGAGACTGCACGTGATCCAGTTCTAATCTGGGTCACTTCTTTAAGTGGAAAAATCATGACCTTGGCATTAAAAAGGCCGTCAAATCAGGCAGACAGTGTATATATCTACAAAAATCTTCAATTATGTTTCGACAATAAAAAGCGTGCGATGTAAATGTAGTTCTTTCCTAACGATGTAAAATTGTTTGACCTGAGTCAAGTAATCTAAATGAGGATTTCCATGGCGGTTTAGTCGTTGATCTTCCACAGGAAATCTCTATTCTTTAAGATGTTTACTTTATCAATTAGTTGTAACATTATGCAACGCTCCTGATTACAGAGAGTCTAAAATTACTTCAAAGGACATGGACGAGACCAGAACAGTTGCACTGATGACTTTGGACACACAACTAAAGAAGAAAATGAGGAGATTACAGCTCCGTTACTTCTTTAATTATTTCTTTTAAAGTAGAACTTTAATTTATTGAATTAACAAAGCGTCTGCATAACCCGATGTTGAATCTTGATCTCAGAGTCTAAGTCACACTCGTCCAATGCTCGCGTTATTTGACACGATAATAACTACGTTGAGCGCGTGGCTCTGTCAAAATTCTCCCATAAATCCACCATTATTTTACAAAAATACCCGAATGTTTTTTTCTCTACAAATTATGCTGCGGAACGGAACAAAGTAACATGGAATTGATCTTTTGTTTTATAGCCAAAGAAAGAAGAAATTCGACCAAAAGGAAATGTCAGTGGCCTTTGTCGGTGGCTTGGTTTATTGGCAATATTAATTCAAGCGACCGCGGCCCTCCCGTCATGGAGGCAAGGACCAACCAGGCTAGAGCCTTTGTTCACCATAATCTCTTTGTGGCGATTGAATGGATCAAGATTATGAAGTTGAGTAGAAAATATTCAAATCAGCACTTTATCAAATCTGGGAGAAAAATATTGCATACAAAGCGAAGTCGAAATCCTGAGACCAGGGCTAGAAAAAAATGGGGTCCGTTCAATATCGATTTTTGATTTGGTTAATGAGGTTTTGGTCCTTATCGCTTATTTTCATAAGAGAAGTAAAAAAATACGTTTGATGTGTGATTCATTAACGGAAACAATAAAATCCATCACTATGTACGTAAATAACTAAACATGTGTCGTGTTAAGTATTGCGCAATAGGGACCATTTGAACACGCCTAATGGGAACTACTTTTTGGGAGAGTTTACGTAGGCGGTCCATATATGGCGGTGTTTACTACAGTCATTGATTAGCGCCCATCGTAGTATACCTGACCTCGGGGTTTACCTGTGTGTAAGTTGTGACGTATCGTGAGTAAATGTTAGCCTCGACCAATCAGAGTGAACTGCGTCTCGACCTATACCTGGTGAGTAAGTATGGTCGATAAGAGTGCAGATACATTCAGTACACTGCGTTAAACAAGACCAGCGAAGGCTACCTTAGGATGAACGTAAATAGCCTTGACGTAAGCCAAAAGTTAAAGGAAATTAGACTTTATGGTGGCCTTACAAAACCGAAACTACCACAGTCTCATAATTCCTTGCCACAATAAACCTTGCTGTATATACAATGGTAAGGAAAAGTAGGCCAGCATGGTTCAGGAGAATATGGTTTATCTGGTGTCTTCTGAAAAAAGGAGGTTTGGTGTGAAATGTACAGACCACCGAGATCGAAGGATCACTGTATGCCTGTATGAATTAAATGATGACTTGGCTTCATTTGTGATTACTCTTCTGTCGAGTCATCCGAAAGAGGAAAAAAAAAAGATCGAGTAACACAATAGTAGCACTTTTAGAGTACGCACTCCCAATACACCTTATGACCTTTGTTATTCAGTTTTCATTTATCTCCATCACTTTTCGTCTGCTTTTCTATTTACCATCCCTCTATATTCTCCAAATATTTCTGTATTCACCCATCTCTCTCTCTCTCTCTTATTTGTCTTAATTGTCTTATGACTAAAATTATCTGATTGTATCCCTATTAAATGTAAGGATTAATAACCCATTGCCTTAGCTATTGAAAGTGACACATCGTTTTGACATTTTTCAGTGTATAGGGATCACCGAAAAGAAACACCCGAAGGAACATTGTCAAATCGATTCCTTTTTGTACTTTACAACTTTGTAGGAAAGTTCCCTACAGAACCCCTCGATACAAAGTCGCACCCACGTTAGGCTTAGCGCTGGGATGCCGTCTGACTCAGGGAACTCGAATCTCAAGTGTCTTGACCTTACTGGCCCAATCACCAGCGAACCCTTTTCACGCCCGTAAACTTATATGCCTTGCCTTTTCTTACATTACTTAGTTCTCTACTGGTGTATTTCACTAGCATGGTTTCAAATTAATTTTCTTCAAACAAAGCATTGTTAAGGGACCACATAAGTGCCGTTCTAATAAATATATATACATACGTACGGCACACATGGTTTAATGCGCATTTGAAATTACACCCATTGACCCGCGCCACTCCTCACTTACATGTGTTGCAACAGTTCAGTATAAACGAACAGCTATCCAGTCAGGCATGTAAGTGCTGGTATGGTGTTTACATTTGAACCAGCAGAAAAAAGGTCACCTTAATTATAAACAATTATGATAAGTAATCAAACAACTTCATGCTCTCGTCTAAACTGTGACATGAACTAAAAAGTATCAACGACACTGGAGTATGACGTGGGAAATGTGAAGTGCCTTTTCCTAGCCTTACAAGTAGATCTAGATTAGCTAAGTTACGAGTCTAAGGGGCTGTATATCGACCTATATCGTATCCAAATACGTACGCTGGTTCGAACAAGTACGTGAACGACTGAATGCTGATTTATAGACACAATGCTTTGTAGATTATATAATGTATGCATATATAAATGAACAATAAACAAGTGAGAAAAATGCAAATCTCCTCGAGTGACGTTGTACAATTTATGGCTCGTGAGTGTCAGCGAGTGCAAGAAATATATTCAAAATAATTGTTCGCAATAAAAGTTGTTTTTGTGTTGTGACTTTAAAATTAAATTTACGACTTGTTTTTCGCTCCATCGTTTTAACAACAACAAAAAAACCATCAAATAAAAGTCACGTGTTTTCGACACTCTTAATTAAATATATATGAAGATATGTATGTTCATTAATTTACAGGAAAGGTGGATCTTTGATATAGATCCAAATTACATGTACATGTTTATTTAAATTGTAATTTATCATTGTTTTGATTTTGTTTCAACTTTTATTTAATGTATTAGAATTCCAAGTTAGCCAATTATCCCCGTCCGGGATGTCAGGTACAAAACATATCATCTCTAATAGGAAAGTGATATGATTAATGTCCTTTTCCTAAATGTTTAAAAAAAGATTTAAAAAAGTGGGAGAAAACAAGTCAAACCAGGATTTGAGATATATGATTAATGAAGGTTGCCAGTTCTGCTTAAACGTGACAGAAAACACGTGCGCTTTATATACTGTCATGTTTTCAAAGTTATAAATCAAATAAAACAGTTAAGTTTGTTTTGTTAAAAAGTCAGATTAAATGAAAAACATGTTAAAATCCTTGGTGTAGACAACTGAGTCATAGTTAAAATAAATAAAATAAAATAAAGAAAAGTGATAAGGAAATAAGAAACAAATTACGCATACCAGTCACTTGTTAATTAAATTGAGATTTTCGCCCAAAACCAGTCATTTGAGACAACACCATGGCGAACATGACATCACACAAACGTTACTATATTTTCACGTCATGATATATGAAGTAAGGGGATTGTTTTTACATACTGTTTTTATGTGACAGGCCAATGCACGCGGCCAGCTCGCGATAATGAACGAATTTAATTGTCACTCATGTGGAATACACCGCTCAAATATGTAAATGACGTCGCTTGTTTGGCGTTATATACCCCCTAGCAAAACTTATGCAAATACATGAAGTGTGCATTTGATTAATGCATGTTTATTTGTATACTTATCTTCAAAGGATACGCCTTGTGATTTTGAGTTTTGTCCCTCAATTAAGCGACGGCAATCGGCTAAATAACATCTTTATTTCTAAACTATGTCCGCCATTAAAGTTAAATCAAACAAGGAAGCAAAGCTATAAACTCTGAAACCCACCCTGTATCAGATCGTAACGGCATTTTAATTATCTGAACATGCGGTGACGATTTGTAATTAATGGTACGCTTACACGTTAATAATGTTTGAAATAATTTTAAGCGAATCTTGAATATTTCATATATTTCATACACAGTTGATAACATTGTTCAAATATGGGAACACAGTAGCCACTTTATCTACTGCAACAGCCATGTTCTCAAGCGTCACTTTGATAACGAAAAGTCAGTTGGACGAATTAGTCAAATGAACAAGCATAGACGTCTCAAAGCTACCAGGCATGTTTGTCCCACGTTCAGTCATTTTAGGGCAATGCCTATACGAAACAGAAAGAGTGCTACATCAATTCGATATCACGCTGTAGACAAGTGGCATGATACCACACCAAGTCTAGCAAAGTCACAGTATCCTGGCCCCGGACCAATCACTTACATGCTGTCACAGAACTAGACCTTTTATCATTTTCAACGACATCGATATGTCACAGCATGGGCTCGAAGCCACGACCCCTCGATTCCACAGTTTGTTAAATGGTCTAGTTGTAATGGTAACAGCATGTGAAGAGAAAGACTCAAACACAATTACACGTCACCTATGCCCGGGGATTGGGTTAGGAAGGAAGAGACCGAATTAGAAATGATTTCATTTTGTTGTATCCATAGCATAATCTATGTTAAGCGGATCCAGTGATGTTTTCTTCGAAACCGGACATTTTTGATGTGAAGTATAACACGTTAAACATAAATGTATGATCAAATCAGGAAGTTGCACCGCTTGGGGTAATTTTAAACAAACCCGAGACCAAAAATACAAAATTGTGATATTTTAAACCATACGTATTTTTTAACCGTAACCTCTCTCACCTACGGAAAACCACTATTTCTAAAAATAGCTTTCTTTGTAGTATGGTTTAAAACACTCCCTACCGTTGAACCGAGTGCTTTTATGATGTACGATAAACCCAAAAGTACACCCTTCTTAAAATCTCTTCCGTATATGACCCCAGGGTCGTTTCGGTCTCTAAGTTTTGGGTCTGTTTGCTTAAATTCGACATGAATCATTTCCTATCCAGCTAGACTACAAAGACATGTACACAGCGTAAAGTAGATAGTTAACTGAACTGACTTACCTCTGCCACTGCGTCCAACAAATCGAAGATCATTGAATTTAGCCACCTGATTTTTCATGTAAGCGACACTATTTCTTAATTCCCCACAGTAATTCTCATCATTGCCCGCGGAGATGGTCACTTTAGTTCCGTCTTTTATTTCTCCGAGTGCGATCACTTTAAACGGCACCGGAAGTGTCTTGTTGGATCTCCAATGAGTCGGCAGGGCGGTACAGACAAAGTTGGGGCTCCCTGTCCTCACGAGTTCCCCGGGGTGTTCGCCCAGGACGGACGTAAGGCTCCTCTCCCCCGGGTAAACGTCCACCTGGCTCATCGTCTCATTTGGAGAGTCCGGGAACGGAGTTAACCCGTTCAAATCTGCAGGAAGATGCATGTGGTTAAAGTTTGGTAATCACAATATTTTCTGATCTAAACGTTTACAACTAAAACACAGTACGACCGACAAGGCTGATTGTGGTTTTGTGAATGACTTAAAGTATTTAACACCACTCCTCTATACCGTAGTGTGATTGGTTGAGTCAGACGTGTGCTGTGGGGCGAATCGATATTCCTACGCGTGAGGGCTTACCGCTCGTAAACGTTGTTGTTGTATGATTTATCACTAACATGCGTTTAGCGCGTTCATAATTGTCGCCAACTAAGCGAGAAGAAAACTAGACATTAATGTTTCCGTTTATGTATACAGCTTACTGTTTAACATCCGAATGATTACTAATATCGAGGAACTAATTTCTTCTCAAGCGAATCGGTGCGGTAGATTAGCACTGACAAAGTTAGTATAGTAAAAGTGTTTATATGAGGGCCAAGCACCAGAATTTCCTGTGTCGTATTACGCTGACTTGTAAGATACGGCTTTATGAGTGTTGATTTTCTGTCAGATG
>CM037777.1:19924514-19974514 GCA_021229015.1 Solen grandis | reverse complement strand
ATTTAAAAGACAAAACACATTATTATGCATATCTACATTAACTGATATATACCGACCAGATGTATCTGAAATACTATCAAGTATGTTGTAATTCAAAAGTCTATGGAATAGAATGGAACAACCTCGAGCATTACTTTCCCCAAAGGAATGGTAAAAATCCCAGTCTTTGAATTCATTTTTTAAAATATATATTAAATCAGATGTGAAATGCGTCTCTTGCAGAAAAGCAATTCTACATTTTGATGTTTTAACATTCCAAGAGACGTGCTCTTTTACGATTGTCTCTAAGACCTTGACAGTTTAAAGATGTAATATGTAAAATATCAATGTTCTGGTTCATACTGAATTATTATTTAAATTAATAATTAGGGAACGTTTTATATATAGATAATGTATATGATGTAAGATATAACTGGTATTCTTACATAAATATTTCAAACACAACGTGAATGTGAAAAAAGATAGAGTTCCAGTGTAAAGCATAGTACTGTACAAACAGTGAATATTTCAGTATATTCATTATATCTGAATATTTATGATTGAATGTGTGTAATATTTATATATTTGATTATAGCATACAACTCATAAATGTTTTTTTATATATATATAATTATGACATTTATAGTATCGGATGTCGTACCTACCAAATAGGTCACGACTGGAAAGAAAACAACGACGTAACATAATCACCGAATCAGTTCTCATTGTCCATAAAGCTGTGAACATAGGTTGTAAACGTACATATATAGGTAAAGTGACATTTACATCACATTCGAGTTGACGAATCCTTACCGGTCCTGGTTTTCTTGGATTCATCGTTGAGGTCTTCCGCCGGAGTGGGGGGCGAACGATCTACAACAGCGTTCTGTCTGCCCTTGCTTGGCGTTACATGACCGTCGTTTGCCATGCTTGTCATGAATCACTCGATTGGTTTTTGACCGCTTGTAGATAATGTCTTTGCAGTTTTACGGCTGTGTTTATTCGGACGTATCTTTTTAATGGGAGTACCCACGATTTCCTCAGGTTCTACGCTTTGTAGTGCACTTGTACTTTCAGCCATAGGAACCACTGTATTTTGGGACTGAGGGGATTCCTGGTCTGAAATCGGTATATTGCATTGGCCTCGTTTGTGACCAGTGTCCCCACAAGCTAGACACTTCCAATCATTTTTACAGTCTGACGTTTTTTGCCCATCTTGTAGACATTGTTTACATGTAATGACTTGAATGGTATTACTTGTATCTTGTCCAGGGTGGAATACTCTACCCGTAAAATGTCCAAATGGAATAAACTTGGGTAGGGGGGTATTTAGGGTGCTCAACCACGCTGGTATTGTTTTATTTCATCTAACATTTGTGGATGTCAAAAAAAAACCTTCTGAAATGAGGACTCTCAGATGTCTGAACCAGACAAAAGACAGAAACCTTAATTGCATAATAAAATTTAGAACAAGAAACAATACATTACCGGTGGAAACAGGAAGATGCATTTGCATTTATCTTAGTGAACGAAAATCTTCAATAGGAGATCATTATCTTTTTGAGTGTCAATCGCATAAAATTTTATTGTTTTAATAATCGAAATATGAGTAAGTTTTTTTTATAACTTGAACAATTTTTGATCCACCTAAGTATGTTACTTCGTATGTTAAGTATAGGTTAGGTCATAGTTGCCTTTAACTACACGACATAGTCACTCGGGCGGAACTAAGCTATTTAGCACATGGCATTTTCCTTCCCCAAGCGACAAAATTTCACAAAAGTGTGATTTATGTGATTGCATAGTCCATACTTACTGATTTTTACAAAAATGTGGACTACGCGTTATAGTCTACGGTGACTATGAACAAATACTAGCATCTGATTGGACGATAGGAAAATGCCATGTGCTAATTCGGTTTTCGGTTTTATGTTGACATTGCTGTGACTATGGAAGAAGAAAGCTACACTTTGCAATTTTCCATATGAACATTTTGCGTAAATAGGCTTTTCTCAAGGTCTATCGGGGACGAAATTTACATAGAGGCTTTTACGGCGCATATGCTTTTGGAGTTGATTTAAACAACTACTGTCAAACCTGTCATTCAAGGGAACAAGAGAATGAGACCACTTAACAGAGGTGGTCGTTAAATAAAGGTTAAACATATCACACAACCCTAGTTTGGTGAATTAAAACTGATCACTAAATACGGCCTGACCGCTTAATACACAAGGTACTGGGAGAACAAACAATTCGTCTACGAATTGAGTGATCAGTCCAACATTAATAAGCCTGATGTATGGGTGCCAGGATGAAAGGCCGGGTAAAATGTTCGGGTATTCCTTTAACCCTTTCCCTCATATAGACTCATTTTGACGCCCTCAATAGGTACCACATAAAGCCTGATCTGCAGAAAACCACAGTTAAACCTTACCAAATTTAATTACAAAATCCTCATTTCCAGACCACTGAGGAGCAGCGAACAGCATAAAACCTGATCAGCCTGCGAGTTACTCGCAGGCTGATCTGGTTTTATGCTGTTCACATAGGTCTTTTCATGGTGTCCTCTATGAGGGAAAGGGTTAATTATACCATTCCTTTCCTTTATTAAGTCCTGGGTCACATTCCCCCAACAATTCTTTGCGCTAAGTAAAACTTAAATTCTTAAGGGCGAATTTCATTAGTCTTGTTTCTCTCTAATAAAAGTACACTAATGTTTCATTTCTTATCAATTATTGTTCGTTATTAAGGTAATAATTCATTTCAACTTAGCCTTGTACTTGAATATTTAGTAAAATAGTAATGGTGGAGTATGTATCTACATAGTTTAAGAATTTAAGTAGTAATGTTGGTGGAATTCGAGCCATGCCTTTCAAACGACCCAACAATAAACACTTGAAAGAACATTTGCTGAGCATATAGTCAGCCAGATGAACTTTACACATTTTACAACCTAAACTTTGCGGTTAATAAATATATTCAGGGAAATTAATTTCCCTCTTAATCTCTTACTCAAACACAGAAAATTACATATCTCTCAACATACCGTTGCCAACAATTGTCACTCGAAATACATTTCGTTTACAGAGTGCTATGTCAGACATATGTAAATGCGGTTTGAAAATTTATATTGCAAACAATCTTGGATCTAAATCTTTTCGTTGTCATAATTATAATATCTCTCTCTCTCTCTCTCTGACTGTCTCTTTCTTGTTCTTCTTCTTTTCATTGTCATAATTATCATCTCTCCCAACATTTGACAACACTATTATTGGTATCGAATATCATTTATTTATCCTTATATTCTTAAATAGGTTCACCCGATTATTACCATCGCAATTTTAGTACCATGTTTTTGAAAAAAAATTCAACATCAAGCTAAGTAAAAATATAGAAGCGTTTATTCAAATAACATCATACAACATTTTTATTTTTCAATCTATCCATGTCAAAATGAGAAAAGTATGCATTCAGTACATGTTGGTAAATCTGATATTAAACATTATCAAAAACTGTACAATCGTCACGGACACATTTAAACAGTTAATGCTGTGCTTCGTAATCCTTGTAAAAAGTATAAAAAATAAAGCCTCCATAAAAAAAAAAAAAAAAAAAAAAAATTCCTCCTATTATATTTTATAACATCCACTCTGTGATACCAGAATAATGTAGATTTCACGTCTGCTTTACTGCCTCTTGTAACAATATATGTCCAACGCAAACTCTTCCGTTTTCGACCTCCCATCACACGATGAGCTTGTACTATTGAAGAAGTCCGGTCCATCCCCTACCAGTACTGGTGGTGTGGTTATTCCCTCGATGCCGAACATTCCACATTCATCGCTTGAATCACATTTATGTCTACATGCAAACTCCGGCTTCCCACTGGCATTGACTGGCACGTCTATATCCACATACAATTTTGTCAGCGCATTGTCTTCGCTACAGCGGTACTGGAGACAAGCGAAATAGTGGACTCCGCCGATGGTGGACGACTTTAAAATGCTTAGATCTGTGAAGTATTGTAATGCAGGTCCATTCCAAGTACTTATTCCTGCGACCGAGACTGGAGTAGCAAGTCCGGATAAAAATTGATAGAACGAAGTGCTCCCAAAGACGCCTATTCTCGCGGTGCAGAGTTCTGTCGTTGAATCAAAGGGTACAATGCTTGGGAGGGGGCTCTTCCAGAAATGAAAGGCTGGTTGAGCATCGTTTGAGCTCAAACATGTAGCTTCATTTGTGTAAAACGGTCCTGCAAGATTTGACAAGAAGTTGACATAAATTTCTTCGTTGTTTGGCGTTACCTCATACTGTACAGGTAAGTGCGACGATTGTATTGGAAGGCTATAATCAACTAATTTCTTTGGTTCCAGGGTTTCTGTGTGCGGTATTGCATACCCTCCCACGGATATCATTTCTACGGACGTCATGGAGATGAAGCCAACAAGAAGATCTGAAACACTTGGACATCTTGCAGCAAAACATGTAGTCGATGGAGAATCCGTGAACGGAGCATAAAGCCTCAGGCGTTCTGATTGTTGTGTAAATGCAAGTATGTCTGTTCTGAAAGAAGCGGTGGCACTTGACAGAATCTCCGTACCCGTCAGTTTTTCAAAGACCCTTGCTTTGAAATAACAGACAGGTGCCCCAGGAATCTTGTCAATGTTCACCCACTTAAAATTCTCTACCTTAGCGAGGAATGTTTCAGTTAACGCAGATTGTCTTTTAAATCTTCTCGCCAGGAGTGGCTTTGACGGCTGAATACCAACCTGTTTAAGGGGGAGCAAACTCCACTGACCTTGCTCTGATAAACTCCAAAGCTTCATTCCCTTCCTAACGGTGACCCGGACAAAGTTAGTCTTCAAAGGTACACCGGCAGTGTCCTCGAACGTGGTCACAAACATGCCATCTGAATACAGTTGCTCTCCTGCTGAAGTTTCTAGTCTACCTGGTATTTGATCCTCCACGTTTCTGTCAGAAACTTTAACAAACGTGAGGGTTCCAATAACGTCACCAGAATATAAGGTAGAGCCTCTGTAGAAGGAGTTCGGTGGAATTGTGAGTGTTGCATTTCCTGCGTCTGAATCGGTTGGTGTATTTGAAATTGACAGCACTGTTTGAATGCTTGAGTCAAACTGGAAACTTGGGCCCCTTCGTAGCATTGGCAACTTTACAGAGATCGGGCCCCTGAAATACTTTGGGATGTCAACAACCTTAATGGCATCCAAATATCTTCTACTACGATCAGACGCTTTGAAAACTACCTTTCGCGCACCTCGAAACACTGTTGTACGAAAGGTACCTGCACAATCCGATACGCCTATGCCGATGCCATCTTTTGAAACAACCATAGCTGAGAGAGGTTTGTCGTCGGTCGCGTCAACCACTAAACCTTCGACTGTGATCCCATGATCCAAACAGCATCCACATGATTTCACGATGTCAACTTGGAACACACCAAAGCCATAACATTCGATTTTTTCCTCTTGGTAGTTTGGGCAAATGTAGCCTCGAAAGTTTTTGTTCGCCATGCATGACCCAAGTGGACATCTTCCAATGTCAACAGTGCATGAACCAACCACTGTTCTTTCTTGGGGGATTCTTGTCAGGCCATCTGAAATTTTATTTATTTATTTATTTATTTATTTATTTATTTATTTATTTATTTATATCCATTAATTTATTATTTTTTATTTATCAATTATTTGGCTTTAAGTCTGCGACTACTATAAATATTGTTTATTCATAGGTACAAGTTTTAAAATATCCGTAGCTTTTTCAAACATATCTAAAATATGTTTTATTTATCAAAGCAATATGACTTTCAACATACATTTTGTTTTAATCAACATGAACATTGAAACCAAGGAAAACGGCCAAGTCGTCTGAGAAAAACAAACAACATGTACTTTAATGTTCTGATGAAAAACTAAAGTAAAGTAGCACAACTTGTCACTGGCTCTTCGCAATAGATTTTTGTGTCACCTGCTGTAAGCAGAGGTGACACATATGGATCATCTTTTCCGTCGTCTGTCTGTCACGCTTCAGCAGGTAACACATGTGTTCCAAAAGAACACTCTTGTAAATATGTAAATTGATATATAGAGAGACATATTTCTTCAATAATTTATTATATAAGGGAGATTATCCTATTAAGAAAATATTATTTTGTTCAGGAGATTATAGTGGTAATATATTGCTAAATTTGAATACTGGTGAATAAAATATTCAGCTGATGCATTTGATAAAAAAGCTGCCAGTTTCGAAATGCAAAATTTAGAAGCACGCATATACAATTTAACTTGTACGATAAATAGCGAAGGAATGAAATATATTTGTAGGCTCCCATCATACATGTAAGCATTTTATTAGACACACAGACAGACAGGTAGGTAGAGTAGATAGATAGATAGATAGATAGATAGATAGATAGATAGGGTACAATGTTTTGCATATAATATGGCAATATATTGATTTTTACATTATACAAGATAGGGTATTTTTGATAGAGCTTAATTAATAGTAACAATGCAATGTTACAAATGTATGATTAAATATATCGTACCTTGAAAGATAAAATGTAATCACTTCGTTTTTTCTTGTGAAAGCTGATAAGGCTTGTTTTGTATTGTCAAAAAACTATTGACGTTGACTGCTTTTGATTTGTCTGTTTACTTGATAAAAGTGAGAAAAAAATACTTCATCGATTTTAACAGAGTTAATAAGAAAAACATTTGTATTGTGTTTTAGTTCATGACAAAAACACTCTGTTACTAAAGATAGTGTGCACTCACAATTTGATTAATTTAAATTGAGAAATAAAGCATGACTGTGCTGAGAATACTCTCCGATAATGACAGTTATTTCTAAATAAAAAATGTAGATCATATTTGGTATACACAAATATTTTTGTACTAATCGTCATTTATCTCTGACAGAAATATTACATTTTATTTAACGAAAGCCTAAGATTTTTTTTTTGTTGTTGTTGTTTTTTTTTTTTTTGTTTTTTTTTTGCAACTGAGCTTTTATAAACCGCATTCAGAATCAGATATCAAAATATCATTTGAAACACACTTATTTACGAGATAAATTAAACGAGTATCCCTTTTAATTCCTCGTGTTCATATTATTCTGGCTTCAATAGAGCAGCGTAGTCTAACCTTGGCCTCATATAGCCATGTTTGTCATCTTGGCAAACAGAACAGACCCTGATCAAACAGCTTTTTGCAGAACTCTCTTCTCAGAATAAATTAATATTCGTCAAGTAATCAATTTATACATGCATATTCATGAGGCAAAGATCATAGTATAAAATAAATGAAAAATGTTATAGATATTAAAAAATTGATATCACTGGATCACCTAATACATACTGAAGGAAAAAATACTAGCTTACCTCCTTCTGCATGGACACCGAGTACAACCGCTGATAAAAGCAAGTAAAACTGCAATGTACACATTATCTTAATATGATACAAGCCGAGCTGAAAATGTTTGTTCACTTCTGCAAAGTGATTCCTTTAAATATATATTTCCATGCCTTTGAACGACCAATCAAATACAAGAAGGAACGAAGAGACGTTCTGCTCCAGGATACAATTGACGTATATAGCCCTACCCCGGATATCTGATTGGTAGCTGAAAGTTAATCGATGTTAGATACCCAACAGTTGGTCACGTTCTTAGTCATAGGTGAGGTTTAAAAATTATTTATAGTAAAATTGCTTTTAAGACGTAAAATGACTCTGTTGTTTATCTAGATGAAATGGCAAGTTGCTTTAAAGACGTAAAATGACTCTGTTGTTTATCTAGATGAAATGGCAAGTTGCTTTAAAGACGTAAAATGACTCTGTTGTTTATCTAGATGAAATGGCAAGTTGATTTGGAAGGTTGGCGACAGGGAAGTTATGTCAGGATGACTCAAGTAAAGGTTATCCAATCAAATGAAACTAAGAGATTAAAACAGCTGGGTCTGTGAACCGTAAACTGATTGTTTTCTTATTATAATGTTGGCATTAAGCCTCTGTCGTGCCAGCAACATTCGTGTTTTATTCCAAGAACGCAATACTTTAGATTAGTAAAGAAGTTGGCGATAATTTCGAGAGGATTTATAATCTATGAGATTGTCTGCAGCCCACTCACAATACACAAATATATTTTCTTAAGATTTGCTTTTTTTTAATTTCCGAAAACCTTCGTGTACACTTATTTCTTTCTACAAGTCATTCTTATAAAATTCTATGTAACAACATGTACATTGTGCATATCATAATACAGATTCTGGTAAATCAATTTCTTTTTCCCCTCTCTTAAACATTTCGAATTAACCAAAATTCATTAGATGTCTCATCCTATCAGTATGGATAAACAGGTAAGGCAAAATTTTCACTCTTTAAGTTAAGTAAATTATTACCTCTACATAATACAAAACTGTTTACATAATGTTTTCGCTTTGCATACTGCACTGTCACGTTTACATAATAAGATAAAACCTGTATATACTGGTGTTTTCTGTGATTTTAAATAATGTTGATTTTACAGGACATCTAAAAAATTTCGGGAAAATTAGTATTTTATCATTTAAGTTATGTGCAATAGTAAAATGTAATCTGAATATGAAAACACAGGTCGCGGATGCCGATTGGTTTGAGCGTCTGCCTTAATTGTCGCGGTTATGTGCGACAGGGTCTCGAACAAGCTATCCAACGCAGGTCTATTGTCATTTCCTTATAATACTCCAGCATTAAAACTACATGCATTACAAGAATCTCATTGGATTAGATATTTTATGTTTCTTTTACATCACCGAATCTGATACACTGTTGGTATATTATGTTGTTGTTGCTGTTGTCCCTAAATGCTTAAATGCTAGATGCATATGCTTGTCGCCATAGCTGTGTTTGTGTATGTTTACAACCTCTATAAAGGGGGTTTGTTTATGTTGTTTTCTCAACTGTTTTTCATATATTCTAGCAGCACAAGTATTTGTCACAATATGTGTTACAAATGTATCATATGACTCACTTTTTAAACAAATATTGTTTAAACTAACCAGTAGGTCGCTGCTTCGATCCCCAGCTGCGACTTACCAAATTCGTTAAAAAGTACGCTGGTATATATAACTCCCGTGTTTGGTGCTCAGCATGTTAGAGTTGTCCCATGTAGACAAAAAAGCCCCTAAATGAGTTGTATACTGTAGGTGGGGCGTAAAACTCAGGCAAACAAGCACAATGCCATAAAACAACCTGTAGAAGTAAATATTTTCATATGCTATCTTATTTTTTATTTATTTATTTATTATAATATACTGTTCTCCATAAGTGGATATCAAATATCATTTATGATTTTATTTTTAAAAGTATATTCACCTTATCTAAATGCAGCCTATCGAACATCAAGATGTAAACACCTATATTCATATATACATGTTCATAAACAAACACCATGTGATCAGCAAGCCTTTCATACTCCAGGCTCTTTTCAAATCGAAGTTGTTTATACGTTTTATGATGTATAGTCTTCACTGTAGATATACAGGTAAGGTATTTTAGACATATTTGAAGAAAATAAAGATGGGTGTTTCTCTGTTCAGCCAAGCTGAACAAGTAGGAAGTTACTGAACCATGTACATGTATAGAGTGTAGTCGCTAAGCAACCAACCGTAAAGTTGTATACATTCGGGATAAACAGGGGGTACATCATGCAATTTATATATTGCAGTATCATGAGCTTCGATATTAAATTACATGTATATATTAAGTTGTTTTTATTCCAGTTTAACAACGAAAAAGCAGAAAAAATGTGTCCATCAGTTACTATAACATCATGAATTTTAGGAGGGGACTATTTTTAGTTGATTTTGTGGTTGTCTTTATCCTCAAATAAAATAAATCCATGACAATCATTCAGTTAGAGAACCCCACTTCCTCTCGAATTGGAATCCACAACTAAATGTACCAACAAAATTATCTTTAATTCCTTAAAATATAATGTCAACAAGAACACAGATTTTACCCAGTAGTTACCACATACTAATGAGTTTCTATGCCTACGTTTATAGTCGCCGACTTTCTATCATATAGCCTCTCAGAGCTGTGGGTTCGAGTCCCAAAATGATCTCTCAGATTTTTCAGGTGAGGAAGACTTCCGGCTGGCTTATGGTAGGTCAATGCCTCTGTGCACTCCTGGTCTCCTTCCATCTGCATTAAGCTGGACGTCGCTGTAGACCATTTCACTCGGAAATGAGATATAAACCGACGAAAATCAACGAGTACTTCCCGAACACCTTCAAACTCCGCGCACCGGTTACGTCAAGCTACGCTACTTTAACCACTGCCCCCACACAAGTCACGTGATGATAGTTGAAACCATGTGACCAACATTTATAATTTTATAAATTAATGTTTATGATTTAATTTTTTACTTTTCTCGAAATCATGAATGTTATTTTCGTAAAATATAACGAAACTGATATGATATATTCAAAACTAGTCATAAGTGATAAAAGTAAATCCGGCCTATATCAGCCGAAATCTACTTCTGGTGGCAGTGGTTATCGACAACTGTAAGGGGAGGTAACTACTGTGGCGGAGTTTGGAACACCTTATCTACATTTCAAACATTGTTCAATGAAAAATAAACATACACTCAGACACTGATTGGTCAGTTTAAATAATCGAATTATACCTTATATTGCCGAACTCTGGTGAAATGGTCTATCCACTGCGGGGCCTCCATGGCCGAGAGGGTAAAGTCGCTGACATTTACATAATCATAATTACAAAAACAATAATCAATGTAGATGTGTAAAAACAATTAAAAGTTTGTATCTACCTTTGGAGATTATTTATTTAACCCTAACCAAGCTAACTTTCTAAAATGGGCTAGTCTTTTCTTCACTTTGGACTATACCATTAGTTATTTATGGATGTACATTGTACTTTCTGAAATTCATTAACTGAACAGTGCAGACTACAGACCCTGAGAAGACTACAAACCCTGAGCAGACTACACGAATATGCATGATAATCTTGGTCTGCACTGGTCGCAAAGGCAGTCACAAGTGCCCATAACATTGTTAATAAAATATTACTTCCATTAGCACGAAAGTAAAAAAGGATCAATAATATTAATGACGTAAGTACTACGTTTGAAGGCACAAGAGCCAGTAAACAAGTGAAATTATATCGAAATACATTAGCAAGTATCTTCTTTTTTTTTCTTCTTTTTTTTAAATATATTACAAATGTCTCTTTTTTCTTCTTTTATTCATTTTTTATTTATTTGTTTATTTTTTTAACTAGGGATGGGATTGCATGTTGTTGTTGTTATTTTCTGTTGTTGTTTTGTTTTGTTTGATTTTTTTCAAGAGGGATACAATTGAGAATGCACCCCTGTTCCATAAATGTTTTATCTGAATTGAAAACACACTCACCAGGATAATATTAACTTGCTAACTGGACCGTGAAAAGAGTTGCTTAGCAACAACTTTTTATCCGTGTTAGAAGAAAGCATTTTTCGTTCTGAAAAATAGTTTCGAGTTGGTGTGGATATTTCTTTCTGTTTATATATGTTTAATATATATATAAATAAAGCCTGAGGATTACGATACAAATCGGATTACTCTTAAGTTTCGTTTTCTGAGGATCCTTCAAAATGGACCGAATCTTTTGTTACCACGTTGTGGTGATGCTGCTTGCCTGCGTCGCCCTGTCGTTTATAGTGGTCAGTATCACAACCCCGGGGTGGCTGGTGGTAACATTCCAGGAGGAGGAAGCCAGGAGGGAGTACACGGTTGACTCTCTAAACAGGTGGGCACGAAAACAGGGGGCGGGGAGTGGGGCTATGTATAGCTTAGATTGCTGTCCTTTTGGAAGAGTGGAGTCAAAGAAATGACTGAAAGTGTCGCCCTAATGCGTTATTGATCAGAGGTAAAATTACATCACTGTATTTTAGTCATTTATAGAAATCCGCTCACAAACCTCGCCCTTATAAGTAAGTATATGTAATACGGAAAAGTTTCCAGTTGATTTAGTTCGTAGAAGATAAATATAGATATGTCAACCATTTGTTCAAATAAAGTTAAGTCGTAGAAAAAAACAGTAGTGACGGTCATGGGTGTAATAAAATCATATCGCGGATTTTGCCGTAAAACCTAGAGCCAATATTGATAAACATACATCTCTCGTTTTTCTTTTCGCCTAGTAAGGTCATGAAAAATCCTTGCCTCAACGGGGTTCGAACCCACAACCTTCGGATCCGTAGTTGGGTACGTTACCACTGGACCTTTCGCAGTTATTCAAAATAGATTTGTAATTACAAATTGGCTGAATATAGCTGGAATTGAAGTTGTTGTTTTTTAATTAAAAAAAATGTTACCAATGGGACGGTGAGAGGTCCTGCTGAAATCAAAGCAAACGTTCTTGCCATCTAACAAACTTCAGCAGAATGCGTATGGCTGATTCTATTTCTCATCTACATATAAACTAGATTTTTGTTGTGTCCAAAATAATATTTCTAAAAATTGTATGTGTAATGGACGAAAATAACAGTCTATACATGTAGTTATGGTACATCAAAGCTGTAACAAAGCATTTTGCAATACTGTGTTTATCCGATTTTCTTCTGCGTGTTTAACCATTTCATCACAAAGCCTAATTTTGTGAATAATTTGGTGTATCATTTCTTTCTTATTTTAGAATATGCTGGTATTTGATTTCCTCATGTTTTCCACAGAGTATGGTATTTTTCTGATGGTTCACCAGATTTACATGGATTTATTTTGCAATAAACCATAAATTTATTTATTTTGGACAATAACCCACTTCGTTGACTTTGTTCCAAAAAATTGTTTAAATGATATAAATCTATATGACCTGTTTTTTTTGTTTTTTTTTTTTTAGAACGTGAACGTTACTTAATTTCATTTCAAATACATACTGCTTTTCAATGTTAGGTATGTCTGTGATTTGTATTTTGTATTAAGTATGTGAATGCTTTGATGATTATTATTATGCACATGTCGATAAAAATATTCTGTCTGTATGTCTGACTGTCTGTCTGTATGTCTTAAAAGAACGCTGAGAAATTACTACAGAAAAAATAAGCCAGCTGGCGTTACGCCTTTTTGGGGGATAATATGTTTGAATTATTCAATACTTTAAACGTTTCCGCTTCGCTGAATATTCAGTCAACACAGATCCATCCCTTGAGAAGCAAATTTGGTATTACTGACTTTCTATTTTTTGTTCGAAACGTAATCATGTCGTTTAATATCAGCTCAAGTGGAAAACGATTATAACGATACAGAGTATAAACAGTAAAAACTGTGAACAAAGGCCATTCGATGGAAAATGAAGTCTTTATCTGGATCTAACCGTTATTTAGAGGTTAAAGTCTCTATAAATTCAGTGCAGGAAATCATTCAGACACTGGACTTTGTTTACAGGTTGGCTGTTATATCGCGGCCGGGAAACGAACCAACGACTTTTTGATTACAAGGCGGACGCTCTAACCACTCGGCCACAGGGACCGGTTATCGCTAATTGCGATATCTTCTACGAATGCAAGCTTGATAAAAAAGATAACCATATTTTATTGAAAGCCATGACTGTCTTATATGTAAAAAGTGTATATGTTTGATTCATAAACACAATTTGGAATATATTGGGTTCACTTGACATTAAATATATAGGGTCGATTACAATTATAATTGAAAATGTCAATAAATTATTATATAGAGAAGTTACAACAATATATAGAGTCGATTTGGCATTAATAAAGTGAAAATGTCAATATATTAGTGATATGTCCTTTTCAATATTGAGTGACTGTGTCCTTATGTAGAGACTTTACAACAATATATAGAGTCGATTTGGCATTATATAAAGTGAAAATGTCAATATATTGAGTGACTATGTCCTTATTTAGAGACTTTAAAACAAAATATAGAGTCGATTTGGCATTAAATAAAGTGAAAATGTCAATATATTGAGTGACTATGTCCTTATTTAGAGACTTTAAAACAAAATATAGAGTCGATATGGCATTAAATAAAGGGAAAATAAACAAAATATAGAGTCGATATGGCATTAAATAAAGTGAAAATGTCAATATATTGAGTGACTATGTCCTTATTTAGAGACTTTAAAACAAAATATAGAGTCGATTTGGCATTAAATAAAGTGAAAATGTCAATATATTGAGTGACTATGTCCTTATTTAGAGACTTTAAAACAAAATATAGAGTCGATTGGCTTAAAAAAGTAAAAGTCAATATATTGAGTGACTATGTCCTTATTTAGAGACTTTAAAACAAAATATAGAGTCGATATGGCATTCTTATTTAGAGACTTTAAAACAAAATATAGAGTCGATTTGGCATTAAATAAAGTGAAAATGTCAATATATTGAGTGACTATGTCCTTATTTAGAGACTTTAAAACAAAATATAGAGTCGATATGGCATTAAATAAAGTTAAAATGTCAATATATTGAGTGACTGGCCTTATTTAGAGACTTTAAAATTGAAGTATTGAAAAGTAAAATTAATTGTTCTTACATAATATTACACTAAACATTTCTTCCTACATTCGTTTAAACCTGCAAATCATGTAAAGTTTCCGCCTCAATGACCCTAACATCAAAGATTATTCAATCTAATAAATAGATATTACGTAAGATAGGTTTCTAAGATATGCAGATAGATGAAGGTTTATTTCAATGTGTGTGTATTTTGGTTTTAATGTCTTTGCTCATTTTATGATTTCGTTTTATCATGATTCGTCCAACTCATGCAGGCTTGTTTTGACGCTTAGACAAATAGAGCAGGTCCTCTCTGTTTACTCATGCAATATTATAGCTTAGATTCTACAAATTGACAGGTTATTAAGCGACATAAGTTTTTTTTATATTATTAACTACCTCGATTATTTTGTGTGCATGTGTTATCTCCACCCACCCCCCACCCCCTTAGCTTCAAGGAAAACTTAAATACAGATAAGATTTAATAAAACTTTTAAAAAAACTCTCGTTGAAGCATTTTTATATTTGAATGTCATCAAAGTGAACAAGATCCATCCAGTGGCAAGACGTGGAATATGGCTTTTAGGGTACTAATACCTTTGTCCAGTAAATTAATATTCATCATAGTATAAATGTGCACATACATATTCATATTATAAGGTTAAGGGTTAAATTACACAAATAATACTTGCCGATCGGTGTTTAAGCATACTTGTTTATGTTGTCTAATCTTCTAAATTGCATGTAAATCATATAAGTATATTTTGCAAGCTCATGAACTTAAGTTGGATGGAAATGATTTCGCTTGAATTCCATCAACAATACTAAGCACTTAAGAAATACTTAAAAATCAATTAATATATGAGCACGACCTTCCATTATTATTATTATTAATTCAAAATATTGTGATGATTTTTCCATTTCGTTACTTTTCCTCATTGTGACTAATTTCGGTATTTTCATGTAGGCTTATTTAAACTTCAATTTCAAACATTTTAAAGCTATTTTAATAGAGAAAAGGTTTCTAATATGTTTCTAATACATGTAGGTTAACTATGAACTACATTTTGGCAGGGAAACTTTAATTTATCTTAGTTAATGCATTCTTCGTGTTACTTCTAGGGTAAAAACAAAGGATTCCTATTCTATATGTAGAACGGCCAGAACCGAGTCATGCGTGTGACAGAAAACTATAAAAGGCAGCGAAATATTTGTTTTGAGTTAGTTGGCTGTTGGTCACTGCAGAGAACTGTTGGTTTTTTTAAGTATACAAGTCAATTAAGTTTATTTACCGGGATAGTGTGGGGACTTTGGTCGGTAAGCTGGTAAAAAGGGGATACTCTCAGAGTTGATGCTTCTGCAGAGTTGCTGAGATCTCTTAAACCAGCATGTAGCTGGGTCGCCACCTATTCAGGGTGTTTCAGCGGTATCTTAAGCTTCTGTCTAGTGGTATGGGACTTTGATCATAGTGCTGGTTAGGGTGAACCCTCAGAGTTGCTGCTTTAGGCTCAGAGTTGCGGGGTTCGCCAGGGCTTGCGCTTGGTGTCGGGTCGTGGGTTGCTGGACAGTTGTTTGTGCTGAAGTGATTTGTTCTCAAGTTCGAGAACTGATTTACCTGTTGATGGTGTTTTGGGGGGGTTTTTTTTAGCTCACCTGAGCACAAAGTGCTCAAGGTGAGCTTTTGTGATCGCCCTTCGTCCGGCGTCCGTCGTCGTCCGTCGTGCGTCGTCCGTCGTCAACAATTTGCTTTAAACGACATCTCCTCTGAAACCGCTGGACAGAATTTAATGAAACTTGGCAGGAATGTTCCTTGGGTGAGGCTCTACAAAAAATAAACTTGATCCATGTAGAACTCTGCTTGCCATGGCAACAAAAAGAAAAAAAAATGAAAACTTTAAAAATCATCTTCTTCAAAACTATTGGCCAGATTTTAAAATAAATTGGTACAGATGTTTCTTGGGTCAACCTCTGCCAAAGTTGCTAAAATTATTCCGATCCGTAAAAAAACATGGCCGCCAGGGGCGGGGCTTATTTGCCTTATATGTATATAGAGAAACCTTTAAACAACATCTCCTCTGAAACCACTGGACAGAATTTGATTAAACTTGGCAGGGATGATCCTTGGGTCAACCTTCACAAAAGTTGCTAAAATAAACTTGATCCATATAGAACTCTGGTTGCCATGGCAACAAAAAGAAAAAAAATATGAAAACTTTAAAAATCATCTTCTTCAAAACTACTGGCCAGATTTTAAAATAAATTGGTACAGATGTTCCTTGGGTCAACCTATTTATCTCAGGTGAGCGATTTAGGGCCATCATGGGCCTCTTGTTGTTTTGGTTTTTTCGTAAAGGTTTTGATACTTTAGACATTGTTGAAACTTGTTTGAAACTCATTTTTTTTGTATATAATTTAATATGTAAATCATTTATTATTATCTTTTAAGTGTGTATAGTTTGGAACTGATTTTTTTTATCGTATAGAATCATGATTTTTTTATCCTTGTAATCACCATAGAGATTGCTTTTGTTGTTAAAAAATATTTTAATCATAAAAAAATAAGTTTGATTAAGTTCCGCTCTGGCCGAGCAAAAGTCTTTTCTATTATTTTCGTTTATCATTTTTTTCGAAGCCGTACACGTTACAATATACATGTATCTTGAGAAAAAAAACACTCAGTTTACAGTCTCAGTTAACCTGCTAACTTAATTCCTAACATTATCGATTAAAAAAATGAAATATTTATGTATTTTTATAAGGGAAACAAGATTGCTGAAAAACGTTCCTAAGTATTTAAGTATTACTATACGCTAAGTAAGGTTGGTGAAATTAGAGCCAGGTCTTTTTTTCATTTCTATAAATTTGCATTTTGATACTTTTTTTCAGTAAAAATTAATATTGTAAATCATAAATTTTCGCTGAATAAATTTTCGCTGATTACGCGGAGGGTTTTATTCACGAGTTTTGAACCCCACTAAAACTATCATTTCATAAACCAAACGCTTTCTGTGTCATGTATCCACGAATAAAGTACCCACGAAATTCTGTTTAATACTTGATACCAGCGAAAACTAATGATTTTACGGCGCCATTTTATTTTCTCGTGTGCTGATCAGCAGCAGTTGCAGTATCTTACTGTCACACGTAGTTACTCATACCCAAATGTAATCACCTTAACATTCTACTCTTCAGATCCTTGTTTTACGACGTTTTGTGTCCCCAGGAACTTCAATCCTGCAGATCGTGCCAATCAAGTGACACCAACGAATGTGTGAACAATGTTAACTCTCAAGGTGACTGCGTCTATTTCATTTCTACCATTATTTTAAATCAATTTCAAAGCATACAATTTAATAAGTTAAAATGGGAGTATAAATAAGATTATACACAGAAACGTGAAACATCCAAATTTAACATAGTTTTCAAAATTAAGTTGACCAAACTGAATAAAAGAAATTAACAGGTTAATACACAGCAATACACACACAACGTGCTCAATGTGAGCTATGGTGGTCAGCAGTCACCGTCAGCGTGCTGTCTGTTGACATAAGTTTGATTTTAGATACCACTCCTTGCAGTAGGTCGGTGGTTCTACCCGGATGCCTCCGTGCATTCGGGGTCTTCCTCCACCTGTAATTAGCTGGACGTCGCTATATGACTGTAATACTGTCGAAGTGACGGTAAACGCAAATAGTCAAGTCAAGTCAGATACCACTCCTGAAAACAGAAGACGGACATTGATGAAACCTGTCCGTGGTCCTCGACTAAGGTTGCGGAAATAAACACAGGTCAGAGATCTATGGTGATCTATGGCTTCTTGGTCCTGTTTTAATTGCTTTTTTCAGTATTTCACCAAAAGGTACAACACTGTTTTACAGCTTACAAAACACATTTCACGTGGATTGAGCGACTGACGGCGGACAAAGACGAATGGGTGGCGTGGCGCATCATGATGGTGATCGTTGTCGTCTGCGCGCTGGTCGGCTTTATTCTGGTGCTGGTTCTCGTCTGCTGTCTCCTCTCGCCGTCGGTGTACAAGATTGTGTCCGTCACAGGCTTCATTTTCTGGCTTATAGCAGGTAATAACCACGTGGTATCCAATTGTCGTTTGCAGCAAAATATTAAACTTATTGGTAAATCGCATGACCCCAAATCGCAAATTCAAAGTGGTAGAATCAATCTTTTCTGAGTGTTTATTTACCGGTAGTTTACCACATCCTGTAAGAGCGCACGTCCTGTATGTTAGGGTTCATTTGTCTATGTATAGGATAGACATTTCTGCAGGCAATTGAAATGGCGAGCGAAGCATTCTATCGTATAGAGAAATGGCTTAATGATTTAGAGTTCACCCTGAATTTGTGGCAAACACTTAATTTTGTCGAATAGATCGATCTATTTTGTGCATGGTAAATATATATTTTTTATATTACCATGTACAAAATAGATCGATCTATTTGACAAAATCAAGTGTTCTCCAAACAATAGAATGTTTCCTGAAAAGCTTCATGAAATGTATCAGAAATGTGTTCTATTGAGATAAATCGCTGATAAATTTGACTAATCATAGCTTCTGACTTCACAGATTTCGGGTGACTTCTGAATTGCGGTGAAGTACTGTTATTTTTTTATTATTATTATTATAACCATTTTTTACACTTGGGGGGACTCAGTACATTGATTCGCCTGCTTTTATAATTTATACAATATGATATATTAAAACCAACTAAAAACTGAAATATTTCATGAGGTAACCCAATCTCTTATTTACTTCTTTTGCAAGTTACCCAACGGCTTTTAGTCACTTGATTGCTCACCGTATTCAATATCAAGTGACTGTTTTTTATTCTATACCTAGATAACCAAACAAAAGCATGTTGTTTAACTGTAAATAATTGTAATGTTGAATGATAAGAAATAATGACCTTCCTAGCGGAAGAGAATCAAATCTCAGTCAAATATTCTTTAAAGTGTGTTAATAGTTTTTACTTAAGATATTTCTGACATATCATTAGAGATTGGGTACGATTAAGCATAATAAATTAATTTAAAATTACCGTAAATCACTGCCCTAAATACGTTCCACAAATACATAAAATACAAGAAATTAGAATGTGTCCGCCGAAAATACGGAAATTTAATCCATTATTTCATAAGGACTCATTTTGACTCATTGGAAAACAGAGCAGCAGTCTGATCAGGGTTTCCTATGTTTATTTACTTATATCCATTATAATAGCCTAGATTCTACAGTCTGAACGGCAAAAATAACCCATTGTTACATATACCTTTTTATGTTCTGTCCATTAATATTCCGTTTTAAATTGAAACATGAATATTCATGAACTAAGGGATTAATTATCGTTATAAGTAATGTACATGTATATTTTGTCTGTCTAACCAGGTCTTCTTGTGTGGGTCCCGGTTGGCATGGTGGCAGACATGCATCTGGATATTGACGACAGCGTCAACGAAAATGTCCTCTCACCCATTGACGGCATCAACCATGACGCAACCCTCCACGTACCGTATTCTATTGTGATAGCGGCAATTGGCGGATTCGTGTCCCTGATCGTTGCCCTCATGCTGCTGTGTTTGACAGGTGCGTATCATGGCTGACTGCGACTTGAAGGTGATCCATCCATCATTAAATTGTGACCATGGTCTACAAAATGATTTTAAGCAGAAATCTAATGGTCCCATGTCCTTCAATTAAGACCACCTCGCTTTTTCACTATTAGGCAACCTCCAGTGGACAAAAAGCCGCATTCACTATGATTTTTAATCCACTAATAAAGATATACCTGACCTATACAATGCCACCTTTATATAAAATAATTACAGAAAGTAATCTTTTTTGCATAATAAATTATTTAAATCAATACCATTAAAGGATCTTCCACATCAATCACATGAATAGTGTGTCCCGCAACATACCAAACACCCGTAATCAAACAAGGGGACTAAATAGGCATTGTAATAAACAATTAAATTCACTCTTATTCAATATTTCGGCAAAAGTTTGCCCTTTCTCAAGAAAAAAAAACATGAATATTTAGCAAGTTCTACATAATAAACGTTTGAATAGTCGTCATATTGTTATTTCTATCATTGTAATACTTCATTAAACATTCACGGGACACATATTATAATATTAACTGCATGAGGGTAAGTCTACGGGAAATCTGTAAAACTATTTCCAAGTTAGTTTATTCATACACAGGTAATAACATCGAAGTTATATAAGTTGGAGCCGAATTATGCAATGCTTTTAAGTTAGCATAAGAACATGATAATTGATACGACACCGTATTGGCAGCAAACTTATTTTTTCAAATATTAAGGATGAAGGCGTAGAGAGACATGTTCTAAGAATAATATGAGCTGCTCGTTTTTTTTTCTGTTTTCTTTTGTTTGCTTTTTGTTGTTGTTTTTTTTTTCTCTCTCTCAACTTTTAATACCTACAGTTTGTATTATGTTATCGTATCGTTAAGAAGATAATATGGAAGAAAAATTGCATTGCCAAATATGCTATCCTCTACAAATAAGAGTATTATTGCTTGATTAATTTTTTCAGTTGCCATGGGACATGTACAATGTATTTCGTTTCCTCATTAAAGATATCATAAACTCGACAGTCCTTCTAGTGTAGTTTGTTATAAACGCAACAAACTTCTCAATGTATTTGAAAACAATTGTGTGTCACGAAACTTTTAAACTAAGAATTTTATATATATATATCTATCAAGAAACAGTATTTGTCTAATATTGAACCATTTATTCTAACGTTATACAAGTATTAGATAAGTTTGTAAATTATCCGCTTTTTTTTTTTTTTTTTTTTTTTTTTTTTTGTTATATTAATGCCTTGGTGAAATCGTCTGTCGAGAACAATGTGTGTAATTTTCACGTGTTACTTCTGATTTATCTCTTTTTATAAACAATATATAAGCATACATGTTATCACCGATATGTAGGCCTACTCTTTAAATATATATAGCTGTTAATTTGTTTTAGTTGTTTTGATGTTGTTCAGTTTGATCCTCACACACAGTAAAACAATATAAATGACAATTTCGAAGCTTCGCTATCGTCACTGGTTGACCATATTATAGTTTCAAAGACTGATCACCGTTTTAAAAAATAAAACAGTTAAATAACTCTCTCTCTCTCTCTCTCTCTCTCTCTCTCTCTCTCTGTACCCTGTATGATGCATTCTAATACAAATTAACCTCAATCCGTTTCTCCAGGTGTGTGCTCGAGAAGAGACTATGGCTCCACGACCAGTTCCGATTCCCAGATCCTATCCGACCGGACCAAGACCGTGGTACAGGGCGGGCTCTACTACGGGCCCCAGCCCTACTACCCACCAGAGAGGCCGGCTACTACAGGTAAGACGTAGCGATTTCAAGCACATTTAAAATCTATGTTGATAGACTTGATTCAAATTAGAAGTCACAATTTTCACATTCTAGTTTCTCCAATAAAGAATACCCAAATGTTTATTTTCTCTGCAAGTATTATTTGGTATTAAAGTAATAATTTATATCAACTTAGTCAAGTATTTGAATGGTTCATAAAACAGGAATGTTAGCATGGAATTCTACCGCTAAGTGTTGGTGGTGAATTTCGAGCCAGATGCCACCATTACACGAGTAAATATATGTAAATGTTACAGTCTCTCAGACGGTACATATATACGGTACCGATAAGTTAACCCTTTACCTCATATAGGCATGTAGTGACACCTTGGCTAGCCAGGGCCTATACTCTATTCGCCCATACAATATTGCAGCTCAGATTCTACACAGTCTGCACAACAAAGAAAAAATAATAATTTCAAATAATATAGAACAGTAAATCAATATTCATCAAGTCATAAATTTGTATATGAACATGAATATTCATAAGGTAAAGGGTCAAAATGCGCACCATAGAGCACAGAGTCTTAAAAGTAATACTTAATCCTTTGTCGGTTTCAGGGAAACCCAGCCGGAATTCTACCCCGGGTACGTTCGATCCCCGGAAACATTTGTAGAGCCAACCTACGTCAAGGAACGACCTAGTTACTGGGGAGCACCTGTATACGATAACCGCTACGGACAGCAAAACTACGGTTACTACTAGGTCTTGTCTCCCACGTGTGACAGTTGTGATCCCGCGACCACGCGCGCAGGAGCAGACGAACTTTTGAGATTTTATAATCTTCAGGAAGACTCACGCACATGTATTTTGTTATTCGATTTTTTTTTCTTATCAGCAACAGCAAAAAGATAAAATTGACAGAATCTTATATTTGATTATCAATGTAAAACCTTAGTTTGCACCATTTGGTTGGCTCCTTTGTAACTACATGTATATTACAAATGATTTTAAGAAATACGATGACATTAATGAATCGATATGTTCTATCAAACCATCCTTATTTTTCAGAAAATTAAAAAGTAATGTGTGCACTATATTTAAATCACCTGATATATATATCACTTAATATATATTTCAAGAAAAAAAGAATAAAATGTATACTAGTTTACTGTATAAAGTAATACATGAATATATTTTTATATAAATATCCCGCTATATCATTGTCATTCTTTTATATTATAACCCCAAACTGAAAAACGGACTGGACCAATTCACTCCGAACTACGTACATCAACGATCACTCCCCGAACACCTAATCTATTCGCTAGTGTAACATTACACACATTGTTCAATGGGAAATAAACGTAAATTTGAGACTTTTCCTCGGTCACTGATTAGTCAGTTTTAATCCGTGAATTATACCGAGTATTGTCGAACCCCTGGTGAAATGGTCTATTGGAATGGAATGGTAAAAATCTATAACGATTAAGGTACTGAGAGCGGGAACATGAATTACTCAGACAAGGGACATAATTAAATCAAGAGTTATTGAACCTGAGTGGCTTGTACTTATCAGGTCCGTCTTTCACAAATATCTTAAGATTAGATTTTCTTCAACGCAATTTTTTTAAGATTTAGAACTCCCTTGTTTATTGACCTAAATAAAAGAAAGTTTGCAAACACGCTTTAGTCATGAAAAAGTGTTATACAATCAATATATGAAAATAGTCTCAGTTGAAATTCTTCGTGAAAAACGAATACGTGGAAATTTAATGACGATTGAAAAAATCATATAAAAGCAATGAGATGGTACTGAAATATGCGCAAAAACATCGTGAGAAAGACATCAAGTCCCACAGCCAGGGCTCGAGCCCACGGATACCGATACGGACATTTTAGCCACTGGAATGGTGTAAAGGTGTTTATCTCTTAATATCAAACAAAACTTATTTTTTTATGATTAACTTTTATCTTTTATTACAATAATAATTATACCGGTATTAACCTTATTTACGAAAACAATTAAATGTATAATAGTAAGGGGAGATAATCGCTGCCTTTTATTGGTAGTATGTTTTACCTCGTACATTTCTTCGAAATATCTACGATTAATACGATTGGTCTTTAATAACAATCCAATTCAATTCAAAGCTGTTTGGCATAAGTCAGCAATGCATGTCTTTGGCCAAATACATTCAAACATTACAAATATGGCAAACAATATAAATGCAATTATTCATATAATTGGGATAAATAAACAATATTGTAAATTACTCAATAAATGTTTTTATGAGGTCATCAAGCTAGATGAGACAAAACATATTGTACATAAGATCAGATATAAACATAATGTCTGATATAAACAGAAACAGTTATGTCGTCGTATGTGCAAAGGTTTCATTTCTGAGTTGAAAAGTACTATGAATATATTTTGTTAGACTTAAAATTACTCTTATTTTTTTATGACATAATACTTTTAAATTTTTGCAGTGTGTGCCGTCTAATATTCCTAGAAACTTATTTCTTAAATTCCGATACAACGGACAGCATAAAAGAAAATGAATTTCAGTTTCAGGTACATTCATGTTTTAAGTTTTACATTCAATGTAAATTATTCCCACCCGTGGCAGCCATGTTGTTGTTTTTTTTACGGATCGGAATATTTTGAAATTTGGCAGATAGTTTTGAAGGAGATATTTTTTAAGTTTTCATATTTTTTTTTCCGTTTCCATGGCATCCAGACTTCTACATGGATCAAGTTTATTTTAGCAATTTTTGTGAAGATTCGCCCAAGGCTCATCCCTGCCAAGTTTAATCAAATTCTGCCCAGCGGTTAAAGCAAATTGTTGACGACGGACGTCGCACGACTCACGACGCAGGACGCCGGTCGCAGGGTGATCACAAAAGCTCACCTTGAACACATAGTGCTCAGGTGAGCTAAATAGCAGAGAAGTGTTTGAATTGAAAGTGTTCTAAATTTATTCGACCCTCTCTCTCTCTCTCTCTCTCTCTTATCTTTTTTAATTTATTTTTTCGGCCGTTATTCGGCCGTTAGGCCGTTTATTTTCACCCTGACTTCCTGTGAAACTCACAGTAATGAAGCGGAATAAAATTAAGCTTTTCATTGGTGATTATACGCTTTGCTAAATTCCCATTGGTCATTGTAATATTAGTCAAAAGAAAAGAAAGGAGTTGCGTAAACGAGTTCTTTAGATTTCTGTTTGTTTTAAAAGTTGAAGTTTTCTTCCCCTGCGAACGATTTGTCCCGAATAGTAAGACACTGCACCTTTTAAAGGTAAACTGACAAGAGTAGAACGCTAAAAAAAAAATAGGAAACACAAAGATTTAGGAATTGATTGTTCGACCCTGACAGATCCTATAATCAACAAAAACGTAACACCCGGATTCGTTTTGTAGCCCGCGAAACGAAGTCTAATGCGCAGATGTTTTAAGGCTGATAAGTGTCGACCAAGATTGCAAATTATTTGGATCCATGGTATTTCAAAGAGCGGCACTGACTCAAGAATTACACAATTATTAAACCAACAACAAAGTCTATTACATGTTAAACCATCCAGACACTAATCATCAAGCTGGTTACCACGGCCGAGCATCTTTTTTAAAGATATTTGCAACCATACAGCCGGGTTTATAATTCTTTATTATTGCTTAAACCGCCTGAGGTACTGTGTACTGGTGGGTACTGAGGTACTGTCAGAATATATCGAGCGAAAAGAAAATGGGAGGCCATAATTAGTCACGTTAGGGGTGGCTCGACCTACTGTAAATTTTGATTGTGATCTTTTAGCGACGAATCTATCTATGGCGCGTCTATTTGTGATCAGTTTCTAGGGGTTATTTTTATTCTAAAAACTTTTCACAAGTTTTATGCTGTAGAGTCTGGTTTACTTGTGTAAGTTCTAAAAAGAGAGAAAGAATGATATATCTAATGAACTGGTCTCCATAGTGATTAAGTCGTGCTCACACAGGCGTGTAATTACTGATTTACTCACGTTATTAAACTTAAGACATGGTTGATCGCAGATTTATAATTTATATAACTCAATATATTCTCTCTATGTGAATAAGATTAACCTTTATTTAAGAGAAAAAATATATAAAATACGAATGTGTGAGGGCCTGGAATACAAATGTATCTTGACTTCTGCCATCTTTTATGAGTGTTTTTTGTTGTTTGTTATTTATCTTTGCAAGGATTTAACGTCCCACCAACGGTATTTCAATCATTTTTTCGACTTTTGTCTACATGAGAAATATATTGTTCTGCCTCACTGTGAAAGCAAGCTGTAGACATGTGATCCTACACCCAAATTATCAAAGTGTCAAATTATCCTGACACTGGGTCAACCATGCAGTCCTAACATCGTGTTCTCGAGAATGCAGGACTCAGATTCAAACTCGAGTCCTTATAGAATCTAATGGTTATATTTGAATTTAAGCATGAAACTTGTGCTTAGGTTTGATGTTTATTTTCGAGACGACGGGGCATAGAACTGTCATAATTTACCAAGCAAAGGGGATTTTCATAAATTGAACTACATATAATTCAATCAAGATGGACTAAACGTCAGCTCAACAAATAGTACTTTGCGAGCGCTATAAAAGAACTTCAGATCTTAAACAAGTTAAGATCACATTCCACCATTCTTGTTTAACTAACATAATAAAGTTAATGACGCATTTGACATAAATATAGATACACGAAAGAAAGCTATCAGTGCACTTTATCGTGTAACTTCATGTGTTTTTTTCCCTTCTATACCTTCTATAACTGTGACCCATTAAAGGATCCATTCACAATTTATAAGAGACCCAAATTGATTCACAATTCAAAAGTGTTTTTTGATAGAGGTATAACTTAAACCCTCCCTAATCTGCTGAATCATTTTCAAAGGTCCTTCTCTTTCAAAAAAAATATAAACCATTCCCTATCATTTTGCAAAAAAAAAAAAAAGGTATTCTGTCATAGTCCACATTTCTCTCACATTATCAGCAGATTTTAATTTTGAAAAAAAAAATCACAAAGGAAAGGGTATCGGACCCATTCATAATTTAAGGGAAAAAATCACAGAATTTTGTAGCCACTAACCGGTCGACCATTTCTTGTAAAATTCTCCACAAATTATAGGTACACTGATACCATTGATATGCATTCGTATAAACCATACAGGAACCTTCAATTTGTTATGGATACCCATGCATTGTTATCTAAACACTACACAGGTCCGCCCCAAAATCGGGATGCGGTGGGTTCGATTCCTGAACGTGACATACCAAAGTCGTAAAAAAAAATGGTACTGGTATAGCTCCCTTGCTTTGCGCTCAGTCCAAGAATCGTCGAGAGAGATTAGTATAAGTGTAAGAAATTAATTCCATAACGATTTCAAATAAATAAGGTTAAACCAAACAACTTAGAATACCGGATCTTAACGCTAAGACCTTCTAAACTCTCTCCATCATCTAATCTAATCTAGAGTATAAAACTATATGCCAAGAGAAAGTGTGTTGAAAGGAATTAAAATGTTTTAATGTCGACTTCCTGAGTGGATTATACATTTAGGTGTTTGCTTTAAAGAAAAAAAATCAAAGAACCCTTCTACGCTACAAGGGAGAACCTTTCATAACCTTCCCGAGCGCAAAGTGCTGTCCCAGCCCAGGAAATATGCAACGATACCCATGAGTGGGTCCTGCATATTAACTGGGAGAAAGAGTAACCCATCCCAGACACCAAGGTGACTCACGCCAGTTTTACCCATGCCATGCGAAACCCTAATTTATCACAAGAATGTTACGCCCCGTCTGTGACAGTTTCTATAGGTACGTTTTTTCTCCAACATCCATGACATTCAAGTTCAGTAACCATAGCGGGTCCGTTTTCATATTTTTAAACTGTGAGGCAAGCGTAGGTCGTGTATATCGTGAAAGTAAACTCACAAGATTATCTCAAGGTTCGGAATTGAAATACTGTAGACCTACACGTTTATTTACTGGATCTTTATATTTTTTAAAGGTAATCATTTTATTATCTTGATATTCTATTAGGTACATATGTAATTACATGTATCCATATGTATGCGATAAAATGTTCATGATGTCTGCGCAAGGCACCGCCCGATATATATATTTACTTCTTTTACTTAATTCTTGGATGCATCATGCATTTTAATGTTACTTCAGACATCAATTTAGAAATAATCCACTTTTTTATTTCAATATTATTTTCTTTTTGTTGTTGTTTGTTTGTTTTGTTGTTGTTGTTGTTGTTGTTGTTGTTGTTGTTGTTGTTGTTGTTGTATATATATATTATTACTGCTCAGGTGCATAAAAATATAAATGTATTTTATGGCTCTTCTTAACACACGCCAGTCCTATACTGATCTACATAAAAGTCTCTCTCTCTCTCTCTCTCTCTCTCTCTCTCTCTCTCTCTTTCAGCTTTCTCCTTAACTTCATCATCAAAACTTATGCAGTAGATATCTCGTTTTCACAAGCAAAATACAGTTTTACTATTACTAAAAGTAATAATAACCTGTTAGTATATGATGTATTTAATTCAAGAAAGATGATTCGACCTCGATCTTGCTTATTAAATATTATTTCCTAGTTGTTTGAATCATGAAATAAGTTCACAAAGGAAAATTATGAAAAGATAGCATGATATTGATGAAACAGAGGGCAATTTTCTCAAGTGTTCGACGCAAGGACTGTAAGTCAGTCATATTTCGACGCCCAGCTTCTCATTGGTTGAAGAAGTCCCGAGTGTTCGGAGGCACCACCTACCGCAAGCCAGCTGAAAGGCCTTTTTCCTTCCATAAAATATCCAAATGACCCTGTCGAGATTCGAACCCGAACCTAAGTCGTAGTAAGTCAGGAACTATAACCACACCGCCGCTGTGGCCCGATTTCAAATTCAATGATTATACGTGAAGTATATATTATAGGTTTATTTTAATCATGGCGACTCCGATGAAGCAAATCAAGACTGAGGAAAATACCACAACAAAAAGAAAGGTGTTTGTTGACAGTGGGTTAACAAAAGACGAGGTGACTATCACAACTGGAGATGACAAAAAACTGTACGCGTCTAAAGGATTCCTAATTTACAGCTCACCTGTTTTTGAAAAGATGTTATTTTCGAATTTTTGTGAGGGGAACACATCAGTAATTCACCTAAAGGACGAGAAATACTGCGATGTTCTTCAGTTTCTAAAGGGACTACAGGCAAGGCACGAACCACAAATAACAGGTAATGTGTATACCAATCAGTATTTCATATCGGGAATGGGATTGCAAACCATAGATGCATACCCGCGGTATTAAGGGCGTATTTTTTTACTATATAGACAAAGAAGGAAAATCAAAACAATCGAATATATTTTTTAAACTTGGCATGATTAAAGGGATAAATAATGGGGGTCTCCACGCTATTTTTTTTAGTTATCTGCCCCTGAAAGTGAGTTTTTAGCTTTATCTGTCATTTTCAAGGGCAGATAACTCAATATTATTGGCTAGCAACACCTAATTTAAATTCAGCTCGATGTTTGGTAACATATTCCCTGTCACTGTGTAAAAGTTGTGGAAATTCTATGCGACAGATTTTATACTTTAGTCGCAAACGCGAATATAAAGAAATATTCTTTTTTTTTTTTTTTTTTTTCAAGAAAAACGCAGTATGTTTATTTGCTGAAACGTTGTAAGAAATCAGTTAAATGGAATTGTTTTAAACTTTGCATAATGACTAAGAGTGAAACAGCAAATAATAATGTGAAATAAAATAAGGCATCGACAGGCTTGATTTTGAGTTATCTGCCCTTGGAAGTGACAGAAAAAAAACACATATTCAGGGGCAGATAACACAAAAACTAGCGTGGAGACAACCATTATTTATCCCATATATTTGTTTCTAGTGTGATGCTCTATAATCATGCCAAGATAAAAAAATATGTTCGCTAGTTTTGATTTTCCTTTTTTGTCTATATAGTAAAATACCGCTATTGTGAAATACGCCTTTAAGTAAAGTTCCTCTTTTCTCCCATGTTCAGCATACGAAGATAGGGATTTTCCTCATGGAAGATAACTCTTATCTTCCATGTCACGTGATCAGATTTCTTCCATGTCACGTAAATAAACAATGATGACTGTAAGTTATACATTTTATCAAGATACAAAACTAACTTGTAATTTTATTATCATTTATTACTACGAATGTGAAATAAAATAAGGCTTAACATTTGGGGGAAATATTACGTACCGTCAAGGACTGACCAGTATTTTTTAACTAAGTTATTTTAAGCAAATGGTAATTCCCAGTTGAACGAACATCAGAATTTGGGTACATACTTGCGTGTGAACTTTAAAATGCCGATTTCTTTCATGTTGTTATTGTGTTAATTTGTTAAGCGGCAAGAAAAAAAGTGCACAAAAAAAAAATGAAAGCGCGATGTTTATTAAATCGAGGCTGACGGTCTGTGGCAAGTAATAATCGTTCATGGGAGAAAAAAAATCCATCATTCGTAAATTCATGAAGGATTGGGATATTTCACCCTCGGGATCAGAAATTTCAGGCAGGGACTCGGCAGAGCCTCGTCCCTGCCTGAAATTTCTGACCCTCGGATAAGATATCCCTATCCTACATGAATACTCATGGTGGATTCTTATATTCCTTTCACGGTGTAATTGGGGTTTCATTGAAACATCATTAGGATCCTCCATGTTGATCAAGCAATATATCTATTCAAAATTGCTGGAGAATATGAATGTACAAACTACATTATCATATCTGTTTAACTTCAAGGGTCAATAACTCTGTCTCTGATCAAAGGTGTCCGGTACGTTGCTTTGACCGAAAAAACTGCCGCAATAACAACAAATCAACTACCTTATATATAATGCGCGATTCCATTGGATCGGGTGGGAGGTGTTTTTTTTTTTTTTTTTTTTTTTTTTTTTTTGTACCTGATTGTCTTAATTCATCCATTCCAGGCAAAATTAGATTTTATGAAAATCCACAAATTTTCAAACGGGTTACGGCAATTGAAACGACATGATGTACGTTTTCAATGGAAGAAGTCACCTAGTTAAGGTCATTGATTTTTTTAATGGGCAGCAACGTACAGGGTATCTTTGCCTCTGATTCACACACAAAAAAAATATGAAGAAACGGAAAACGGATCAATCTTCTTCACGAGTTTTATTGAAAAAGTTACTTTTTTGAAAATGAAATTCGACAGATTTGTTGATAAATATGCAACCATTGCTGGTCTTTAGTTGCATGCTTAAATTCTATAAAAGAAAACGGAAACCGGACCCGCTGCCGAAAAAAACCCAAAAAACATTCAATACCATGTCAGATTTTTTTTTTTCTTTTTGAAATTCCGATATCAATATTTTGTTAAAATTACAGATACAGTGCTTTGGTGCCAATAATTAGCAGTGAGTTAACATGTACATGACCCTTTGGTCTCAAACATTGTGTAACTGTTGCTAAAAACCCCTTTAGCCCAAAGGGGTCTGGCACGAAAGGTGATTCATATATCACTATATTAAATATAGTGCCAGACCCCATTGCTTTAGCCCTTGACTTTAGGGTCGGCCGTAACTTAAAAGTCAAAGTCACATATTGAAGTCTAAAAACAGTGTATCCGTATATAGCATATATCAAGCTAGACAAATCTTATATCATCTAAAATTTGAATGATCATTAAGTTTCAAACTCTGACTAATAGGATAAACTTGAAGGTCAATGTCACAAGATCTCTTACAAACACTTGTATGGTATTGCATTGCATTGTATTGTATTGTATTGATTAAAAATTTTTTCTCAAATATTGTATAGACCAATGTCAGTGTCACATGTTGAACCATTACAAACCATTACCAAGTATTTTGATATCTAATTCTGACAATATATATAGCCATTTTACCAGAGGATCGGCAATACCCAGTATAATTTTGCTGATTAGTTTAGGTGTATGTTTATTTCCCATTGAACAATGTATGAAATTTTACACCTGCATGTACATAAAGTGTTCGGAAATTGTTCGTTGATGACGTAGGTTTATGCCTCATTTCGGAGTGAAATGGTCTATTGTCATATACAGTTCAGATGAATTTCATTTAAATATTTATTTATTTCAGAGGAGAACGTCTACTCTTTAACAAGACTAGCTCATATGTACCAGGCAAAATCGTTATTAAAACACTGTGGAATGAAGCTGAAAGAGATCATATTAAACAAATCCGACCGATACGTGTCAGATGCAGTGTTGGACACTCTGTTCCTTGCTGATATGTACAATTTGGAGGATGCAGTGGATGGATGGGCGCAAAAGTTTGGCACAACAAAGAGAAGTCAAGAATATCGTGAAAAGGATGCATTTAAGAGATTGTCAGTGGAGACAAAGTTCAAGGTATACGAGGCACGACTACACGAGTTGGAGTAATAAATAGCATGTCTTGTTTATTAAACTGGAGTGTTCTCAGAAATAATTGAGAGAGTTACATTACGTGTTATACATTTTTACAGACATTAATAGACCGAAGCGAGTATAGCAATTGTCTGGAAAAATGTCTTAACAGATTAGAAGACACCCTAAGTTTATGAAACGCTTGCTTTTGCCAAACAGACCAATCTATTTTGTACATGGTTAAATAGAATCTATTGAAATAAATCGATGTTAAATTTGGATTTTCAGAGCTTCTGATTGGCCACAAATTTGGGTTGATTTCTAATAGAAGATCGATATATATTTTGCATAAATTAGACAGATCATATACACAATGTACCTAATTTAACATATATAAACATGATGTGGTCAAGTCAGGTGCTTTATAAATGGAGATTTAATGTTCAAACAGTAAGTCTTTAAAACATTTTACCACCAAATCTTCCATCAGTATTGCTTAGACTGTATAAATAAGCTTATCTTTCGGCAGGTTTACAAAGAATATTGTTGAATCATTTCTGTAAAAAGGATCACGGAATGCTGTTTTGAACATAGATTTAGATTTTTTCACTGTATCATGGAAAACCCATTTCCTCACAGACATAGACAATACTTATTTGCAATGAAAATCAAATAAAAACAATCATATTCAGATTCATTAAAATATATTCATTTGCTCCAGGGTTTTGTTGACTTTATTTTAGTCATATAAGACAGAGTTCAAGAGGAGAGTGGTACTAGTATACAAGTAATCTGACAACACCACAACACCACCAGTCACGTTATCCTGACGACATGTCATAAAGTAACATAAGTAATGCATATTTAGACGTAATAAAAGTTTACACAAACACAACAGACCCTTTAAGACCGACCACGGTTGCAAAACGCAGTTTTTCAAAACATCCTCAAAACGTTTTGCCGACCTACCGAACCCTTTTTTCTTTTCTTTTTTTTTTCTTTTTAATTATTTATCTATTTTTTTTTTACTGGAAATAAACAACTTTTTTTGCCTCATGATGACTTTCTATCAAAACACTCAGTGCACTGATACTGTCGGCAGGATTTACATGAAAAACCTACATTTCTCATTCCAGCGTTTAAGCAGGGTTGAGCTCATTAGAGACATAAGTCATATGATGCCAAAAGCTCCACACATTTTCTGGCAAGTCTAGCTATTAGTTGTTCTTTGTATCATGATAATCCCGCGACAGTCTCTCGTTGCCTTGGGCGTTTTAATTTGTTTCATAATGTTCCGGAGTGAGGGTCATGACCATGGTTCCATCCTGGCCGACTTATTCCGTTTCACTGTATGACACGATGATAGATGGCTATCGATTGGCCGTGGGTATTCGACGATGTTTCATAAATTGCATATTTAAGGAGGTATTGACCTTACTTCAGTACTAGTGAACCTGATGTACAGAATCGCATTGCATACGCTACAGAGCATGGAGTACTTATACAATCAACAATGCACGTTTCATGATTTCCCGCTAAACATGACTGGTTACCGTCAATCTAAAAATTGAGTGTCTCGCAGGTATCATTTTTAGCTTGTCTTTGAGGAGAGAAAAAAGATAAGAACTTCCTAAACCCTTGACATCAGCTTGCTTGCGTTTAATGCCCTAACATCAGTATTTCAGTAAAGTGGGGACTTTTGTTTACATGAGACAGATAGTGTGCTGCCTCACTGTAATATTAGGTTATAGACAAGTGGCATAATACAACACCTAGTAACATTACCCAGACACTTTGCCAACCAGTCCAGGAACTACCTTTATGAACTGAGCGCCGAGCACCAGTACCATTTTTGATATGTCATGGTCAGGGACACTCTCGTACACATCGGCTTACATTACGTTCACCTCTGTGGTTGGGTCAGAAAGTAGTTCCAAATATATGACGTCATCCAGGCCGGTGTTAAAATATTTAATTTGAAGGAGACTAGAAACTGTGAAATATATATAAATAGCACCACTGATCCTGACCGAAATAGTCATTAAAATGACAAATTGTGAAAATAAAAAGCTGGCTTTAAATACCGACATCCGGCTGAATCTGTAAATATTCATATTTGCAGACGACCGAAATAAGGCAGAAAATAGATCCGATAATAACAACTGATATAAATATTTTACACATGTTTTATGATGATTCAAAATGTATTTATTCAAGGTTTCTATACTTTTGATCGTAAAATACACTTAAATACGCGTTAAATGAGTGTTTTCTGTTTTGACAAGATTCTTGTCATTGAGCCCGTTGCAGAGATGTTATGTGAGGAACGAACGACAACTCTGCTTGGAGATTGGGTCAGGGATTGAACTTACAACCTTTCAGTAATGCTGGGGACACCATAGCTACTCAGCCACCATGACCAGTTTATCAACAGCACCTATAGTCTGCATACATATTCCTTGATATTGGCTTTTTTTTTTTTTATTCCCCTACAATTTCCACAATTTACAAAGAATTTCATCATTTTGACACGTACTTTATATTCATAAAGATTTTGATAGTAATCTTTGAGGTATGTACTGTACTTTATTCAAACATTTAAACAGACCCAGTGGTTGCAATCTCCTCCATTGCTCTCATGATTTCTTATTGTATGCTGCAGTTTTGATGAATGCTCAAATTTTATTTAAAATGAATAAAAACTGCATCCTATAAGTGAAATAAATTAATATCCATATCATTCATTGATATTCCCCCCATGGGTAACTTAAAGAAGGGAGATAATTGGGGTATATTTGTATATGTAACATTTCCAGTATTTACAAGTTGCCTCCCTTTGAATCCCTTAACTCATGGATTCGTTGTGGTGTGATAACAGAATCAAATATATAAAATAGTTGCATTCCTTAGTCATCAGTTTGCATAAAAGAAATAATTTAAATCTTAAAAATTTCATTCACTTCTCATTCTATATCACTCAAACAAAAATCTTCTATTTAGCCACTCAGAAACCAGTGTGAAAACTAAGAGTCATTACTGACAATACAATCTCCAAGCAGAGTTGTCGTTCGTTCCTAACAATGAATGCAATGTAAGCCGATGTGTAAGAGAGTGCTGACAATGATGAACATCCCTGCTGGGTTTCCTGGACTCACACCAGAACCAGGGGCAATAAGATTCAGAAGTACGGGATGGGACAGCACAACGCAAGATGCACTGTGTGATGTACCCGCCAGTGTGCTCAACTTCTAGGCATCATCCAGTGTGAACAGGTCAGATAAAAAAATCTGATACGCCTGGCATGGTCACTTTGAAAAAAGGTCATGTACCAGGGACCTACTTGTATACCCTTCAGGACTTGGTGGTGACTGCAGTTTAACCCTTTCCCTCATATAGACTCATTTTGACGCACTCAGTAGGTACCACATAAAGCCTGATCTGCAGAAAGCCAAACACAAACCTTACCAAATTTAATTGTAAAATCCTCATTACCAGACCACTGAGGAGCAGCGAACAGCATAAAACCTGAACAGCCTGTGAGTTACTCGCAGGCTGATCTGGTTTTATGCTGTTCGCATAGGTCTTTTCATGGTATCCTCTATGAGGGAAAGGGTTAAATGGTTGTACAGGGGTTTCAATAAGATCCAAAATCAGGAATATTTTAAAATTTCAACTTGCAGGAGGTGGTATATAAAGTAAGACAAAGCAATGTAATAAAGTAAAATTTCTCTTGTCAATCACAAATTCCTCTCTCAATATCATGCACTCCTTGACTTATAAACTGAACACTTTTGTGTAGAACACAAAATGAACACATCAGTGAACAGAAAAAAAATAGTTCTTTGAGAACTTATAAAACAGGAATGTTACACAATACTGCAAAATAGAATATAAAACTGTGGTACAATAAAATACATTACAAAAATAAGCACAATGAATATGAGAAGAAAAAGCAAAGCTCACAAGCTTCTTTAAAAAAAATAAAGGCAAACATATTTATATTCAATGAGCAACATAGGAATGACAAAACAAAATAATGACTTCTGTAACAGGAATATCCATCAATAAAATACATGCTTAATCAATCAAAATTAAACTTGCTTCAGTTTCTGTATATGGTGTTAATTGTACATTTAAGGTCATGTCAAAATTAAAACTAGAGTGATCACTATAGGCGATTAATCTCACCAACAGTGGTATGTTATGCGTAGATCCAGAAGAGGTTTGGGGGTCATGACCCTGTAAAAATCTTAAAAGAAGAAAGTATGAAAGAAGGCACAGAGCCCCCCCCCCCCCCCCACACACACACACATGGTGAATTACATATTTGGCTATGCATGGTATTTTTCACAGTTGGCCAACATATCTCTGTTGGACCCAACACCCCCCAAGTAAATGGCTAGATCCCCACATATATGTTGTAGTTCTCCCCCACTAACTCTCATCTCAGGTATAAATAATGTTTTCTAATTTTAGAACCAGTGACCTTAACTCTGGACATCTCAATTAAAATTCCAAGCTAATCTGAAGAGCACCTAAGCAAGTATCAATAAACTGTTCTGTGCATAGCTTTAGATGATGAAATGGTATAGAGTGGATTCTAGGTCTGTATATATGCATCATTTGAACACATGCTAATGCAGAAAAATGAAATAAAAATGATGTTTCCTGACTCAAAACTTGTATCTTCGCGTGTGTGGGGTAATGTATGCAACTTGTGACTTTCTTTAATAGAGACAACAAAGATGGAAAAATATGACACTAGAGCTAATACTAAGTGTAATTAATTTCCTCACGCTATCCATCCCACCTGCAAACTATCCGCTTCACCTTGACCTCAACCGTCTTAATTATAATTCAGTTCAGTAACTGTTGTTGTTGTTGTTTTAATCTTTTTAGTAACAATGTCCCTAACCTTGATTTAAACCATTTTAACTATCCATTCCAATTTTCTATTTTCAGTAAGACAAATTTAACCTTGACCTAAACCATCTTAACTACCCACTCCAATCATTCTATTTTTAGCAACAATGTCCTTAACCTTGTCCTCAAACATCTTAAATATCCATTCTAATTTTCTATAATGACCTTTACCTTAAATGTATCATCTTAATCATGCAATCAAATTTTCTATTCCCAACAAAAATGGCCATAATCTAAACAACTCATCTCAACTATAACCTCAAGCTTCCACATGAGCAATTTGTTACAAGTTTCTCCAGAGTGCAGAGTTGAGTTGAACAAGACTTATCAAAGTAAAGAGGGGCATGATGCCACAGGTCAGAACACAACCGAATAGGACGCAACATATCATTTGATTCCAGTTAAGTCCACTTCACAAAGGCAGGATAGCTACAGAACATCGGGCAAACTATTCTGTAACCTTATTCACAACATCTGAGTCCTGATTCTTTACCCATAAATTCTACCCCATCTCTCTCAGCTCAAATATATCTATATTCATTTATAATAACTTACGGAAATGAAATAATTGAGGCAAAAAATAGCACTTAGCGTGTTTTGAGAACAAACCCAACCTTTTTTTCAGTCACACTGAGGTACATATAATAGTATTGTAGTTGAGTTACTTCTAATGATAGAGTAAAAGTAGCACCATGTTTGCTATGAAAACAATTATTACAGAAAATATATTCAAACTATAGCTATCACTAAAGGTGATTAATACCCCTGCATCCCACACTGTCTTCATGTTCTGTGAGGGTAGGAAGAGACGTGATGAAAATGACTCTTATAACACTACTTCTGGGAAGCATGTTTATGATAAAGATGTTGAATGTCTTCGATTTAATAGCACATAAGTTTGACATATGATGATTTCAATTTCTAAATAAGTAAGATATTCAAGAACAATGTAAAAAAAAAATCTTAAATTCAGATGGAAATGCTTTCCATGTTTGCGTTTTACCAATTAATACATTTACAAAAGAAAAAAAGATTAATAAATTCCATAAAAAACCAGTGATAAAATCATTTGAAAGATATATGAATATATATATTTAATTATATACAATGCAAAATAATAAAATATGATATATAAAAGAAACACATACTGCTGCCTGCAAATGGATTTAAATGTGTACATAAAGAATTCTTAAACAATATAATCACTAAGAAAAGGACACAAATCATGTAGAGAGTTAAAAAGTGTTGCTGCCTTTATAAAGAGTCTAGCAGGGAAAGAAACCATTTTCCAGTGCTTTTTACCTTTACTATCCCATGGAGGCTACCAAGTGACATTGTTGGATAACACAAGACTGATGATAACGCTCCTCTTCATTCATCGACAGTGAGTTTTTTCACTACCATTTTGTCATTCAACTGGAAAGCTGATATACAAATAGTAATCTGACTATGAGCAAGATAACCATGCCCTTCCTGGTGTTATATTCAAACCAAACACTCTTGTCTTAATTTCCAGTATCCTTTATAATATAATATTATCCCCCCACCACTGATTTTCTAACTCCAAGCAGAAAGTATCCAAAATGTAAACATCATTTTGATATATATATATGTGCTTAATGGCTAAAAACATTAGACTGGCTAGCTGAAAATCTCATGGTGGATTATTGCAGAGTAACAAAACTTACTGACCGTGGGTGTCCCAAGATAACAAGGGATGATTTACAGATGCAATCAGCATGTAAGTGACTCACTTCGTGTTTTTAAGTTCTGCTGCAAATCAAGAGTATTTTGGCTGTAATGCTTACAGACTTTTCCAGCAAATATTTTAAGCCAATTTTTTATGCATTGTTAAAGAATATTTTCCATTCATGACAAGGTAAACTGCACATGAACAGAATCACAAACAAATACATGTGCTTTTTTGATTTGATAAGGTCACTTTAAAAAAGTCAAATACTGATGACGTGGAAAGGTATAATTATATATTGCAGAAAATATTAAGTTTCATTTCATGTGGTATAATGACGTACCTGTTCTGCTAATGGGCTATGATGAAATGACTGATCAAAAGGTAAAAATAAAATCTTTTCTTCCATTTTCTGAACACTACATGGATCTTTCCCTACTTGAACTGAGCTAGGATACTTCTCAAATATCCTAGTTGAGAGAACTGTAAAATCATAAAAATATCTCAGAAAACAAAGCCCAATAAAGTGATGATAGAATGTCCATTGCATCAAATATAAAAAAAATAAAATGGTGCATAAATTCAGCTCCAAATAACTGTAACTTGAAGTAAAATTACTAAGTCATATAAGAGGGTGAACAAATTCAGCTCCAAATAACTGAAACTTATAGTAATTTTTTAAGTCATATTAACAGTTATACTAATTTGCACAAGGGAATCAAATGATCTTTAAAAACAAAGGAGCTTAAGATCAAAATGTTAGAAAAAATGGGGGAAATCCCAAGTAATTATAATCATACTAATGTTTATTTGAAGAAAAACATATGATATGGAGAAGACAGATTTATTTCATAAAACAGTAGGTAATGATCACAATAATAAGAAAATAAAATGAAACAAGTAACAGGTGTTGCATGCAACACATGAGTCCCCTACCGGTGAGGTGCATAATTTTTCTGCCACCATAGCAACCAAAATTTTGGTCCGAGAAAAAATACACAAAGTGATGTGCAGAATCTCCATACCGCCACCTATTCATAAACCAAGTTTCATAATATTGTTTTAAATGATTTTTAAGTTATCATGGGATCCAGATTTCCAGACATCCAGACAGACAGACAGAGGGCAAACCTATATTCCCCTCGGGTGTAAACACCGGTAAGGGACTAAAAAATAATCAAAAGTTAAATGCCAAAGTGATTATGATAATACAAACACTCATATAAACAACAGAAGCTCATGCTCACAATGTTTGAATAAAATAATTAAAAAAAAATAATCTAAAAAAAAAAGCAATTTTATGAGATGATTTTATGATTCTACAGTTCTCCACAGTGCTGCTAATGATAGGTATAATACACTTCAGTAAACATAGACCTTGATATACATAAATATCAGCATACAAAGAAAAAAAATGATTACACAAACTGCAGTCAATATAACTTCAGAACATCTGAACTGTTTAAAATAGTTTTCTGAAATGAGATCATACGAAATAACAACAATATTTGAATCTAATAACATAGCTAAAATTATTTTAGTAAAACAATGCACCATTTCCAATGTCCTTAAACTCTGATTTCTAAATAACTTAGAACAAAAAAAAACACACACATTCACAATAAATAAATAAATGTTATCCTATGTCATTCAAATCCACCTATTTAGGTAACATTTCTCAACAATCATCATCAAAGCAATAATTTGCCTCCCACTAAAGATTTATGAACAAGAAATCTAACCATTTATCTTGCTTTGAGCATATCTATAACTAAGTTTGGAATCCAAAATTCTATATTTTGTGATAAAATTCCAGCAATAATATGCTATACCTCAACCATACAGTGATATTATGTGTCTCCTGTTCTAATTCATGTAGGTAGATTTTGCCTAAATACATAAAAAATATACAAGTTCCTTTCCACTTGTTGAGGTAATGCAAATGACCTTTGCAAACCAGAATGAAACTAAATCAGCCTGTTCTTATTGCCATTTTGGAGTAAGCCAATTATAGTACAGTATTTCATACAGTGATGTCAAACATAATGTCCAGCTAATTACAAATGGGGGAAGGTCCCATGAGCATAAAGATACCCAAGTAGAACTATCAACCCTACCCCAAGCCAACTACAAGGCTTCCTCACATGACCAGAACAGAGAAGACCAAAATGAAGGCAAGTCAGTTGCTATAACCACATAGCCATGGAGGTTCTAAATCAGCCCATAAGTCACTCACAGGCTGATGAGGTTCTTTATCAGCCCATTAGTCACTCACAGGCTGATGAGGTTCTATATGAGCCCATTAGTCACTCACAGGCTGATGAGGTTCTATATGAGCCCATTAGTCACTCACAGGCTGATGAGGTTCTATATGAGCCCATTAGTCACTCACAGGCTGTTGAGGTTCTATATGAGCCCATTAGTCACTCACAGGCTGTTGAGGTTCTATATGAGCCCATTAGTCACTCACAGGCTGTTGAGGCTCTATATGAGTCCATTAGTCACTCACAGGTTGATGAGGTTCTTTATCAGCCCATTAGTCACTCACAGGTTGATGAGGTTCTATATCAGCCCATTAGTCACTCACAGGCTGGTGAGGTTCTACATCAGCCCAAAAGTGTCCCACAGACTGATGATGTTCTATACTGTTTGCTATTTACCTAGGCACCTTTCCAGTTTTAAGAATTTTTTGGAACACGTGTGTCATTTGCTGAAGTGTGACGGATAGATGGACAGACAGATGATGGAAAAGTGATCCCTATGTGTTACCTCTGATTACAGCAGGTGACACAAAAAGTGAGCCATGCCTTTCCTATTCATGGCAATGCTCAACTGCTCCCAAATAGAATCACAACCAAAACCATGTGTTCCTTTTGTGTGATGATTAGCTATTATATAGCCTGTAACAAGTCAATCTGAATACATCTGTAAACACTGGAAAGCTCCAGATGACAACACAGGTATAAACCTAATCAGATGCCTGCTTTCTGTCTGATGAAAATTGTCAATAGTTTACAAGAGGTAAAATGGCAACTCTGAGAGATGAATTGTTATCACTACCTTTGATACCTCTTTCTCTTTTATATCACCTTTTCTCATATGCTGAAATAAAAACACTGGTACAGAAAACAAAAATAATTTTCTTACATGAGCATATATCACTTGTTTTCTGAATGAAAGTGTAAACAAAAATATTAAGCGGATGTTTTTCTAACATGGTAGGAAAAAATTTCAAATTTGAACAACTTATGTTGTATTGAAGAAAAAAAAGAGAAAATATAATGTTTAACTGAACAATAAAATATTAAAATGAATGGGTAATTCCGATTATGTTGTAATCAATATGTATGAGGTTTTTTACAAAATATCCATAAAATCTGACAGCAAAACTTGTACCAGAATTTTTTAGTTTAGGGCAAACTATTCAGCTGAAAAGCATAAGTTTAAGCTTGTAACTTAAAATAATGGACACCACAAAACACTTGGCTACTTACACAAAATATCACAGGTGTACAGAAGGTTGACTTGGCAACCAACTGACCTTGACCCACTTCTCTGGAAAATAACTCTGACCTTGACATACAGCAGAGTACATTTTTTTTTTACATTCACCTACTTCATGGGTTAAACCCTATTCGACCCTAACATTTCATCAGAAACATACTTCTATCTTTTTCTTTATTAAGGGTTAAACCCTATTCAAACCTGACCTTATACAAGGAAAACACCGTTCTGACCTTCACCTATTTCATGGCAAAACCCCATTTTCTGCAGAACGTCTAGACAGAAGCCATCATCAGGCAGTAATGATCATCTTGAAACTTGCAGCTCAAGAAGTTGTTTTTGAAAGCACTTTTTTTTCTGCACCAGTCTGTCATATCTAACGGGGTCCTATGATTTCATGCTGAAAGGAGACACAAAATTAATACATATGAAAACTGCAGCAAAATCAGTTATGACAAATCTCTTTTGTGTTGGGGGGGGAGGGTACATTTATCTTTTTAAAATGCAAAATTCAATATTTCAGTATCTAAACAGATAGATTTTAACCTTAAAGAATAAATTATGAAAAGAAACAGCATAAGGCCCAAAAAAAGACCCAATCTGCAAATGATAATGTCAAGGATTCTAGCCTGATATATGAAAATTACTGCTATAATTGGGATTCCCACCTAGGTCATTTTTTCCGTTTCCAGCAGTCTGGGTTAATCTTTTTCTGTTCATCAGCTAGATGTCTGGCCTTTTCTTCATAACCAGCTTCTGCTCAACCGACAGCAACTTCCACTGTTGTCCCAGCAACACACTTATAGTCCTGTAGTACAAGAGAAGGTATCTAGAACTGTCACTACTAGTGTTGATACCCCGCTACAATTCTTATCCCAACAATATCAAGGTTATATAAGATAGAAAGGACAAGAAGAGCAAATTCCAAACATCACTAACTTTCATGATTGAATAAGTCTGCCTAGTTTGGATCATTACATATCATTGTCAGGATGTGATACACATGAAATCTTTTTCTGAAAAAAAGTCAAATGCACAAATCTGCACAAATGTCCTATTAAGGAAGAAAGAGGCTATAGCTCTGAGATATGCTCAGCATATTAAGGACAAATGCTTACTAAGTCACCAGGACCAGTACAATTTTTTTTTTTTTTTTTTTTTTTTTTTTTAAGAAAATTACAAGAAGAGATCCTTGGAACACATGCGTCACCTGCTGAAGAAAGAGTGACAGAAAAAGTGTGACAGACATACAGATGGACAAACAGACAACAGAGAAGTGATCCCTATGTATCACGTTTGCTTACAGTAGGTGACAAATAAATCAGAGCAAATCATATAATACAAATGTATATTGTATATACCAGTACATTTTTACTTTCTAATGAAACTGCAAACCTTGAACACAATGAACAAAAGAATAATGCTATATGGTGGTAAATTGAATTACAACAATACAAAATGGAAAAGGTGCTTTATCCAGAGGTAGTGCACATTAATACCAATGACATGGGGCAGAAATCTTTCTATGTGCAAAGTACTGGTCCAAACCAGGAACTGTTGCGAAGGATTAGGGTAAGTGTTTCTCAATCAACGTGAAGAGAAACAAGAACTATCACTGAATGTGATTTTATACCCCAACATCCAACCGTGACTGGATATGACATGACATTCGTGACATGGTGAGCAGGATTCCAATAGGGGTATACAATGTTTAACATTAAACAGAAAGACCTTGCAAAGATATGAAGTCACAACATATACTTAAACAATGGCAATAAAGGAGGGACAATGCAGTACAATGATCACAACAGTTTATATACAGAACAAGTCATCAGCAGGTTTGACCTTGAACTTACCAGATGTTCATCTGATCATGCTTCCCAGCCACATACAAATCTCATGCCCAAAACACAAAAATATAGTCTGACCATTATATTGATGATAAATATGTATTTCTTGAAGCTGAATAATTCATATTCCAATTACATTTGTAATTTTATCAAACAATTTTTAAAGAGCAAATTCGAAATGTCAAGGTATTCCATCCATCATTAAATTATAATCATGGTTCTTCAAATGCTTAAAAAGACTAAGTGCAGATTCAAGCATCCACTGACTTGGATTTAAAAGTTATTTTGCTCTAAGTCTATAAAGGCTTGCATTTACTGTAAATTTCCCACAATCACTTAATGAAACTTTATCACGATTTAATGATGGATGGATTACCTGAAAGCAATTGAATATATGTACTACAGAAGAACGTACACTACTCCTCCCAACACCTTCTCCCCATTCTTTAAAGTTCACATTTCTTTCTGCAATATAGCAAAGTCATATAATCGTATTTAATATTGAACTAAGACCATCACAAGATAATGCCTATGTTTCACAGTTAGAAACAAACAACATATTTGACTGCCTTAACCTATACTTATGTAGGCCAAAGTTATCATAAATTCCAATCCTAACCAAAAGGGAGTTATGAGACCCAGTAGTAGATTTTGTTGACAACAGGTCTCAAAACTGGGAGTACAATCCACACTGGTAAGAATCTTCCAAGACTTTCCTTGGCCCTAAAAAATGGTGCAACCTTATAACCATCAATATAAGTAAAAGATTTGTTTTAATAATTAAATTTAAAAAAAATACATAAAAAACACAATATGAATTTCGATGACAAGTTTTACAAGAAGCTGACATTACTTGAAGTCTCCTGTGGATGTAAAACATGTCAAAAAGTCAAGGAAAACAGTCTGGTCAGGACACAAAGTTTTGATTTGTCTACGCTGATTTGGCAAATCAAACTCACCAGTACAAGTACAGTGGGGAAATATTTTCACTATCAAAAACAAGTGCAAATAATTAAGTGAAAACTAAAGACTGCAAACAAAGGGCAAAAACACGCCAATTTTCACAACAAACCACCATTGCTACACATTACCTGATATAAAGACTTGGTTAGACCTACAAATACAAAGAACCACTTCTACTGTTGTTTAGTTTGCTGAGATTCAAAAATCTCTATTTTTTTTTTAAATCATTAATTTGTATGATAATTTTTTTGTTAATGAGCAACTGATCGTTCTATTTTTATCTGCACTTAAGACAGTTTTACAGTCCTCCATATTTCTTTCCTAGAAGGTTTTATATGTAAAATGTGTAAAAATCATATAGCTATAGTGAAAAACTTATGAAACCAGTATAAAATGAATAGCCTGTAAGTTGGGTGGTTTATAGCTTTGACAATATCTTTAAGGCATAAAGATATTATTGTAAAACCTGCTAAACAGAATTGCTTTTGGCTTGATTTTGCTTTTCAAATATATCATAAGATTAAGTAACCAAGGTCTAATATACATTTTCCTATGCACGATGAAGATTATAAAAATATTTTTTATTTCTATGTTTAAAATGAAAATGTTTAATATGCATATGCACTGTCTTGCTGGATTTGCATATAAATATCAATCCTTCTAGAATACCTAGCTAAAAGGTTCAATAGAACATTCTTATTAGGACATCAGTCCTATTCATTCCGATCAAATAAAAAATTGTCAATGTCATTTATGCTTTAAACAATACTTGAAAGAATGGGAAAAAAGTACCCTCTGTTAAATGTGTGTATTTCCTTATTGTACTTTTCTTTCTTTTTACACTCTCTCAAAAATGCATTACAGATGAAATATTTCAACAGCTTTGTCAGTGAATTTAAGATGATGTTACTTAAGATTCCATACCTGTTATCCCTCTTTGGAAATCGTTGCGTATAACCTAAACGAAATTCCTTCGCAAACAGCATGAAAGCATTCATAGGTCTTTTGGCCTTGCTGGAGTTATCTTCCTTGTCAGCACTCTCCTGTTTAGGTGGGACTGGAGATCCTACAGTAGGTGTGGTTTGGTCGGAGTCTTTACGGTGCTGAAATGGCACAGGGTAATATTGCACTGTATCATGTCAGCACTCCTGTTTAGAAACAAAATGTGTGGATTTTTTTTCCAAAAGGAAAAAACTTTAAGTTTTATGACTCTTTATCAGACTGACTTGAAAATTACTTAATAAGACTTGATATGCTATGACTATTAAGTAAAGTTCCATGGATAAAATTTAATGAAAATAGTAACAATTTTATTTTTTCAAACTTTCAGAGTGGATAATTTAACACTTTACAAGTTTCTTTTCTTTGAATTTTAAAAAGATAAGCACACTTTTCTTTTTTTTCTTTCTTTTTTTCCCCTTTTTTTAGGAACCAATACATGTACATGTACTATTTAATCATTTCCAAACGGAATGACCACTTCTTTCTAACACCAGTACTGAGTGAGTTTGCTTTGGGAACTTTGTCTACTGTAGACAGATATAATGCTGCAAAACTGTGATACCACATCCCAACATGGAAACCACCCTAAAGTCCTGATAGGGGCATGATACCACACCCAGACACTGAAACTACCTAGATCCTGACCATCAAGCAAGGGAGGTACCATGTATACTAATACCATTTTTAACGATTTTGTTACATCATGATGCATGATCTTCCATTTATTAAGATGTTCTCGGCACTAAGCCAGTAGGACCAGTATACCAACAAGAATGTATATGATATTTACCTTCATACTGCTGAGGGCCAGCACAGCTGATGTGTCTTCTGGAGTGAACTCAAACCTAGTAGAGAAAGAGAAAAACTTTACTAGTATCTTGCAGACAGTTTTTTTCATGCTTTTTGGTTGATAGGAATTCTTATCTGTCTTAACCTACTCCAGTCAGCTCCTATATTATGACATCATAACTTTTACTCTGGGTGTCTGGATAGGGCAGTAGTAATGTATCCAAGGTTCAATTCCTGTCACGTACATGATAGGTTAAATGATCACCCATCCAGACACATGGGTTTTCTCCGGTTCTCCGGTTTCCTACCACAATAACGATCACATACACCACCATCAGAGCCAACGAGAGTGATTTATTTAAGTTGTGATAACCTTGTTTTGTAATCCATATAAAATAAGAAGTCTAAACTATTTGAACTTTCTGAACCAATCAAAATTATAGTAATTTTCGATACAATAAAGGAACATTTCAAGGTATTTGCTCTGACAAATTTAAGCTCATGTTCTGCAAACAAATTGAAGCAATTATCAGTTTATGATGTGTGAGAAATAAAAAGCCTAAGTTTAAAGCCACTGTTAACTATCTTCTCAAATCATTGGTGAGTAGTTGTATTGAAAAACACAAACTAATAAATAAGGTTTATAACATGCCATCCATACCGACTGCACCACCTCTGCCAAAACATTAAGAACAAAGTGCAAAACAGTAAATAAATACTCACTCCTCAAAACTTTTGACAATTTCATCAGAAAAAGCTGCATCAGAGTGAGACGGAGGAAGACAAACATCTCCTTTACACAGTTCCCGACATGGTATCCCATAATGCGCCACAGTCTCGCATGGGTATCGTGATGACCATCCTGTAAACACACATAGCTTTCTAATTTAGCAGCAAGTCAAAGGAATCAGATAAAGTGGCTACCTCAACATGGTAGCTGGTAAATAGAAATAAAATAGAAATATTTTTATTGTATTCTGAAAACTGACATTCAACCACCTCTTTCAGAGAACCTGCTACATTAATTATATCTACTGATTAGTACTCTCAGCCAACCAACATAGATATACCGGTAACTGTGGATTCCACTCCAAGTCAGGTCAATCAGATTTGTCATATAAGGAAGCCTTCAAGCTAGCTTGTGGTCGGTAAGTGGTTCAATCAGGTGCCTCTTTGCATTCAGGCAAATGGTCTCAATACTGAGATGTTGTCAATACTGAGGTGGACTTAATACCAAGGTCACCTAGATTATCAAATTAGTGTGAACAAGAAACCCTACATTAACGGTCTCAAAACTTGATTAGTCATGTGAAATTGACCTCAAATCTAAAATAGTCATGTCTGCAAGGTGCTTCTATATTAGATTCTACTGTACGCACCTTTGTCTTTTACAAAGAATGGATGGTCCCGCTGACATCGTGCTAAGATGTCCGGCTGATGTGGAATGCTGGGAGAGAACTGGACTTCCATTAGTCCTACCTCTACCTCCTGTATCTTTTGAACACACAGGCCATTCTCTGCAAACCTTGAGATTGGAAAGATATACATGAAAATATACAGTGTATACCCATAATAAAGCTGTTTGAAGGATCTGACTTTTGACAGCTATTATATTTGACTTCATAGTAAAGTCAAGATATCTAATTTGTTTAGGTAATTCAAAAATGTTCTTTATGACTTAATTCTAAATAAAAGCAGCAGTGTTCTGCCAAGCCTTCAAAAACTATGGGCCACATGGCCCATTGAGTCAAGAAAATGTGGGCCATTCTCAAATTTTATGGGCCATATCAACCAAGGACCTTTTTGAGTAACTTTTATTTTTGCTTGTTTTCCAATTTCTACACGCATGTGTAGTCATAGAGCGATTTCTTATGTTTCAGACAGTTAACATACCATAGAGTTTGATATATTTCACAGTATCCTAACCATGTAAATTCATTTAACCACCTTTTTTGAAAGGATCTGATTTTCCTTTTTCTTCCTTTTATCACCGATAACTGGGACTGTTGCCATTTTCTGTTTGTCAGTATCAGATGCAGTTGATGTGAGGTGGGCGGGGGACGCATTTTGGGGGAAGAATTTAAATCGCTACTAATACTGGTTGTTTCGCGCTCACATCCTGTGTACACGATGCATTGTTATCATTAGATTGGCTAGTTTTTTGTACTCATGTAATCTGCGATTTAAAGAAAACTAATAAGATTTCATATTTCTTTTGCCGTCTGCCATTTTGGAAAGAAGCGCCGAAGCCAAGCGCCACAGGATACCGATTGGCTCAAAACAGCAATCGGAACTCTCTAGAAAGAAGATTACACTTTGAGATCACTTAGACGCTTGGTTGGTATGAAAACAGACGCTTTGTACAAAATGACGGGCAACTTTCGGCGACACAAATTTATGAATTTAAATGTTTTATTTTGTGATCAGATCGGATCACAATTTTAGCGCGCCGAATGGCCCATATGTGGAGATATTTATGCGCCATTTAAATTTATTTAGCGCCAATGGCGCAGCCTGGGCAGAACACTGAAGCAGATAAATCAATTATGGCAATCACCAACATGAACGATAATTTATGTTTTTCAAATATAACTGACCAGAGAATGTTTCATTAATTTTGGCCCAGTGTTTGAAATGAGATGTTGAACATTCATGACAAACACTGGGTGATCACCATATAGAAGACTTTGCTCCAAACCTGTGACTGGTTGTAGAGAAGGAAGCCTTCCTGGCCAGTTCTTCCATGTGAGCTATCGTGTCAACCAGCTTCCATTCAGTCTCTTCCAAGTGTAGAAACTTAATGCATGTCCCTGAAACACCACATACAATAACGTGTTTATGTATACATGTATACTGGTATACACATACTTAGGCATAGCTATGTTCACCAGAAACCTTGATTCAAAGCGTATAACTAAAGAACTAAAGAGGTTTTAAACCAAGGGCACCCAATACATACTATACACAGTCAAGTGCATATAAAAA
>CM037777.1:19874414-19924414 GCA_021229015.1 Solen grandis | reverse complement strand
ATATATGCACCAAATGATAAGAAATCACGCACTATTTTCTTTAAAAACATATCTGATGATTTACTTACGAATTCACAAGGCATTAACATAATTGGTGGAGATTTTAATGATATAATACAAATCAAAGATAGAGCAAGTGTAAATACTCTAAATTTTCAAACTAACCCTGGTCTTCTTAAACTGATAAAACAACACATTTAACGAATTTGGAGAAAATTGTATGAAAATACTTATCAACATACATGCGAAGGAAAATGGTTCAGAAAAAAGTCGTATTGATTTCTGGCTTATAGAAGAAAATGTAATTCCGCTTATCATATCCAGTGATATTAGACCAGCTGTTATACAAAGTACGGATCATTTAGCTATATCAATTAAATTAAAAACACCGTGTAAACGGGGACCTGGAATAATGCTTATTATTGCCAAATAATATATGATATAATAAAATAAATATGAAATTAAATCTATCAAATACTCAAAACAAATGTCACGTGAAAGGCATAACAAACTTAACAAACTACAGAAACAACTTGCTCAACTACATGCAGCCAATAATGAAACAGTAAATAGTAAAATTACAGAAATAGAAAATGAAATTGCACAAATATATAATTTTCAAATACATGGAACACAAATATTTAGAAAGGTAAAAAAATAAAATATTTTTGTAATCTTGAGAGATCCCGTCAAAATAGGAAAATTATATCTTCCTTAAACATTAATGGAAAGCACATTACAGATATAAAGTTAATTTTAGCAGAACAAGTTACTTACCAAATAAGAAAATATAGAATTAAATTTAAATGAATGTACAGAAGCAATAAGCAGTATGAAGGTCAATAAAAGTCCTTGACTTGATGGACTAACTGTTGAATTTTACCAGAGGTTCTGGGACAAAATAAATACATTTTTATTAGATTCTTATTCACAAAGCATGAGTAAAAAAATGTTATCAAAAAATCAAAAACAATGTATTTTTTCTCTTTTATTTAAGAAAGGTGATCCCGAAAACCTTGAAAATTGGCGTCCCATATCTTTGTTGAACATCGATTACAAAATACTTGCTAAATTCTTAGCATAACGTTTACAAAAAGTTTTACCGAAAATTATTAATTCAGATCAACAAGGTTTTATCAAAAACCGTTTCATTGGTCACAATATCCGTCAAATCCAAGATGTTATAGATTATGTGGAGTCCCTAGATACAGAGGGCGTTGTTTTATTCATTGATTTTAAAAAAAAACTTTTGATACAGTCGAATGGAAATTTATGTTTGAGGCTTTAGTTAAATTTGGCTTCAAAAACGAGTTCATTACATGGATTAAAATATTATACAATGACATATGTCCTTCAGTTATGAACAATGGATGGAAGTCGCACTTTTTCTCGGTGTCACGTGGTATTAGACAAGGGTGTCCGCTATCTACTTTTTTTATTTATTATTATTACTGAAATTTTAGCTACCAAAATTCGAAAATCTAATGAACTGTGTGGCATAAAAATTAAAACACAAACTACAACTAGAAAACTTATCATTAGTCAGTTAGCTGATGATACAACATTATTTTTGAGAAATATTGAAGAAATACCTATATATTAAATTTTTTAGACGACTTTGACATTGAATCGGGCCTAAAATTAAATAAATCTAAAACAGAAGGGATGTTACTCGGCAAATGCAAACATTATGTTAAGACAGAAAATTATGGTATACAGTTTAAAGAAAATGTGAAGGCATTAGGTGTATATTTTGGTACTAACAGTATTATGTGAAAATTAAATTGGGAAAGTAAACTAGAAGAATGTCAACATATTATAAATAAATGGAACTGTAGATATTTAACCTTTTATGGTAAAAACACAGTTATCAAGTCATTGTTACTACCAAAATTAGCTTATCTTATCCAGTCGATACCTATTCCAAAGTATGTTTTAAAAAAGATAAACACTATGATATTTCAGTTCATATGGTCAAATAAAAGAGAAAAAATAAAAAGATCTATTTTAATAGGGCCTAAAAGTAATGGGGGTCTAGAAATACCTGATTGGAATCCTTTTGCAAGTCCTTAAAAATGAAATGGATACATTCCCTTAAATATCAAGACAATGCTAAGGAAGATTATCCCTTATATTATCCTGAATCAATTTGGTCATAATCTTTTGGTTTTTAAAATGAATATAGATTCAATCAAACATCTTCCAAATACTAAAATACATCTATTCCCATTCTATTATGATGTTTTAGAATATCATATAGAATTAAATAAAATTATGAACCCGAGAGTACCTAAGAAATTTTATGATATAAGAAAAGAAATTATATGGGGGAACAAATATATTCAATATGCTGGAAAACCATTGTTCTTTAATAATTGGATAGAATCAAACATAATTTTCGTTGATGACATTGTAAAAAATGGAAAAATCGACGAAAATAAAATTTTTAAACAACTTGAAAAACAAAGTCAATAACGTCACTGAACTATTTAAAATAAAACAAGCCATACCTAAAATATGGCAAAAGACAATTAATATGTGTGACTCAAAACAAACAAGAATAAAAACTGATACAGTCCTCTTGGATTCTCTGACAGATAATCTGACAAATAAACAAATACGCTTAAAATTTTTGGAAGAAAAGATAGAAAAACCATACTTACATAAACATTGGGAAACTTTATTCAAAACACAAATACACTGGCCTTCAGTTTACCACATAATAAATAATGTTATCATAGATAATACTGTCAAACAATTTAGAATAAAACTTATTAATAAAATAGTCGCAACAAAGGAAAACCTCTTTACTTGGAAAATCCTCAACAACCCTTATTGCAATTATTGTGGTAACATCGAAACTATAGAACATTTGTTAATTCATTGCCAATACATTAGACCTTTATGGGAAAATATTCAAACTCTGTTTAGGAAACTACACATCAAACATTCGCTAAAATGCCTAAAATACCTTATTATTGGATATAAAACTACTTACAGAGAGTATGAAGATATTAACATAATACTTAGTCATCTAACTTATAGTATTTATAAATCATACCTTACAAGCAATAGACGCTCATCATTAGGTAATGTAACTAAATTACTCTATAATGATTTTCTTATCTTAGAATTATATTACCAGAGTAAAAAGACATTATTTTTATTTAAATTCATTTAACATCTTAAAACCATTGTTTGAAGACATACTTAACTTTATCTTTCGATACTTAACCTGTTTTAAATTACTTCAAATTATCTAATGCATAATAATTAACATCGACAAATCTATTTTTTATTTCGCTTTCAAGAATAGGTCTGTTACATGGTGTTATAGTATATGTGTATGTACGCTAATGTATGTGTGTGCAATGTATGTGTACATGTATATATGCATGGCGTATGTATGTGTATGTATATATGTGTGCATGTGTTTAATATATTTTGAATATGTTTTTTTTTTTTTTTTTTTTTTTTTTTTGAAAAATGGTATAACACTGTAAAACTGTAATGAAATGAAACATATATACATTTCCTAAACATGCGTGCATTTATGTATTGTTATTGTACATACGATTTTATACTTTAATAAACGGACCAGCATTAGTTGGTTCCAAAGAGAAAAAAAAAACAGCGTGGTTGAGACATATTTTCCCGAGAGACAATGAGCAGAATGCAGGATAGGATAGGCGTGACGTGTGTTTATTTAAGTTATTCCTAATATTATAGGCGGACCCAGCATTGGATATCAGAGGGGGTCTAGCCCTGGTAATGCAGCGAATGTAAGGTCAAACTCACACAGTGGATTGGTTCCGTATCAGTTACTGCCACACTGTGTTAACACGTGACCATGGTGTGTATACCATGTGATATTAAAAATCGCGCTATTGGTTATTGTGATTTCATAGTACCTCAGTTATTTTTCAACTCTTGTGCGAGATCTCCTACGTTGGACTATTTATGCATTCAATGGTTTTATGGTTTTATTATTGTGCAGAATTGACAACATTAAAAAGAACAAACAAATGAGTGGTTTTATTTTTTCTGATTAGGCAATTAGCCTAGAACAAGTAAATGTTCGATAGCGACCTTTGAGACTTCAAAGATCAGTCGATTTTGTCATGATGTATAATCATAATCAAGCTGTGTCTTTATTTTGAAAAAAAAACTGTTTAAAGTGCTAAAATATTGTATGTCTGAGTTCATTGACACCGTAGTCTAGTGGTAAGATCCGAAGATTGTTGGGGGAATGGATTTTTTCAAGGCCTTACCAAGGCCAAAGTACGGGCCCATTGTACAGGCCCGGTGTTCCCAAAATAAAAATGTTACTTAAGTATGATTTTCATACTCAGACATTGCCCATTAGTTTCAATGGGGAGCAAAATATGATTCTCAAATTTGACTTGACTAGACTTGACTATTTGAGTTTACCGTCGCTTCCACAGTATTTCAGTCATATAGCGACGTCAAGCTAATTACAGGTTGAGGAAGACCCCGAATGCACGGAGGCATACGGATAGAACCACCGACCTACCGCAAGCTAGCTGGAAGGCTTCCTCACATAAAGATCCGAATGACCCTGCCGGGATTCGACCCCACGCAGTGAGGGGCTGAGTGAGTCTCAAATTTGTTGTTGTTGTTGTTGTTGTATTGGGGTTTACCGTCGCTGCGATAGTATTTCAATCATATAGCGACGTCCAGCTAATTATAGGTGGAGGAAGACCCCGAGTACACAGAGGTACCCGGATAGAACCACCGACCTACCGCAAGCCAGCTGGAAGGCTTCCTCACATGAAAAATCCGAAGTCCCTACCGGGATTCGAACCTACCATAATAGCTAAATTTAAGCACATGCATTGAAAGATGAGTCCACCAGGTGGTCGGCAAATATCTTTATATACTCTTTATAAAAAAAATATTTTTCAATGAAACAAATGGTCTGAATTTAATTTCATTCAGCACATATAGTTATCTTATAGCTGCCTACCATTATTGCTAAAATAGTTGATCCCTTCAAAAATGAGGCCAGCTACTTTCCTTATGTATTCTTTAGAAAATATAGGCCTCCAGATAATCTTCTAGCTAAATAGAATCCTTATTCTCTGTAATTTGAATCTGGTTGCTGCTGAAGGTAACTAGGTACAATCAAGTGGCCTTAATTGTTTTAATTAGGCTGGTGGTACTCTGACAAGCGTTCTTGAGCCACCATGGCCCTCTTGTTGGTGTGTGTGTGTGTGTGTTTAATTTTATCGATTTAAAATTGATTACCAAACAAGTTATAATCACTCTCGGCGACGGCGTTTGTGGTCATTATTGTGGGGGAAAACCGGAGAGCCCAGGGAAAACCCATGTGTCTGGACGGGCGACCACTGTACCTTCGTTTTTCTTCTTCTTTTTATGCCTTTGATCCATTTCAATAAAATCAATCGTTTAGATTTGATTTAATTGAAACTTGATCAAAATTTAGGTCATTATGAAGTCTTACATAACTAGACTACCAGATCTTTGTAATCAATATTGCTCTAAAACCCAACAGTTTTGATGCAATCTTGATGAGGCTTGGTCAGAATCTTACTTAAATTTGAGGGTCGGTCATCTTTAGTAAACACTAGGAAATTAAGTGAAGCCTTACAAATCAGCTTTGCTTTTAAAGTTTTCTTTTAAGGACATAATTTTCACATCTTGTTGAAAATATGTCTCAGAAAGGTCTTTAAAGTGGTGTGTGAGCATTAACCTCTTTTTCCATAGACTTAGAATTGTAACGATCTGTTTTTTAAGGATTTAAGGATTTATTAAAAAATAATATAAAGTTAGCCTATCTAGGAAGAACTTGTTTCGATAAACATCTGTTTTGCGTTTGATTGGACTCGCTTGCATATAGACGTATATTGATAAGCACATGACTTTTTCCTCTCGTCCAATCAGGTACTGGTACCTGTTTATAATCACCGTGGACTATAACGCATAGTTCAATATTTTCATAAAAAATCAATAAGTGTGGACTATGCAGGCACTTCACTCACATGTTTTGAAGTTTAGTCGCTAGTGGAAGGAAAATGCCATGCGCTAAAAAGCTTAGTTCATGGTTGCTTTTGCTTCGCCCTCGTGACATTTTCGTGAGTGAAAGGCAACTATGAACTAACCTATAGATACGTTAAAATATATACATACTTGAGTAGTTTCCCTTCATTATGTCCTACCTTCACGGAATTAAATATTTATTGGAATTTCACTTTTTTGTCTGAATATTTATTTTATATTATTCAGTCAAGGCAGTATTGTAGGGTTATCGATTACATTCAGTTTCAGTAATATTTATATCATTAAATTTAATTGTGCCATTCCTATATGAAATCTTGCTTCCATATTGAAAATTGAAAAAGGTTGTAGATTATTAACTTATCTCTGTTTTCCATCTAGGAGTTACGGCTTACCCAGCTGCCTACCAACCTGGGTACTAGTCGGGACGTCCCCCATCCCCACGGGGGGGGGGGGGGATATCTAGCCCAGCAAACTGCCTTTGCACACGCACCAGCTGGTTACCCGACACAACCATCAGGGTATCCCCCACAACCATCCGAATATTCTGCCCAAGGCTACTCACAACCGGATGAACCAGAAAAACACAAATTAATGGAGTCAGGTATGTATAAATGCATATGTTCGTATTGAGATTTATTTTCTTTCTGAGCTGGATTCATGTACAATACAGTATATACAGTATATAGGAAGCACCCCAAATAAGGATATTCACAGAATAATACTTCTGGGAAACGATGACAAAACCTGTCGTAAAAGCGCTTTTAAACGTGTATTTCTAAAATGAGATCTGGCTTGATTTCAACCAATAATACTTAGCGCTAATACTTAAATTCTTAAACTAGGTAGATACACATTCCACCGTTACTATTTTATAAAATAATCAAGTACGTGACATAGCTGAAGTAAATATATACCTTAGTACATAACAATAATTGCTATGAAATGAAATATTTGGGTATTTCTTATTAGAGAAACAAGACTAATGAACTTCGCCCTTAAGTATTTAAGTTTTACTTAGAACTAAGAATTGTTGGTGGAATTCGACCCTGGTGTAATGTAAAGACCTACATTGGTGTTACATTTTGGGATTTTGCTTCAAAGACAAGGTTATTGTCAGTGGAAACAAAAATAAAAGGTATTTCCTACTGTTACAATGTTTTAAGATTGATCTTTTAATGGCCAGAAAACACTGAGAAAATAGTTTAATATATTTGCTATGTAACTCTTAGAAGAAACGCTATTAGCTATTACAAAATTTGGCCTTGAAAATGAAGATAATAGGGGACTGAAATTGGTTTTCAAGATTATAAATGTAACAAAAGTGTACTGATGGCAGTATATATATATATATATATATATATATATGGTCTATAGGCAAGAAAATGAATTGAGATCATTTTAAGTTTGTTTGTCCTATGAGATATTTAGGAATTTTACTTTATGCATATAACATAGACAACGTTAGTAACTTACTGTATTGATTAAGGGTTTGATTGTTTTAACCCTTTACCTCATTTATACTTGCTTTGACGCTTTGGAAGAAAAGAACAAACCAAGATCATATAGCTCCTGTCTGATCAGGGTGCCCTTTATTCTTTTTTGTTTCATATGCAAGGATAAGTTCTGCAACTTAATATTCATATCGCCAAGAATTTATACGTTAAAATTGTATATATCCTGTAAATTGTGTGAGATTGAATGTTGTTGATGTTTTCATTTTTCATTTTGATCAACAGTTCCCCCACTGGAAGTGATCCAAATGAAGGACATGCCCCGACCTCCACCATATCCTGGAAACTAGGTCACGTAAATGTCGTCATGGAACTCCATGCCAACTCTGTATCCTGGAAAGTTTGAGACCATAATTAAACTACAAGTCATGGAGCGGAAAAGCACTGAGGATCTCTATACCTCTTCACTTCGTTTCATTTCTTTCACTTCATGGCACTCCTTATTGAGGAATCTAGGCCACATATGTAATACAAATACTCATTATAAGTGCTCATAAGTAAACCATTTCGTATTGTCAAGATACTTTGTTAGTGCATGTTTAAAGCCAAACAAGTTAATTATAAATTATATTTTGATTATACTTGTTAAAAATCAATTACATATAAGTCATGGTTATCTGCTAAATTTACAAATGTTCAATTTACATAAACCTATCATTTATTGTTAAAATGTAAACAAATCAGTTAATATGTCAAAGTGATGAATACTGTACACAATAATTTGCAGTATTATGTTATATTTAAATAATATTTAGATGTAAAATACTTTTGATCAACATTGAAAGCTTACTTGTATTATGTTTCAAAGTGTTCCTCGGTTTACTGAGAAGCCTTCTTTTGTGTCTTACTTTTTCGGTAAATATTCATGCCCCTTCGAAAAAGAGGTATATGTCGGTCGGTCCGTTGGTAGACCTCTTTTTTCCGCTCAGAAGCTAGAGAACTGTTGAACCCTTATTTCTGAATTTTTATAGGGAGTTGGGTCATGAGTAGTAGTTTTCAATGTATTTTTCAATGAGAGGAGAAAATCTCAATAAACTTTCAGCTTTCGAATTATTCCTTAAATGTTTTCTATGTATGTGAATTATTACACTACTTTTATAAACAAATGAGATAAAACTTACGTCCATGTAGGGTGTGAAATATCTGCAGAAGAGGTTAATTATGTCAGGTTGACATTTCAATAAGTATGTTTTACATTTTGTAAATATTTTCGTATTTTTAATTCCTTTTTATGGTACTTAGGTGACATATCTAGGATTTCTACTGACGTTTGTTTGTGTTTTCTCATATAGTGTTAATTTATTCATTTTCCAATAAAGTATCTTTCTTATCATACATTATTCTATTTTGTTGTTTTGATTTGTGCGTCGCCTGCGAAGCATGGCAGACACATAGAGATCATTGCCGCTGAATTTTGTATTTGCGAATAAATGAAATGCATTACTTTTTAATCAGATTTTTTGCATAGCAATACATGTACATAAATAAATAACATTATACTTGTGCTAACAACATTACCTAAATAACATGAATGTATAGGTATGAATATCACTGTACTGTTAAATGTGCTTAACCCTTTCCCTCATAGAGGACACCATGAAAAGACCTATGCGAACAGCATAAAACCAGATCAGCCTGCGAGTAACTCGCAGGCTGATCAGGTTTTATGCTGTTCACTGCTCCTCAGTGGTCTGGAAATGAGGATTTTGTAATTAAATTTGGTAAGTTTAACTGTGGTTTTCTGCAGATCAGGCTTTATGTGATACCTACTGAGGGCGTCAAAATGAGTCTATATGAGGGAAAGGGTTAAGATATATAAGTAAGGCTACACTGTTAAATGTGTTTAAGTTATAGGTATCAGTATGGATGTACTGTTGAATGCGCTTAAGATATAGGTACATGTATTAGTATGTCTGCACTGTACGAGGGGTGATTGATAAGTTCGCGGAATTGCTTTATTACTGAAACCTATAATAGAAAACGAAAAAAAATACATCACGAGATACGTTTGCTCAGCACTGACATAGAGCTCAAATATTATTTAGATACATTGAACACGGAAGTATACATAAAACATTGAACAACAGTACTATGAAGTATTTGAAGCACGCCGTAAATTGTGCTTAAGATAAATGTATTGGTATGATTGCACTGTTAAATGTGCCTCCAAGAATAAGGTGAATATATGGCGGTTCTGTTTAGGTTGATTTAAGATTCATTGTCACAATCGAGGGTAACAAAGTATCTAGATAAAGAGTCTGAAGCTTGACTGTATTTGATAATGATTTCTTAGAAATTAATATGTTGTATATTTATGGACATGATACTAAGAATGAGAATTTGTACACAATTTTATCATATGACATTGTGATCAAACAGCTGTTTCCAATTTCGTATAACCATCACATAAAACTTTTAGGCCGAATTACGTCACTCCGCGTCACGCGTGTGTATTCTATATGTATGCATAGTGTGTTGAACTCGAACAGCTGGGTTAAATGTTTTTGTTTCATTATTCATATGATGTTGAAAATGTATTATATGAGAAAAACACACGTAAAATAGTTATTTTCAGTTGTAATTCGAAACTATTTTCTTGGTGTTAGATTACAAAAGTAATTCGTTCACAGTTCGTTCATGCATGTTTTGTTTGTTTGCTGTTATAATCGCGATTTACTGTCACTATAGGTTAAATGATAAAAAGAATCTTACATGAATTGTCGCCAGAGGCTAGGTTTATAACATTTACATGATCTCGTTTAGTAAAATTTGATATGAAATAACAATTCATGTCAGATCCTATATAAACATAAAAAACTTGTGTTTTAGGCATATTTTTCTATGCAATTTATTTATTTATTCAGAGCATCATAGACTGCGTTTCTGAGTGTCACTACACTTCTACTGGGTGAAGACTTCATGCATTCATGCATATGCGTATACTGGAATGTGAGTGTTATATTTCCCTTTGTTTTAATGTTAAAATATTTTAAGGAAAATGATTTACCATAAGTATATCTAGTCTTAGGGAGTGGTGGAAGCCATATTTTGTTACTCGACAAAATTCACAAATCTGCAATATCTTATACTACAAATTAATCATAGGTGTTGTTGTTTTATTCATCCCCTACAACTTATCATAATTTATCATATTGTAAAGTTTTTAAATCGTTGAACTTCAGCGAAATAAATTATACATATTAAATACTATACAAACTACATGTATGCTTAAAACAGGCTAGAGACGTGTAGATTAAGGCAGTGTCAAAATTGTTTTCAGGCCAATTTTGTTTTGAAAGTGGTACTTATCCAATATAATTGCTTTATATATAGAATATTATATTTTTTTGCATTTTTGTGGTTATTTGTTGAAAGTAGAATATAAATGTACAAGTGATGGGCACATTGTACACTCGGAGTGTATTGTGAAGTATGCAGTGAATTATTTTATGTTGATAAATTTTATTATCAACTTGAATTTAGCAGTCTTTAAATTTTAAGAAATATTATAGCAAGTATTTGTTTTGTCATTTCATATTTGTCTAATGTTAATGTATATTATATGTAAAGCAGTGTATTTATACACATGATTGTATTTATATATTTCCCTTCCTTCTTCAAAAGTTTGCTGCCTAAAGAAAGATTTCACAAGCATGATAAAGTAACTCAAACTAATGTTATATTGCTTAGTACATCTCGGTATATTGGGAAACAAATGAAATTTGTTTTCAGTCCATATATTGCTTAGTACATCTCGGTATATTGGGAAACAAATGAAATTTGTTTTCCGTCCGGTCTAACTCTAGCATTTCTTCGTATGAAATGATGTATTTTATTTTTTATGTCAGATGGATGAATGTCAAGATGATATTTTTAAAGATATATGTGTTTGCAATTCAATGCAATTCTTTACAGATGTATAAAATATTCCTATGACACATTTAGTGTTTGTTAGAATGCATGATGCTATGCTGCTTACTACCTCTTAGTATATTTGATATACATATGAAACCTTCTTTTCAGTCTGGTCAAACATTCCTTGGCGTGCAATGACGTACTTGACATTGGCTTTAACTTTTTTAAGTCAAATAGATGAATGTCTATATTACACTTTTTTAGAAATACATTATTTGCTTGAAAATATTATACGCTATTCAATGCAATCCTTGCATATACAGTCATGTATATAAAATAAAGACTCTTATGTCATAATTATTGTATGTTAGCTTTACGACTAATGTAAATATATCATTAAAATACAGCTTTAAAAATTTAGTTCCTAAATAGATATTGTTCAGGTATCCCTCATATTAAGACAGTAACATTACAACATGATAAGTTTTTGTGATTAACTGATAACCATGCATACTGGTATGCAGCAGCCAATTTTCCTTGTATAAGATAAGGGAATTTTTAGTGTCTTTAGGTTGTCTGCTGCTGCTGAAGATGAATATGTTGAAATATAACCGGCGCAAAAGCTAAGTGTTAGAGTGACCGACTTGCGATCGTGGAGTCTAGGGTTCGAATCCAAACCGGGGAACATTCCTCAGGTAATCACGTCAAACCAAAGATGTATAAAATTGGTACAAGATGCACCCTTGTCTGGTAATCGGCAAATTTGGGTTGCTATAGGAACTTGGACGGGTTCTACACAGGAACTTTTTCCCGTATACCGTTGCTACACACCGGGCATATAAGATAAACAATGGATATATTCGTAAAATGAGCTAGGGAATCGCACACGGACTCCCTTGTACCCAACCTCTGTCTCTTACATGCTGTCTCTTCAGCAAAAATAGGACCCAACTAGAAATTAGTGTTTGCACTTTCACGGGTTATCTACCTCAAGGTACAGATAAATATATCCATAATTAAAATACAGATTATAACTAACCCAACAAATCCTTCCAATAATATTATAGGTTTATTTAAGTAGTACAATTAGAGCAAATCAGAGATGCTATGGGGGAAGGTCAGTGTGTTAACCACTGTTATATTCTTCACCAGTGTTGAGCACAGACAAAAAGAGTAATTAATAGTACAGTGATGTCAGAAAATTCAAATGTTCATAATTGCATGATTATATCTAACAAGAAAAGATTAAAATAAAACGTTTTAATGAACAGCTTATAATAAGCAAACTGTCCCCCTCTTTTTCTCTCTTCTACCACTTTGACCTTATAATCTTACTTGTCTATGCACAGGGCCTTCATATTAAAAAAATGACGTCTCTTTATATTTGGTCTATTTATATAGAGAGGCAGTTATTATTTTATAAATTTCTCTGCACGAGACCTGGGTCTAACTATGCTTAAAAAATATGACTCCCAATTCAGTAGCATTTTCATATATTTTATGTATCTTGTGGATGCATTGAAATTAAAACTTTGAATCCTGACACCGAAAACATTACATCAAAGATGAAGAATGCATGGGTAAAAAAAACACTAGAGTGGCCGATTTCTTTTTAAACTAAGAATTAAATTTTAAAAAATCGACGTCTCCATATATTATTTATACATAGAGAGGTCGATTTTTAGCTCGACTATTCGAAGAATATGAGAGCTATTGTAGTCACCCTGGCGTCGGCGTTGCAGCTTTTGGTTAAAGTTTTGCGTGCAAGTTACTATCAACCATATATCTCAATAACCATTTATGGTATTGACTTGAAAGTTTATAAATATGTTCAGGGGCATCAGACAATCAAGGAAGATAACCCTTGACTGAATTTAATATGAATTATGGCCCCTTTTTAACTTAGAAATTTTGGTTAAAGTTTTGCATGCAGTAGAAATTTTGGTTAAAGTTTTGCATGCAAGGTACTTTCATGCTAATACCTCAGTATCCAGGTATGGGATTGATTTGAAATATCTTTAATATATTTAGGAGTATCATACTATAAAGGAAGATAACACTTGATGGAATAAATTAAAAATTATGACCCCCTTTTTACTTAGAAATTTGGTTAAATTTTTGCATTCAAGCTACTATCCAGCTTATATCTCAGAAATTGCTTGTGGAATTGACTAGAAAGTTAAGGAGTGTCTTCAAGGGCATCAGAAAACAGGAGGATAACTTTCAGACTGATGCAAAGTATGGCCCTTCTCTAACTTGGATTTTTGGTTTAAGTTTTGCATGCACAGTGTTATTGTGCTTATGTCTCAGTAACTAGGCATGGGATTGATTTTAGACATCATAAATATATTAAGGGGTATAAGACTATCAAGGTATATCATTTTGACTATTATTATGTACAGGGAATGTGAAGGGCAAGAATTGAAATATATTTCATTTGATTTGCCAACAAGCATTTTGAATAGTCGAGCGTGCTGTCCTCTGACAGCTCTTGTTTAAGTTTTTATTTTATTTATTTATTTTTGGTTTATGTTTATGTTTAAATCAAAAGGAATCAAATACAAATTAACAAAAGAAAAATATTGGCTGTATAAAACTCGGACTTTCAACAAACTATAAAACTTTAACAAAAAGAATAAAAAAAGGTCCCAGCTGGAATAGAACTCATGACCTCATGATGGGAAAAATTACTGATCGACGCTCTTACCGATTGAGCTAAGTCCACAAGCGTGGAACGAAGGTGCAAATTAGGCTATTTATAGGTAATTACTGTATCAAAACAGCAGCACTACACAGACAATATCACTGTATTAACTACACCAAGTGTTCTTTATATAACGGGTTTTTTTTTTTAAATATGAAGGTCCTGTGCATAGACAGATAAGGTTTTAAGGTGTCAAAACAGTAAAAAAGAGAAAGAGAGGGGTGAAGTATGCTTATTATAAGCCGTCCATTAAAACATTTTGTTGTAATCTTTTCTTGTTATAAATAAAATACAGTGAAAAACGTGACCCCTGGCCGTTACATTTTAACTACTAAACAGGACATCGTTAAACGTCTTATTATTGTTCACTGTCATCCCTTAAAGAGCCATAACCCTTATGTCCATTTTGTCTAAAATTTTCTCCTTTTATTAAAAAAGATTAAAATGCAGTGAAAAACTTGAACCTTGGCCAATACTTCTAAACTATTAAACCGTCTGTCATCAATCTTTACATACTATTTCATAAGGGCTACATGCTCATTAAGGCCAAAACTTTTGGCTTCATTCTGACAAAATTCATTTCCCTTGTTAAAAAATACAGAGGAAAAATGTAACCATGATCATAACTTCTACCCTATCAAACCGTCATCAAACTTCACATACTTGTTCACTATCACATATGCTACATTCTCATCAAGAGCCATAAACGTTAGGTCCAATTTGACCAAATTTATCTCCCCTTTTTAAATACAGTGAATGTCATCAAACTTCGCATACTTGTTCACTATCTCGAGTGCTACTTTTTCATCAGGAACCTTTACTCTTAGGTCCAATTTGACAATATTCATCTCCCTTTAAAAAACAGTGAAATATTTTGGCCTTGACTATCACTTCTACACTATTAAACCTGCTTTCATCAAACTTCACATACATGTTTACGTTAACAATGGTTTCATTCTCATCAAGTGCCATAACTCTTAAGTCCAGTTTGACCTAATTCATCTCCCCTTTTTAAATACAGTGAACAACTTAAATTTAATTATCTCTTCTTAACTATTCAACCTTCTGTCACCAAACTTCACATACTTGTTCACTATCACAAGTGCTACTTTTTCATATAGTACCTTAACTCTTGGGTCCATTTTGACAAAATTTATCTCCCGCTTTGAAAGAAAATACAATGTAAAACTTTAACCTTAACCATCACTTCTAAACTATATCAAACATACTTGTTTACTATCACAAGCGCTTCATTCTCATCAAGGACTATAACGCTTAGGTCCATTTAATCAAATTTATCTCCCTCTTCTTAAAAATAATTCAAAACATGAAGTGCACTTGTTAAGCTCACCGGAGTCTATCGTCAGTCGTCCAGCTTTAGCAATTTGATGTAAATGACATATTCTCTGAAACCAGTGGTCACAATTTGATAATCCCCACAATGTGGTTGGCTATTATATGCTTATTCAAGGAAAATAACCATTCAATTGATATAGGTTGCATTCCTTGGTGTGTAGTTATTTATGATTATATACAAACTATTTTAAACTTTTTTTTTCTTTTTTAACCTGGTTTTAGAACTACATGTAATTATTATTTTGCACAAATGAACAACTAATGAATATTCATGATAACTGTAATTTTTATTCCTCTATTAATATACAAATGTAGATATATATATATATAGTAAATATATATACTAGTACTTCTACTTCATATATGTGTTTCATGAAACATTCTTCAAATAGCATTGCTTAATTTTGTTCACGGTAATTTTATGAAGTTAAAATTTTAGTTCTTTTTTGGATAGCCCATTATTCTTCCAAAAGCAGTGTTTATTCTTTGGAAGGAAAAGAAAGTATGTGCCACATATTTGTTACGAGATAAAACATGTAGATACTCGCTGGCGACAACATTACTAAAATGCATAAATAAGGAAAATATTTTACTTAAGATCTATGATTCGTTTACAGAAAAAAAACTAAATTTGCATATCTTCGCCAATTTTCTGACGTTTTCCATAGACCCTCCGAATATCTCCGTTATTGAATCACAGGTGCATAAATTGATGACGTAGCAGATAAACAAATTGTGATTCTACAACAGTTTTTAAAAATTTGAATTATTTCTGATTACAGACCGTCTTCGGGAATACTTTTCATTGCAAAATGCAAATGTAAACAATGGGAGTATTTTGACATCCATTCAAAATTCTATATTGCGTAATTTGATCAACAATTTTATTGCGTTTTACTGTTATTTTACAGCAGATATTTGCATATTATGTACCATCTGCGTTAGTCTACTATATGTCAATGTTATATTTTCTTTTTCGTGAAAATTGAATCATTATATTCACTGTATTACACTTCAGAAAGACCTCGACAAGCTGGTGCAGTGGGAAAAGAAATGGGAAATGGAATTTAATCCCAGTAAATGCATTGTTTTAAATATTACTAAAAAGAAGAAAGCACTTTCCTTTGATTACAGATTACATGGACAAGCTTTAGAAACAGTGGATAATGCCAAATACTTAGGAGTTACAATATCAAAAGATCTCTCTTGGAATAAACATATTGACAACATTACTTCTTCTGCTAATAAAACTCTTGGTTTCCTCCACAGAAACATCCAGACAAAGAATAAGGAAGTTAGAGAAGCAGCTTACAAAACATTGGTTAGACCTCAAGTAGAATATGCCTCTACAGTCTGGAGTCCTCATACACAGACATATATAGATAAAATAGAAAAAGTACAACGCAGAGCAGTCCGATGGGTTAATAATAACTATTCTTATTACGACAGTGTCACCAGCATGCAGAAGGAACTTGACTGGCAAACCCTTCAGTACAGACGTGATGTCACCAGACTTCTTATGTTTCACAAAATAGTAAATAACCTTGTTGCTGTCCCATTACCTGCATATCTTGAAAGACCAGCGAGGATATCCCGCCACTTACACTCTTTATCTTACAGGCAAATTCATACTCCAGCTAGCTACTTTAAATATTCCTTTTTTCCTTATACAGTGATACTTTGGAACAGCTTACCAGAAAATATAGTCTCACAAAATGATCTTTTAGCATTTAAACAAAAGCTCCTCTCGTTTCAGATAGTAGACCGTCCCTGAATCAACAAAAAGATGTTTTTACCAGATCTTAAACCTAACATATTCACCTTTTTTTTCAGAAAATTTTCTCACCCTAACAAAATTTTTATTTTAACAGTTTTATCCTTGCACAGACGCGCACCTGCCAGTAATACCCGAAAGGGGAGTTTGTGCAGTATATATAGATAGATAGATTATGAAATATAATGGGCCCTTAATATAAATATGCACTGTTTTCTAATATACTTAATTATTTACCAAGCACATTGTTGTCTTTTATTTTGTATTAACCAAATCTCCCATCTTGATTCTTGCAATAACACACACGAAAGTATTTTTCTGCAACTGTCTCATTGTGTTACTATAATCTGAACAAACTCCTCTCCAGTGATTTCTCCGAAAAGACTTACCAGATCTACAGATGTCATCTGATAATCGTGAAATGTTTTTTTTATTGTGTTTCAAACATCTAAAAATTACAATGTTATCAGAAAAGACAAATATATGAAGAATTAGGGCTCTCTTTAAAAGAAAAAAAATTAATGCCATAATGCAATTGCTTTAAGGTAACGCCACTCTAATAGTCACCTTTCAAATCTGTATGAAGTACTAGTATATATATTCTGAATATGTATTGTGTTGCTAATGCAAATATAAATTCAAAGTAAAAATATTAAGAAATTTTACAGTCGTATAAAGAAGAAATTGACATTTTTATCACACACAAACCCTTCATTTCTGCGTTTATGGTTCAAGAAAATGGCAAAGAGCGAGCATCTGGCGAGCTATTTACCATTTTCATGGACGAGTTAAATAAATGTTTATATTATATGACAACGCATGGGAAATTCTTTTTATCGCATGACTTTTAATGCTGAGATTCAACGAAATAACAATATTTTGACGTTTTCCGCGTGTTTTTTGCACGTTGTTTGTATCTTATGAATTGTATAGGTATAACCAAGGTACCCTAATGAAACATAAGGAAACCTTGGTTATCTCCATGCAAGGCCATGATGTCCGTAATGTAGCGGAACCATTACAGGGACTTTACCTTAAGTGACATCGTGACATTGTTATATTACACGTGTTGAATATAAAAACTTCGTAATCGTTAAATTACACCGAAAAAAGGGAACGTCATGTGATAAAAAATCCATATACATTGCATATCTTATTAAATGGCATACAGTATAGAAACAAGAGGGCCAAGATGGCCCTGTGTCGCTCACCTGAGTAAGATTGCTGTGTTTGGCATAGTGACAAAAAAATGTGGCATCTAAAGTGCTTTTCTAACATTTGACTAAGTGACCTAGATTTTGATCCTACCTGAATTGGCACTCAACTAGGAATTCATGCAGTCACCATTCTTATCAAGTTTAATGAAGACTGGTACAGAAATGTAGGCCCCTAGAGTGTTCACAAGATTTTTTCTTAAATTTGTCCTGGTGACTTACTTTTTGACCCCATGTGGCACAGTTTTGAATTCATCCGAGATTTGATGTAGACAAACATCCTGACCAAATCTATTGAAGATTGCGCTAAAACTGTGTCCTCTAGAGTGTTCACACGGATTTTCTAAGATTTGAACTGGTGACCTAGTTTTTGTCCCCATGTGACCATTTTCGAACTCATCTGATATATCATGGAGACAAACATCCTGACTAAATCTAATAAAGATTTTGCTAAAACTGTGGCCTCTAGAGTGTTCACAAGGATTTTCTTAAATTTGACATGGTGACCTAGGTTTTGACCTCAAGTGACCCATCTTCAAACTCATCGGAGATATCATGTAGACAAACATCCTGACCAAATCTAATGAAAATTGGGCTAAAACTGTTGCCTCTAGAGTGTCCACAAGGTTTTTCAAAGATTTGACCTGGTGACCTAACTTTTGACCCAAATGACTCAATTTCGAATTCATCCAAGATAACATGTAGACAAACACCCTGACCAAATCTGATGAAGATTGGGCCAAAACTGTTGCCTCTAGAGTGTTCACAAGGTTTTTCTAAGATTTGACATGGTGACCTAGTTTTTGGACCCACATGACCCAATTTCAAACTCATCCGAGATATCATGTAGACAAACATCCTGACCAAGTTTCATGAAGATTGGGACAAAACTGTGGCCTCTAGAGTGTTCACAAGCAATTGTTGACGACGGACGACAGACGAAGGACAAAAAGCGGTCACAAAAGCTCACCCTGAGCACAAGTGGTCAGGTGAGCTAAAAAATGCTCGCCAGTTTTGCATGAAATGAGTTTCCACCTCACGTATATAGATGTTATAAATCTTTGACATCTTATGTTTTACAAAAAATATTGATGATCTCTTAGCAACATTTTGACAAAGAATCAAAACCGTTTTATCGTTCAGATATACACTGTTTTGAATTTGAAATCACTAACAATAATTTCACCTAAGGCTAAATTCCACAAAATGACGACCTTTTTAATAGTAAAAAAAATCCAAAGCATGAGACACTTACTAAACTTACTAAGTATAACCAACAGGAGTTTTTCGCCTTCTATACGTGTATCCCGGACTGTCAGATGTTGACATTTGACCACAAGTGATATTCTTGACTTTTACACTCCGAAAACGAAAATGAACGCTAACGATATCTGCCGGTCTGTTTTTCGGAGAAGAAAAAACATCATTTGATTATTTAGAGTAGCTCAACCCTGCTTAATTTCTTTCATACGAATAGAATTGAATATTTTTTATACTTTACAATATCTTTGTCGATTATTCCCACGTTAAAAAATGATGAAGAAAATTGAACATTATTAATTCATAACTCATAAATGTACATGGTGTAAAATCTTAGTATTCATCTCTAGCCTGGACCTATATGCCAAAAATGTACATGACCTGTAATTATATGAAATAACAAACGTTTTTACATAATTTCTTGAATCAATATTAATAATGATTATATTAAATGTACCATACAAACTTTTGCAGAAAAAGCTGAAGATCTCAGTAATAAAACTCTTTGGAGTCAGGCTATGATTATCTTAATATTTTATTCAAGATAGCATAAGTAAACTGTATCCTGTCCGGCACATGAGACAATTAGTTGTTTAGTTTCCCTGTCAAAGAAAACAGATTGTGGATGATCCAATCCATCAGCATTTGTCATAATTTCGCCTATGTGCTCTCCATTCCTTCCAATTTGGACTATGTTGTTTGAATTAAAACCACAAACAAACAATTGCCTATCCCCAATGAAACAGAGTCCACCCTCACCATTGAGCCTGGTGCCCTTATACCTGTAAAGCTCTTTCCCTTTTTGGTCAGTGCAAAGAACTCCCTTGTTTTTATCTGTAAAATACAGTCTGTTTCCACTGACGCGTACATCTCCATTGCATGTAAACAAGACCTCCCCAAACTGAGTTTCATTGATTTTCCTAATAATTGCTCCTGACATGCTATACACATACACTGTTCCCTCAGTACCACAGGTCACAATCAGTTCATCATTACTAATGCAATACCACAACATAAATGGTCCACTTCGATCCTCCTTGTCAGTCTCATTTTATCAGCAACAGCTACAAATTGTATTGCATTGCTTTCTGTCAGTGTTACAGCAACTTCATTCTCGCTTACGCAGCATACTACTTGTGGAGGAGATGGTAGGTTACAATGGTCGATCTTTAAACTGCTTAGGACAAGGCGTTTGAGGCTCTTGTTAGCAAAGTCGGTAAGCAAGAAAGTTCCCTCAGAGAGTGGACAAATACACTTAATATTACAGTTTTTAGACTCATTGGGTACTTCTACATTCACTTCTTCTATCTGAGTGATTTTATACAAATCATGGTTTTGGAAAGTGCCAAGGGAAAGGAGACTTGCAGAATATTTTTCCTCCTCTAGATTGATAAGCAGTTCGCTCTCTTTATTATTTTCTGCTTGTTTTTTACTTCTCTCAGTAACACCCTTGGCCATTCTGCTGAGCTGTTTTCCTTTTTTCATGGTGATGAAAAGTTGTGGTTTGTTATCAGAGTGTTCTTCAAACTGCTCCAAGCACACTCTTATATCTGATTCAGTTTCATCTAACTGTTTCACGGTGTCATTTTGTATGTCTTCCAATTTGCTGAACTCATAGTTTACTTCATCTTTCGTTGCCTTCTCCAGGGATTCAATTGTATTTATCAGTTTTTTCGTGTGGTCTTCAACTGCTGATAAATGCCGAGTTTTCTCTTCTGAAAGTCGATCCATTTCTACCGAACAGATTTTGCGACATCCTTGGAACTCCTTCACATCTTTAAGAAGTTCTGCCCTCACCTCCTCTGCATGTTCTTCTTTCAGTAAGGTTTTAATGTCTGATGCAATATATTTTACATCCTTGCATAACCTGTTTCAAGAATGTAATCATGTTATATTAAGTGTGAATTTGAAATTAATAATGAATATTAATTGCTACTAAAAATCCAAATGCAGCCAAATATGCCTTTTAAACAACCAAAAGTGCTTTATATATTAGTTCACTGCCAAATCAAAAACACATAATGTTTCCAGATCTGAATAACTGTACATGCTATTAGACCACACTTGTTAAGAACTGAATCTAACACTTAGAGAAAAGCGATCATTGCTATATGTGTATATATTTCTTAGGCTATCCCTTTGAAAGTAACCACTGTCTTTCATATCTATATCTTCTTAACTATTTTGATGATAAATATATCGATGGACCTATTTAGATTAGACCTTTAGGTTAGACTGACCTTTTTCGGTTACCTCTTTATTTTTGCAGGATTTTTCTTTGTAAAGAATTCATTGGCATTATGTTCCGTGCATAATTTATTAATTATCAATTACTCTGCTGTCACTTTAAATATGACAGAATGTTTTTTTAAATTATGCTTTGATTATGTCTTCTGTACACTTAAACAATTTAATAAAATTTTATTGCATTTGAATATTAAACTCCAACCATTTCTAGAACAATTTTTATTTGACCCTGGGGTCAACGACATTGTTTTACGATTCAATCATTATATCTTACATCAATGTGATTTAAATAAAAAAAAAGTGTTTGAAAATCATGCATATGTCGTACCTGTGAGAGACTGCTATGCAAACATTACAGACAACTTCGTCATGGTCAGCACAGAAGAGTTCAAGAATCTTTCCCGAGTGTGTGTCACATTGTTGGGAGGGTTGCGCCACTAGATGTGAGGAGGTAACACTAGCAGCTGACGGTTTCACCAAGGTGTGGTCTTCCATGTATTCATTATGCTGTTCCAGGCATGGTACGCATAAAAACTTCCTGCATTCTCTACAGAATAGATCAGCCTCATGTTTTCGGTTCCTCTTCAAACATACGGTACAGTTGTTATCAAATATTTCGTCAGAAGATACTTCACCAGAAACTCCTTCCATATTGTACCGGTAATTGTAACGGTAATAAAGTTCATAAATGCGCCACTTTAATCCGGTCCTGGAAAGTGAATGAAACTGTTATACAAGAAACTAAAAAGTAAAGGTGGCTTAGGGCGAACGGGAAAGTGGAAGCAGTTTCTTGGAAAAAAAGGTAGTTTCTTGGACAAGAACGGGAAAGTGAAAGTACACAAGAACGGGAACGTGAAGGTACACAAGAACGGGAAAATGAAAGTAGCTTCTTGGAAAAACAAGACGGAAGAAAAAAAACTTGTTTAACATAGTGATCAAGTCGAAAATGAAAGTTGCGTTTACTACGAGAATGTGCCTAGCATTTTTGAAAAGCCAAACAGTCTCAAGATAGGGAGAAACAAAATAATAAAGCCTATTAAGATTTAAGTGTTTGACCCACTTCTTCAGTTATACTGGTAGTCATGAGTACATTCCCCTCGATCATTACTATGGTACTGTAGAATGTTGGAGTCCAGACTATTATACTGTAAAGATCTAAAGTGCGGAAAGAGTCCCTCCTGTGGAAGAAAAAGGGAGACTCAATTGTTTAATCAAATTAGTAAAATTAAGATATAGTTATATATTTCATATTAATTTAGGTCAATGTGCAAAATAAGAAAAATTCATATATATTTAATTTTCATATTTGTTACGATTGTCCATCTCTCTACGAAAACATCATTTCCTTACTGCGAAAGAGCATCTAGATGATCTAATAAACCAATACAGGTCTACCCTAGAGACTTTTTTCGCACAATGCTTTGATATCATCATACATGTAATAAATCGCAATATGTATTAGTTATCGTTTATGTTTTAAATGTTATGGTATTTATCGCAAGCGACGCGAAGCTAAACTCTACGATAAGTCCATAAAATTTAAGATATAAACGGTAACGTATTTACAGTTTGTCACGTACGTCATACAGCTTCACCTTTGACCTCGCATTATGGAACCAACTTTCGTTTGATTGACAGTCCAAGTGATAGTTCAGAGCCATTATCACTGGTTATATTTTATAGGGCTACGTGCAAAACATAATGAAATTATCAGCCGCCGCAACAAGCTCCGCCCATTAAGTTCAAAGATGACGTAGGCTGCATACACTCATATTTCCTCCATATTAAGACCTCACGAATCATTTTAACGAGATGCCAGCATTTCATTGGACGATTAAGTCGGACAAACGGTAAATTCAGTTTAATTCAGTTTCCGTTAAAAGGGCCCATTCTGCATATTGGATTAACAAAACTGAAAAGTACGGAAGCTATACACTGATTAGGTGTTCGGGAGGGGTTCGTTGATTTACGTACAGGGCGGTGGGTATGGAGTTTTACTGGTTCCCGTCCCTTCGAACAGTTATAAGGCCAACTGATAACGAGCAGGCATATATGATTCAGAAGAATGGAACCTTGGTACCACATTATATACTGACTTAGTAGTTCATTATATAGCGATTTTGTATCTTGTTATAGGACTTAATTGCGTTATTTAGTGAAAACAACTTAGTTTGTCATCATAACGACTTTGTCTCCTCCCCTAATATACAACACCATATTCCAATCGTAGTAAGCCGCTCTATATAATTAAGGACTTACCAACATTGTTATAATGACTTATTAAGTCATTACAGGTATGATATTAAATCATTTTAACGAGATACGTTTGAGATTATCAAATGTTATTTATAACGAGAAAAAAATATATACATCGAACTTCTAAGTTGATAGAACGAGGTACGTATGGCGATATAAAATGTAATTGACTACGTACGTCTCCATTAAGTAAAGAAAAACTTGTATTGAGATACCAAATTGTTATAACAAGATATGAAACGTTTCAGTTTCGATATATTATTATAACGATATCTATCTTTTCGTTCCGAAGTTTCTTCTTTTCGGGTTCTAGGTTTTTTTGTTTTTTTTTGTTTTTTTTTTTTTTTTTGGGGGGGGGGGGGGGGGGGGGGTCGTCATTCGCCTCCGACCTTTCGGAGCCAGTATACAGTTTTGGGGCAAAATATTCGAATTGGCCATGGTCAATTTTACAAATATAAGGAAATTTTATGTTTTGAGGCCAGATTTGAAGACAACTGTAGGAATTGTAGCCATAAATGGGAAAAAAAAGTTAAAATATGACTTTCAGCTATTGTGCAATGCAGAGGTCATGACCCCTTTACACTTTATTTCAATGGTGTGATGTCATGAATTCGAAACTATGTCTGGGCTGAATTCAGTGTGTTTTGTCTGCTAATTTTGAAGGTGGTAAGACAACAGGAAATTGTGAAAAAAGTAGCTGGTAACGTGGTATTTTTGAATGCTTTCATTGTTTCCACATTGTTTTTAGATTCAGAAAAGCATGTCATTGGAAAGCTATCAATCACGCAGTGAAATCTGTGGACAATTGAGTTTTGAGTAATTTGGCGTCATTTTCGCCCCATTTTCAGTGCCTTGCCGAACGTCTGTTTTCTTTAAATTTCACCTATTTTGGGAGTTTTCATGTGCTTTCATGTACTATTCTAATAGAAATTGACAGCATTTCTGCAATAAAATGGCTTATATACTTTCAGGTTAGTTATTGAGGCAGATTTTGGAAGATATTGGTGGTGGATTATCTGCAGACAGTGACTTTCTGTTCAGAAACTGTATACTGGAGCCTTCGCTTTAAAAAAACCCACCACACGACATGACAGGAATCATCCGCAATGATAACAAATTACATGAAGTCCGTGAAAACACAGTGGATATTCAAAAAAAATGATGGCGGTTGTCCACATTTTAAGTATTATATCATGGCTGTGATGCAGTTGGAACACTTTGACCCTTTCTTAGTGAAAAAACGTTTCGTAGAAATCGGCGAGATGTTCCGACATGGATAACATAATTTTGTCTACAATATGTTCGTTAGCCTTGACTTGACTTGACTATTTGAGTTTACCGTCGCTTCGACAGTATTTCAGTCATATAGCGACGTCCAGCTAATTACAGGTGGAGGAAGACCCCGAATGCACGGAGACATCCGGGTAGAACCACCGACCTATCGCAAGCCAGCTGGAAGGCTTCCTCACATGAAAATCCGAATGACCCTGCCGGGATTCGAACCCACGCGGTGAGGGGCTGAGTGATTGTTAAAGTCAGCGACTTTACCCTCTCGGCCACGGAGGCCCCTCGTTAACAGTTTGATTTACAAAAGTATTCATGTTTTACCAGTGTAACAGTTGAATTTAAGGAAACCAACTCAGTGTTGTTTGTATATCGCCCGTCAGCTCCGCCCCGGTGTAGCTTAAGATAAGCGATCACATAACATTATTTCAACATAACACAAATATGATTTTATTCGGCATTAAATAGTAAATAGCATATTTATAACATGCCCCCCCCCCCCCACACACACACAGATGTATGGTGAATTTCAGAATTTTATAGTTGGCTATGCACGGTAATTTTCATAGTTGGCCAACATATCCCTGTGGACACCCCTTCCCCGCTCCATGGAGTATATGGCTGGATCCGCGCCTGAGCATGATCGGTAAACTTGTTAAACTTTATTTATTTTACATCAAGTACGAACAAATTATCACAACTTAAATGAATCACTCTCGATGGCTCTGATGGCGACGTATGTGTTCATTATTGTGGGAGGAAACCGGAGATCACGGAGAAAACCCACGTCTCTGGACGGGCGACGTACGTGACCAGAAATCGAACCCGGGACGCATTGGTGAGAAGCGAGGCGCGATACCACTACGCTATCCAGGCACAAAGGCGTGAGCCGAAAGCATGGAATTACATACAAGTGATTATCAAATAAAAAAAAAGTTAGGCTGCTTAAATATACTTTGAAAAGCTTTCGCTGTACTGACAAAAACAACACACAACTAAACGCAATACAATGCGTTACATATGACTCGACCCAGGGTCTCTCTATATACATAGTATTAAAAGACCCTGTTCGACCTAATATAAATCTGGAGTTATCACGACAGACGGACGGAGGGACGGCATCTGTCATGGTCGATACTGGGTCAATTATAATAACACTGCTTAAAATGTTGATATGTGCTTAAAAATGAAGAAAGGCAGAGATGAAACCATTTGTTCGATTTATACAAACAAAATGAATAATGTATGAGTGGAAAAAAATGCATTGAAGTACATACTACAGTGACGTACAGAGGCATTAATTTATCGGAAGTTACTCGAGTGGATTTGTCGAGTGGCGATAGAGAGGACTTCATAATAATTAATATTAAATAATAAGTATTTTTATTTTCTGTATAATGATCGCATGAATTTTGTGTAGCCGAATGTGCGTTTCATGTTTAAATCAAGACTGAGCAACATTAGAGTTAGTAATAGGTAATTCAAATATCTGCTTAAATGAAATTCGGCCACACACGGCTTAACTGTATGGTTCTGCTGCTAGCAAGATGTGTGCATTTTTTATAGTGGAGTGCCTAAATTGATACTACAGTGTTATTACAGTTGTGTTTTTACACATCCAAATCTGATTTTATGAAAACCAAGGAATAACAAAATAATTATACAAATTATATATATATTACAATGTACCTTGATATAAAGTCCTAGGTGTTTGAAGAAATGTGTTTTTGCTTATTTAGAACAAATAATAATGAAACAACGTTAACGTGAGGTGTATTATTTTGTGAACTGATATTACTTCATTGATTTGACTAGCGAGTGTATGTCAAAGTCCCCTAGCTTCAAAATCCCCTAAGTCCAAAAGTGGCAGGGTATTCAAAATCCTTTAGCCAAAAATGATATGGATGTCAAAATCCCCTGGATGAAAATGTAGGGCCACACTTAACTCCCTTGACTATCACAATCATAGCTGCTATATCAGTCCTTTTCACAACTGGGGATCGATCCCACGAACACGAACAATCTAGGCACTTGGTCACTAGGACTCCAAGCTAGATCTTTTTATAACTGTAAAATTGACTGCCAAATTAAAGTCCAGCAAATATTAACACTAATTTTGACGGAAAAATAATCCTGTATATAACTATTTATCTTTTGAACCATTAAATAAAGGTAAATAAGATTTTTTTCTGAGCACGAATTACCGGAGCGGCGAAAACATAGGTTTCCTTGGCGACCAGGCCAGGTCCCTGCTGTTTCCGAGACCCCTGCTGATATAGAGAATCCGCTCCCGCTATTACTGGCAACTGGGGGTTACTGTCTCCTTGAATCCGCATCAGTCAATTGAGTCACAAACATATGCAGTGAATATGTCTATGATCGAGTTTTACTGAGTACGAGTACATCAAAGTAATAAATAAGTCGAGTTGCTGAAGTCAGTATTTTGTCGTCATAACTATGACATGTTTGTTTCGTGTGCTACAGAATTAACTGTATAGTGGTGGAAAACTTTAAAATAATTTGTATTTATGATCAAATATTAAAAATAGTTTGTATTGTTGTCATACTTGTGCGTGAAAATGTCCCACTGTCTTAAGTATGAAAAATGTTTGGCCTTACTCGGTACATTCAAAAGCAAATTATATAATGCATTACTTCTTAGTAACAGTTGTTTAAATTCTTTTCAGGGCGATTTTTACGTGCGTGTTGTACTAACGGAAATCGCTTTTTCGGTCACGTGACAAAATTTATCTCCTTTCATTGTTTTCTAAGATGAATGTCATCGTTCTCGAAAAAAATCTGACCTGATGTTAAAGTACAATGATTTTTTTGCGATTTGCATGCATATGAGTTGAGGAATATTCAGTATGTTACAAAGACATGTTCGCAAAGATGAATGTTCTTGAAAAACCAAGAAAATTGATATCGATAGTGTTCTAGCCAAAACAAAGATGGCGGGTAGGAATTTGAAGCCAGGGGGGCCGGGTGGGTTCGACTCCTCAGACAAGGTTAACTCCAATACCTTAAAGGTTTGCATACTATTCTTCTTACATGGATATATGTATGTTCTGTTTTATACATTTATGTGTCTAAAACCTTTTATGCAAGTCGAGAAGCCGAAAAACACGGGCTTTAAATGTAAGGCAAAGAGCCAAACATCATTAAAATTCATTATGTTTGTTTAAAATTAGTGACAAATAACCGTTGTTAATGCTTTAACTAATAGATTTTATTTTGTTTGCATATTAACATGTATGCCAGCTGAACTAATTCTAATCAAAGTACAGTTGATTTACCGGTTCCGGATCACTTACGCAATATTCATTGATCATACTCAATTTCTTAAAGAAATTTGCGTATGCTGTATATTTTCAGGAAGATTGGTGCATATTGCAAATATTCATCTAAAATATTTTTATTTATCTTGATTTATTTACGAAAAGTAGACGTTGTTTGTATACACATCAATTGGAGTAGTTGCGGATCACTTTGAGCATTTCCGGATCATTCGCCACGTTTTGGACAAATAGGTAAAAACAGTATTAGGGGGCGTTTAAAAAGTTTGGAGATAACACACATAATAATGTACAACAATTTTATTGCTGTATGTAAAAAAATATAAAATAAAAATATTAAAAAAATAAACAACAGCACCAATACCTTTGGTAATACTATTGAATCATAAATAAAATAATCACAGTTAACAATACCTTTGTTGTTGTTTTTTTGCATTATATTGTAAATGATCACATGAAAAATACATGTATACATACGGTCATATGAACACACAAACAACTGAAAGAAATCACAAGTAGCACATAAGTACAAATAATAATATTCAGAAAAAAAACAAACACATGAAATATTATGTATGAAACTTGTATAAAAAGCAGACCAGTCTTGCTGACCAGTGAGGTATAAAAGGCTGGCCAATTATCTGCTGACCTGCATAGACATTGAAGCCAAGTAGGGGTATCATCTGTGTATCTATCATAGTAGTATATATAAGTATGGTAGACACAAAAATTCTCCCTGAGTGCCAAACACCTTTTGCATTATTAAAAATTACAATGGATAAAATTTAACTTAGGTAAAACAATAACAAATTTTCAAATGTCAAAATGACCCTCTCCAAACCCTTTGCTTACTTATTGTGAGAGTCTGGTTAACCTCTCCCTTGTCCACATAAAATATCAGATAAAATGACATTGTAATAATTGTATGAGTGATATCTATATATGATATGGTAACCAAAATCAAATGTTAAAATCTCAGGTTTTTACAACTAATCAGCATAAAATAATGTTGAAAGGGACTGAAGAAATGTTTCTTTACAAAAGATAAACATACAGGAGTTTTGACCATTTACTTCATATAGACTCATACTCAGGCTTCAAAAAGTAAACATGGGACTATAATCCACAAACTCAAATAGACATTTGCAAACAAAGCCTTATCAGACAGCTCCTATAGCTACAATATTGTAGCCCAGTTTCTACAGTCAGTATTTAAAAGAAAATCCTTTGTTTCATATACCAATTGAATTTGAATTAATATTCATCTAGTCAGAAATCTGTACATGAATATTCATGAGGTAAAGGGTTAATACCCCTTCTATGAAAGTTACACAGCCTAGACTTAAACAAGGATGGTACAAGACACTAGATTCCTATATTGTCCCTTTACCTCGTGAATATTTATATGAAATCATAACTTGATGAATATTCAAGTAACTTAAAATGGTATATGAAACAATGTGTTTTTTCATGGCCATGCAGGCTGTGTAAAATCCAAGCTACAATACTGTATAATTAACAAACAGATGAGACCCACATTAGACAACTTCTTCCAGGGGCTGTCTGATCAGGGTCTATTTAAATTCATGGATTATAGTCTCAGCTTTACTTTTTGAAGCCTTGGTATATCAAAGTGAAATAAACAGACTTAAAGTCTATACACATCAATATATCAAAACCATGGAGCTTCCTGCTCTCATTCTTGAAAGTACATCCTTAATTTCTGATAGTGCAAGTTCAAAATCAGTTGGATGAATAATATAGTGGCATGGAAGAATAACCCCACCACCAATTTCATCTTGTTCTGGCCATGGGTAAGAACTAGGTTTAGGCTCCCCAGTAGCCTCTGCAAATACACTACCTCCAGAGTCCAAGACTGATCTAAAACAAGGTGCCAACTCTCTTGGAACATGTCCAATAGGTAAGCTGACAATATCTGTTAATTTAAGCTGTCTCTTCTCATCAGTGATCATGTCATGAAGAGATGAATCAAAGGCTGATAAAGATGGGAGCCAAACAAGGCATGCATTTATGTCACTTATATTGGTATACTCCCTGTCCACTGACAATACCACAGGTGGATTTAAAATTGGAGGCCTGATTTTATAATGATGGTAACCTTTAATTACTGAGTTCTCTATTCTTATTGATCTCTTAGAACATGATGGCTGGTCCTCGGTCAATGATCTTCCACAACAGGAATCATCCCTTTGAGACTGAACCTGAATCAGAAGATGAATCTAATAATCTAATAACAATCTAATAATTACAAAATCAGATTTAAAATTATTGACAATATCAATTAGAAAATTAAATTCATTTAGGGATTTTTCAAAAATTCACAAGATAAAATTTCAATTATAATACAGTGAATTTTATAAAAAAACAAAGTCAATAAGATTCCTTTATCTTAAAAAAAATATTTTGTGTTACACACAAATCAAATATTAATGAATTTTAAATGACAAAAGTTACAAGCATGTTTCATGACACATTCACTCACACTCAGGGCAATAGAATGGAGTGCTCTCTCCAACTGCTACTGGTACACTGGAGCAGTCCTCATGAATCCATTTATTGCATGAATCACACTGTACCCATGTACTTCCAGTGCCCAGTGCCTGATCTTCCTCCCATGGCATGAGACATCCCATACACACAACATCTTCATCCGTATCTACGGATGTTGATGTTTGATTACGTTTTTGTCCCTTGGAGTGTTTTGGTTTCCTAGCTACAGCTTTAGGGCCTTTGTCATTTTTGCTTTGTTGTCTTAAATACCTCTTCTTGGCATTGTGTTCTTTCTCAGCAAATACTTTAATCTTGTTAAGTTCTCTCAAAGCCATTTCCCGTAAAGCACATGCGGATGTTAAATTATCTGGAAGTTGGTCAAGTAAATTTTTACGCATCTTTTTCTTGAGTGTGGAAGCTTTGGGGAATGACAGACTACTTTCTAGGACTGGAGATATTACAGAGCAAGACATTTCTTTTTCCATAGACTTTTCCACTGACTGGTCTAAATCTTCATTAGCTGCAACTGAAGCCAACAGTTGCAGTCCACTTCCAATCTCAATTTGAGAATGTGTTTCACTACTTTCGGGACTTGGCACTTTCCCAGCTGAACATTCTGAAAGCGTACTGCTGGTTGCAGTATCAGTAGCATTTGTACTCTTTCTGTATAACTTCCTGTATAAATCAAAACATGGTGATTTTCCTTGAATGTCATAATTTTCCTCAATCCGTGCCTTATACCTAAGTCTTGCTGGTGTGTCAAGTACACTCTCAAAAGCCTTCAGTGCATTTGATGCATCTTGTGCTTCCGTAGAAACTCCTGGACTTGGATTCTTTTGTTCACATTCACTTTCGTTTGGTTCTTCATCCAGGTAGGTGAGTCCTGGTTTCAGAACTTCTGCTGTAATTACAGAACTATCAACTGGATAGATGCCAGATGATTTGAAACTGTTAATGACTGTCAATGGCTTGTAAAACAAGAGGAAGGCTTCCTTCAGTAACTCTGCAAACCTCTCCTTACATACTGGATTTCCTGGATTCTCTCTACTATGCTTTCTTACTACCTGGTGCCAACGTCTTTTAAGAGGACCAAAGACTCCTTTGTCAAGGGGTTGCATCAAATGAGTAGCATTTGGAATAATCCTATACATCTCTATTCCCCTCGACCTTGCATCTTCAAAAGCACCCATACTAACATGGCTGCTGACACTGTCTATAAGTAATAAAACAGGTCGTTGTTGTCCTGCATGCTGATCAAAATGCTCTATGAACTTCTGAAAAGCTTCTGAATCCATCCAACCTTTTTGAGTATACACTATAGCACTGTTGGCAATGGCACCCATCAAGGGATTATACCCTCTAGGCTTTGGCTGTGGATATACAAAGAAAGGTGGCATCATAGTTCCATCTGCTGCCCCACAGAACATAACTGTTAGTCTCTCCTTGCTGTGGCCACCAGAAACATGTGGAACCTGAGACGATTTACTTTTTAAAGGGCCTATCACCTTACTGGATTTACTTCCTAATGAGAATCCAGTCTCATCAGCATTCCATATTTGCTTTGGTTTGTCTATAAGGCCAGTCTGTAGCAGAAAGTCACGGAATCTTGAATACCACAAGTCTGTTTTCTCTCTGGTAAGCTTTGCTCTGGATGCTTCCAAAGGAGTTTCCTGTCTCATTTCAACAATATGGGAGTTCCGTGACATGAAACTGTAGTACCAATGATAGCTAGGCCTACCATCAGTAAATGGGGTTTGTCGTTTCTCTTTCTTAACAACATTTTGTACAAAGTCCAGGAATTCTACTGGTTTCAGACCCATACCTCTTCCAGCCATTTCTCTCAGCCATGTAGCCATGGCTTCTTCCTCACACTTACTGAAAACAGGGTTTGGCCCATTTTTACTTGAAATTTCAACATCACCACTTAACCGACGATGCAAGAATCCATATGATAAGTCATAAGTTTTAGCAGCACAACGGATAGATACCTTTTTTTCTTGCACATCATACAATGCCTTCCTCACTCTTTCACCTCTTCTTGGAGAGAGACATTTGTATTTGGCCTTCACAGCTCTGGCTGTCTTCTGTGCAGGACTTAGGTGATGTGACGTCGGTTTTTTAGATCTCATTACTTCCTAAAAGAGAAACAAAAGATTTGTTGTGCACACAATTATAAATCAACCCTGCTGCAGATCCCAAGGTTGTGGGTTCGAAACCCGTTGGGACGGGTGGGGGCAAGGATTTTTCATGACCTTCCCTGGTACAAAGTACTGATCCAGTCCAGGAACCATCAAAGGGATTGATTAGTATAAATTTCAATAAATTTTAACAACTTCTTTCCCAATAGAGAAGAAAAAAAACAAAAACAAAAAAACAGCCATTAAGTGTTAATAGCAGCAAATTATTGGTAAATAAAACATATGTATCATGTCATAACATGTTGTTGCTGTAAATTTATTATTTCATGACTTTCTCTTTCATTTTTCAACATAATACAACAAAAATGTCAATCCCATGAACGGATTTATTTATTTTTTAAACGACCCTCGTTTTGCGCGAGTGATCCGGAATGCATCAGTTGACAGAGGGTTGTTTACACGCTAATAAATTTTAAACCAGATCGATTACGGTATTGGCATTTTTGCACATGTTTATTGAGATAATGGTTGCAATTTCCATGCAAAAAGAGTTTGTTTACCTCGAAGAATTCATCAGTTGTTTGACGTTGTTTCCGACTTTCGTTTTTTGCGCCGCTGGTGAATCGTGATATTTACTGACTGTGATAATCGGCAAACAAATATATTCAGTCCTTTTCCGACGATTTAGACCGCGATTTTTTGCTTAAATAATGTCAATGAATTATTTTTTGAAAATATCATATTGATTTAGATTTTTTTTGCGAAAAAGATAAGAAAACATTACTAAAACTTATAACTGATCCGGAACTACTCATGATCCGGAACCGGTAAATCAACTGTAAGAACTCGAAATTATTATTGGAATCTTGCAATTTTGAGTCGTCCTGCAAGATGTGTGAGCACTGTGTGAGACTAGTGCAAATTCATTTATACTCATCCTTTATATTTACTGATTTGTTTTACATTATTCTTATTAAAGACAACACAATTATTATTGTTTTAGTAGAAGTGACTGATGTATTTATTATTTTTATTGGTGATCCAGTACAATCAAGGTAATAGTAACACTGATTTTTAATTGTAAGATCTATTTTAAGCCTGTACACAGATTTTCCTTTTAGAATGTATTTGTCAGTTAGTTTTCTCTCAGCGATCAATGATTGTTATTTCATAATGAGTTGACAGATATATGTTGTTTCAAACTTTAGTTTAACACTTATGTAAGATAACTTAGTAGTTTTACAGACATTATGAAAGTAATTGAAAGTTGAAATAAAGTGTTGGTTAATCTGTCTGACAGAACAAATAAAGTGTTGGTTAGATTGTCTGACAGAACACTATATATCATTCAATCACTTCTTGAAGCAACAATGTACATAATCATTAAAGTGTATTTAGTGTTGGGAATCACTAGTAAAAGCATGATCTATCATCACTTTCTAGCAAGTGACCGATGATTGACTATTGATCGATCATGAATTGCAGTTTTGTTTTGGCAAAAACAGAAAGTAGGAGGTTTACTAAACACGATTACCATTATATTTGTGTGACTGTCCACACTTTCTACAAAATGTTCTTGGAAAATCAAGTTTTCGTGATTTCAAGTTTTCAAATTTCTTGAAACCAAAATGTTTCCACACTTTGGAGCATGATGCTATGGGATGGTCGTATAGTATCACACTATCTGTTCATTATTGTCTGCCATTTTAATGCTGATACTGGATTGTCACAATGGCGTACGACGGCTTTAGCCGATCATGTGGCGACTTAAACCAGTATTGTTACCTGGCCGAGAGTGAAAAAAGGGTAAATGGCTAGATATATATTCGGTGAAATGTTAAATTCATTATCTAAAAGATATGAATTATGTCCGGCCATATTTGAAATTAGTGCATTCGCTGTAAGCCAACCCAAAACGAAGTGCGCCAGTTGGCAAATTGAGTACCCAATATTGAACCTCCGCTGTAGTTACCTCCCATTTATCCCTGTCATTCGGTCTCGTTTTTTTATTTTTTGTTTTTGTTTTTTTTAACAGAACTCGGAACAATATAGACTGAAAAGCTTCTATGTTTTAATGTGTGTAGAAACAAAATTTAGTCAAACCATACTATGGAGTGGCAGCACTATCTGTGTTTAACCCTTTCCCTCATATAGACTCATTTTGACGCACTCAATAGGTACCACATAAAGCCTGATCTGCAGAAAACCACAGTTAAACCTTACCAAATTTAATTACAAAATCCTCATTTCCAGACCACTGAGGAGAAGCAAACAGCATAAAACCTGATCAGCCTGCGAGTTACTCGTAGGCTGATCTGGTTTTATGCTGTTCGCATAGGTCTTTTAATGGTTTCCTCTATGAGGGAAAGGGTTAAAATTAAAGCCCCACCTTTCCCATTAGGTAGGCTCACAAATGGTATCACAAACAAAACCATATTATAAGTGATGTATTGTCTTAAAAATTGATTAAAATTAAAAAGTTTATTATATACAAACATACATACTCACAGTCATTTTCCAACATTCAATTCTCAATAAATAATGTGAAAATATTGTAACACTTTAAAAGTATTAGTATCATTTTTGTTGAAATATCACTTTATTTTAGTGAAATCCAATCCTATCTTGCTCTGTCCAATTGAACTAATTTATTAACAGTTTGAAGATAAAGGTATCTTCTACTAAGGTCAGTCTAATTAATAGTGAGTTTGATTGTCAGTAACAAATGATCAGATTTAAATAAATTTAGAAATTACTGTGGTCCTGTCTCAGGTAATGCTAAAATGATCAGACTGAGAATTTATTTTAACAGTTGTTTAACTTGATGTAGAACAGGGGTTTTCATAAGCGGACGCCCGCTTGCCCGTGCTGGGTTAAAATCTTCATGGGCAAGTGATTTTTCCAAGGAGATAGCCCGTTGGGCAAGTTTATTTTCGTAAATGAAATTTTTCGTTTTTTTTATATTTTATTTTCTACATTATATAGGGGGGTGAGTTGCTTGCAAATTGTGTTTGATACATGTTAACTAAAATTCATCTTAATACTACACATATTTAGTTTTAAACATTAACAAACACTAACTTAAAGATCGGCAAGTAGATGTTCAAAGTAACTTGCCCTCTGGGCAAGTGAAAGTCAAATCCTTAAGGAAACCCCTGTAGAATGGCATAATTGGATGGTAATGAATTAACCCGTTTCTTCATATTATAGACTCATATTGAAGCATTGGCAAACTGAGCATTCCTAGATCCGACAGCTCCTTTAAGTAGGCTCCTCCTGTTTGATCAGGGTCTTCTCTGTTTGCACATACAGTATTGTAGCTCAGATTTTACACAGTCTGCACAGCAAAGTAAAATAATTGCTTCATATACCATTTGAATTTCAATTAAATTGATATTCATTTAGTCATAACTTTGTACATGAATATTCATGATGTAAATTGTTAAGATAATTCTGATTTCTTCTGTGCAATAATAATAGCGTATGAATAGTAATTTATAAACTTTAGCAGTTTGATTCTTTTTAACTGTCACTTCTTATTTTACAGAGGCACCCAAAAATGGATTTAACCCGTAATGACCTTCTACAGCTCTTGGGTTATTTGGAGGGAGAACTTCAAGCTAGAGATGTTGTCATTGCCACATTAAAGGTTAGTTCATTGAAATATGCTTTTACCATCGTGGGTGTCTCTCATGTTATTACAAATACAAGACATATACCGGTATGTATCTTCCATCCATATCCTAGTTGTTCTAGGATATTTTTAATCCCCTGCCGCGAAGCGGGAGGGGGGTTATATGAATGGCCTTTGTCTGTCTGTCCACGCTGGAAGGATTTTCATGAAACTTGCCTCAAATGTAAACCTAGTTGAGATGATGTGCAGAACACAGGTGGCAGCCATGTAGGCTCAAGGTCAAGGTCACACTAAAAGGTTATGTGTTTGAACCTTCAATTTTCATTTCAATTTCGTGTCCGCTCCATATCTCCTATACCCCTTTTAGTTTTTTAGCTCACCTGAGCACATGTGCTCAGGATGAGCTTTTAGGATCGATGAATGTCCGTCGTCCGTCCGTCCGTCCGTCCGTCGTCTGTCGTCCACAATTTGTTCGTTTGCACTCTAGCATCTTTATTTTATGAGCAATTATCTTCAAACTTTAAAACAATGTTTATAACCATAAAATCTCGGCCAAGTTCGATTATGGCTGATATCGGAACATTAGGTCAGGAGTTATGCCCCTTTTAAAATTCAAAAAAGCCAGATTTCACATTGTTTGCACTCTAGCATCTTCATTTCATAAGCAATTATCTTCAAACTTTATATCAATGTTTATAACCATAAAATCCGGCCAAGTTCGATTATGGCTGATATCGACATTAGGTCAGGAGTTATGCCCCTTTTAAAATTCAAAAAAGCCAGATTTCACATTGTTTGCACTCTAGCATCTTCATTTCATAAGCAATTATCTTCAAACTTTATATCAATGTTTATAACCATAAAATCACGGCCAAGTTCGATTATGGCTGATATCGTACCATTAGGTCAGGAGTTATGCCCCTTTTAAAATTCAAAAAAGCCAGATTTCACATTGTTTGCACTCTAGCATCTTCATTTCATAAGCAATTATCTTCAAACTTTATATCAATGTTTATAACCATAAAATCACGGCCAAGTTCGATTATGGCTGATATCTACCATTAGGTCAGGAGTTATGCCCCTTTTAAAATTCAAAAAAGCCAGATTTCACATTGTTTGCACTCTAGCATCTTCATTTCTTTAGCAATTGCATTCAAACTTAATGACATTGTTTATAACCAAAAAATCTCAGCCAAGTTCTATTTTGGCTGATATCGGACCATTAGGTCAGGAGTTACACCCCTTATATTATTTAAAAAAGTCAGATTGCACTTTGTTTGCACTCTACATCTTTATTTTTTAGGTCATTGTCTTTAAATTTTATAACAATGTTTATAACCATCAAATTTTGACTAAGTTGGATTATGGCTGAAATTGGAACCTTAGGTCAGGAGTTACACCCGTTTTAAAATTGAAAAAAGTCAGATTTCACTTTGTTTGCCCTCTAGGTCACCAGGTCAAATCTTAGAAAAACCTTGTGAACACTCTAGAGGCCATAGTTTTGGCCCAATCTTCATAAAACTTGGTCAGGATGTTTGTCTACATGATATCTCAGATGAGTTCGAAATTGGGTCATGTGGGGTCAAAAACTAGGTCACCAGGTCAAATCGTAGAAAAACCTTGTGAACACTCTAGAGGCCACAGTTTTGGCCCAATCTTCATGAAACTTGGTCAGGATATTTGTCTATATGATATCTCGGATGGGTTCGAAATTGGGTCATGTGGGGTCAAAAACTAGGTCACCAGGTCAAATCTTAGAAAAACCTTGTGAACACTCTAGATGCCACAGTTTTGGACCAATCTTCATGAAACTTGGTCAGGTTGTTTGTCTATATGATATCTCGGATGGGTTTGAAAATGGGTCATGTGGGGTCAAAAACTAGGTCACCAGGTAAATTCAGGTAGGATCAAAATGTAGGCCACTTAGTCAAATGTTAGAAAAACACTTTAGATGCCAGATTTTTTGTCATTTTGCCTAACACAGCCATCTAAATCAGGTGAGCGACACAGGGCCATCTTGGCCCTCTTGTTCATGAATCTTGCCTCAAAAATAAATATAATTGAGATGATGTGCAGAACACAGGTTGCAGCCATGTTGGCTCAAGGTCACACTTGAAGGTCATGTGTTTGAACCTTCAATTTCAATTTACAATTTTGTGTCCGCTCCATAACTCCTATACTCCTCGAAGGATTTTAATGAAACTTGCCTCAATTATAAACCAAATTGAGGCGATGTGCAGAACACAGGTGACAGTCATGTTGGCTCAAGTTCAAGGTCACATTTGATGGTTCAGTGTACATTCCTGGATATTTTTGTTTCCATGCTATATTTTATGAACAACGGAAAGTTTTTCATAAGTCAACTACATGAAAATGTTGTCTTTATTACATAAAATGCAGTTTTAAACCCCACTACAACAGTAGTGCTGAAAGTGTTTTTATTAAGGCAGCGGCGGGAGATATAGCTGTCCTTTGGACTGCCTTGTTATTCCCAAAAATCATAAAGTAACATTTTTTTTCTCCTGTGTTATATGTTTATGATATTTTTACTCTCTCTCCCTTACCTTGATCAGGGCTCTCCTTTGAGTCGGGGTTTTGACCCTGGACATTTCAGAAATGATGTCTTTTAATAAGAGGTGTCACGATATACTGGTATATTGGTAAATTGAGGTATGCAGCTGAATGATATTATACTGAGAAACAAAACAAAATCAACATACTGGTTTTTAGTGATATTTTTCCAAAGTAAGACTTAATTTGGCAACCTGCTACTTGCCAAAGTTAATGTAAAAGTGTCTTGTGTGGAAAGATTTTTTTTTTTTTTTTCTGTATGTCCCGTATTATGCTTGTATTTCTTTAATAGTCAACTGCAGTGCAAGTGAGGATGCAGATGGTGACTGACACTTGATTGTTAAAACACAATCATGATCATTCTGTCATGAAATGCTTGCAAATAATTATATACATGTATATACACTATTTTTGTAACTGATTTAAATTATATGCCTATGTTTGACAACCAAATCGATGTCCATATGGTTTTTAAAAAAATTGAAACTAATCCTTAATTTCAAAATGGCCACCTCCATCGGGATTGTTATTTACTAGTTTAAAAATGAAGACAAGGAGACAAAAAAAATCAACTATGACAAAATTCTTATCATGTACTGCAGAGCTTTTTTTTTTCTTTATCAGTGGCCATTCATAGGTACCTTCCCTTCTGAATTTTTTTTTAATTCATGCAGTTATCCCCAAATTTGCATCTTGATTCCCAAGGTTTTTCTTTCCCTAATGAAAAATAAAAAAAGGTGATATTTTCCCCAAAATATGATAATAAGGCCTCTTCCCCAACATTTGAAAAAAAGGCCTGCACTGGAATATAGGATTGATAGACAAAATCATTGATGTAGGTATAAGAGCATATTTATTGACATTTACAAATTCCTTTGAAAATGAAATTCCTTTTTCAAACTGCAAACTTGAGTAGTAATTTAGACATCTTTTTTTAAGCCTCATAAAATAATGGGTCAAAATCATCGATGGGGTTGCTGTTTGTCAACTTTGCCAAGTAACAATTAATAATAGTGGTGGAACCACTAACCTATAAAAGCACATTGTACGTCATCCTCCTAGTGTGATATCAACGTAGGAGCTGATCGATCTATTTCACCTGAATCTGCCCAAAAAGAGCCAGAGGTTCTACGAGGTATAAAATGAAAAGACATTAAGATTATTGGAATTTAAATTTGAATTAAAAGAGTTGAAATTAGAAAGAATATGCAGTCATATCTTTGGTTCATGAAGCAGTACATATATTGTGATACGTATCACAATACGGCGCTAGCGTATTGCAGTATATTGTGGTACACTACTGGCATATCACGACAGCCCTACTTTTGATCCTTGAAAATTAATTGTTAGAGGTCAAATTTTCTTAAAAAAAAAAAGTTGATAAAATCCTCAAAATATTGTTCTTTTTACAATTTTGTAACATTTTGAGGCTGCTTCCACATCTATATCATTCACCAGAATATGGTCACTACATACCCCAAAATTACCAGACCAAGATACTCAGTGATGTTTATATTTGGTCACCTGAAAATAGCCAATTGCCAATTATAGTGTACATAGCCAGGCTCAAGGCATTAGCTTTACCTCACAATGAAAATACCTGTTTCCCTAATTACCCTGGACATGACCCTTGCCACTGTTGATCATCTCTCACAGACAGGGGCAAGTGTTGCTGTCATTATCTCTGACAATACACATCAGTCTAATGCTGCAGGCACCTGCCACAGTAGCCAGGGATGTTTACTGGAGGATCAGATGGTGTCTGCTATAAGTGGGAGGAGTGTGGTCTACATGTTCAAGTAGACAATAGGAGTAACATAATTACTGACTTCAGTGTAGAACATAAGCCCCTATTTTCATAATCAATACAAAATGCAATGTATGATTCATCTAAAAAAACCCAAAAAACTGCCATGCACAGATCATTTGATATGTATGGCATTATTGAACTGGATAGTGATGATGATTTTTTTTTCAAAGCCTATAAATAGGCTTATAATCAAATCTATAAAAAACTTGAATGTTTGTTTTTCATTTTATATATATATGCAAGCAGACCTTTTTTCTTATGATAAGAAAGGGACTTTAAAATCATATTTAGCGAAATATTTACACCTTTTTCTTGAAGTTTGAGGGAAAAAAAAACTCCTGCATAAATAGCAATATTGGGTAAACAGCATCAATTTTAAGAAATTTTCAGAGGTGATAGTCCCTGATAAAGATAGACGAAAATCCTTGACATTCAAATATTGTTTTTAAAAGGATTTTTGGGAGATGTTTTGGTATCAGTATATTTACAGTATGGTGTAATTATTTGCATATCACATTACTAGTGGAAACATATCCCACTTTACTGTTGACCAGAGTCAGTGTAACCTTCACTTAATGAATTTTGATTATTTTAAAAAAAATGAAATATTAATTAGATCTGAAATGTTTTTATGGAAATCAGAAGGCATCACTAAATGTCATTGACTCATTATTAATAACTTAAGAATCATGAATTCCTTTCTTTTCTGAAGAAAACAGGTACATGATCCATGGTCCAAACTATGTCATAATGATACTGTATTAAATCAGACAACATAAACTAAATAACTACAAAATATACTTGCTAGAATTCCCAAATGTAAAAGATCTGGGATCATTGGTTTGAGCTATGTGATATTGTCATTGATGTTATTGAGTTGTGTGATAGTTGATCAGAACGATAATTCAAACAATCCTGTGTATCTTGTTTTCAGGCGGAGAAAGCCAAACAATTGTTATACCAGGCAAAGTATGGAAGATTTGGTCTGGGAGACCCATTCTCTGCAATGCAGCGGGACTCGGATAACATGAAGGACAACACGTTTGATGAGTCAGCCATTAAATTGATGTATGACAATCAGCTGGCTCAACTGGAGAATCTGATTGCCACACAGAGGAAGGCCCAAATGAAGATGAGGGAACAGATGATCGCTGGTGACAAAAAGTACCAGAAAGTAAGCCATTGTTATCAAAAGTATTAGAAAGTAAGCCATTGTTATAAAAAGTAAGCCCTTTTATAAAAAGTACCAGAAAGTAAGCCATTGTTATCAAAAGTACCAGAAAGTAAGCCATTGTTATAAAAAGTAAGCCCTTTTATAAAAAGTACCAGAAAGTAAGCCATTGTTATCAAAAGTACCAGAAAGTAAGCCATTGTTATAAAAAGTAAGCCCTTTTATAAAAAGTACCAGAAAGTAAGCCATTGTTATCAAAAGTACCAGAAAGTAAGCCATTGTTATCAGAAGTACCAGAAAGTAAGCCATTGTTATAAAAAGTACCAGAGAATAAGCTATTGTTATAAAAAGTTCCAGAAAGTAAGCCATTGTTATCAGAAGTACCAGAGAGTAAGCCATTGTTATCAGAAGTACCAGAAAGTAAGCCATTGTTATCAAAAGTGCCAGAAAGTAAGCCATTGTTATCAAAAGTACCAGAAAGTAAGCCATTGTTATCAAAAGTATTAGAAAGTAAGCCATTGTTATCAAAAGTACCAGAAAGTAAGCCATTGTTATAAAAAGTACCAGAAAGTAAGCCATTGTTATCAAAAGTACCAGAAAGTAAGCCATTGTTATAAAAAGTACCAGAAAGTAAGCCATTGTTATAAAAAGTACCAGAAAGTAAGCCCTTGTTGTCATGGTCTATTCAGCTAGACTTCTCTTTTGATAGTCAGGTATTTTTCCTCATGTTCTTTGGGTCTGATATTTTAATGCATTTTCAAATGAAAATTCTATAAATCGTTAAAAGTTCCCATATATGCAAAGGACACGATACTACAAACAGTCACATTATCCTGACAATGGTTCAACCTGTCCTGGAACTTCCCTTATATGCTGAGTCGGCCAGAGTGCCAGGCACAAGGGAGAAAATTATATTTAGTTAATGCAATATGATTTTGGGTCAGGTTCCCTCCTGCATTAATGCTAGAAGTTTGTAGGTTTGATCCTTAATGACCTTTAGATTGATAATATGAAGGTTTGACCCTGGTACCTTGGCAACGGGTATTGTAAGAGTCTAATTGATGTAAGAAATTTCAGTGAGTTTTAACTTTTTTTTTATTTGCATCGATTAAGAAACAAGATCTTACAAATTATATTAATCACTCTTGATGGCTCTGATGGTGGTGTATGTTGTCATCATTGTGGGAAGAAACCAGAGAGCCTGGAGAAAACCCATTTGTCTGGATGGATGACAACTGTACCCTCTCACATCCGTGACCAGGAATCGAATTGGGACACATCGATGAGAAGTAAAGCATGTTACCACAACACTATCCATGCACCCAAGAAATTTCAGTTGATATGGTATACATTCAAACCAGATTAATTGACTGTGATGTATTATTTTCCAAGGTATGTGCTGAGCTAGAGGATGAAAAACGAAAGCATGCTCAAGACACAGCACAGGGTGACGATGTCACATATGCTCTGGAGAAGGAACGAGAACGCTTGAAACAAGAGGTAATGTTGGGAAAGTAATGGATGATTTTTTTAGATCACCTGAGCAAAGCTCAGGGTGAGCTTTTGTGATCACTTGATTGTCTGTCGTCCGTCAACAATTTCAACAATCTTCTCCCCTGAAACTACCGGATGGATTTTCATCAAATTTTGCCAAAATGATACTTTTGATAGCCTTATGCACTTTTTTTTTTTTCAATTCCAGAAGATAAAATTTTTCTCAGAAATATATAGACCTACAGATTTGATATTTGGTACATAGCATCAGCTTATGTTGCCTCAACATTAGTGCAAAATTTGTGCTTCTGAGGTCACAATGGGCCACACCCAAGAACCACACTCGGATTTTTGTATAGAACTATATAGGGAATTCTTGAAAAATCGTCTCTTCCGAAACCACTCCATGGATTTTCACCAAATTTCACTAAAATGATACTTATGTAAGCCTGAGGCTAATTCCTAATTTTTTATTGAATTTCATGAAGAACTTTGGTTGCCATGGCAACCAGAAGACATAACTTGTATTGTTGTGCATCAACAATTTCAACAATCTTCTCCTCTGAAACTACCAAATGGATTTACATCAAATTTTACCAAAATGATACTTATGATAGCGTACTGCAAATTCCTATTTTTTTTTTTTTCAATTTCATGAAAAACTCTGGTTGCTACGGCAACAAGAAGGGAAAATCTTTAAAATGCTTTTTCTCAGAAAAACAAAAATCTACAGATTTGATATTTGGTACATAGCATTAGCTCATGTTGCCTCAACATCAGTGCAAAACCTTTGCCCCGAGGGTCACAATGGGCCACGCCCACATGGCCACACCTGGATTTTTGTATAAAACTATATAGGGAATTCTTGAAAAAACTGGTACATATCATCAGCTTCTGGTGCCTCAACACTATCAACAAATATGTGCATCAGGGTTTACATGAGGACACTCCCGGGACCACACCAAGATTTTGTATTGAACTATTTAAGGAAAACAAAAAAAAATCTTTACTTCTGAAACCATTGGTTGGATCATGAAGAACTTTTGTTGCCATGGCAACCAGAATGCATACAGTGCGGCTCGCGTTCAAGTTGGCACACGGAACGCACGTTACACGGACACGGAACGCACGTTACACGCACGTTACACGGTGCACGTACGTTACACGTTTGGTTCATATACACGATACACGGTCCACACGATACGGACGATGCACGATGCAAACGCTGCCGGCTTATTCGGTCAACTCGGTTGTTTTCGTCCATAGACTACTTCTCTATGCGTCATTAGTTAACAAGAGAACTAAAGAAGGAATCAAGAGACAAGCGATCGTATTAAATTCTCGTTTTAGATTTATAATAACTACATGTAATTGCTAGTAAACTTTATATTTCATGTTTGTTCTTTTAGATACGTCGAAGATCTGAAAGAAATGATTACTTTTTTATTCTTATATGATCACGTTCATGTACAATGTATGAATGCATACTCCATTCAATGCGTATGATCTATTTTTCACACTATCATTAAAGTTTGGGAACAAAATTCCATATATAATCAATAAATGAAACATCAAAGGAGTTACCTTTTTATTTAATTAATTACCGATCTGGCCATTTACCGAAACAAATCTGAACACAGAATTAAAAAAATCGTATCGTATTGTTGGTAATCTATAATTTTAGCCACATATACTAGCTGTAGTTGTTTTCGTCCATAGACACTTATCAATCTTTTTTTTCTAATTCTTTTAATAAGAAAACGAATAGAATTGACGATTATACGAATCTGTTTATACAATGTATGATTACTCATTATTGGAAGACAGACAAAACAACCAACCCCAAATGATTTTCAAAAGACGGATAAAAACATTCAATAGTTTTAGGAGTGGAAAAATCGAGCCCATTTTATCTTTATAATTACCTGTACCATCACCAGGATATGTATGGAAAAGCGAGTATTTAAAGTTATGCTTTCGGCAATTAATTCCTAATTTCCTATCAGTTTATCGAATAAATTCAAAAAACGCAATCGATCAATAAGTTCATCTTATTAAGTTTTTCCTTAGTATCTATGACAACACGGAAGACTTTTTTTATAGATAAATCGTGTTTCTATCCTTCACATGAAGAACGACAAATATTTTTAAGTTGCAAAATGAAAAGAAATCTTACACCACATACAATGTCAACTCGTAGATCTGCTGTAAAACCATCAAACAACCGCTTACACAAAACTTTCAGCTGGAAAAAGAAACCGCTAACTGTCGTCAGTTTCTGATTCTTGCAGTATGTTAGTTTCCTAGGTGTGTAGAGTGGATATTTAGACACAGAGGGGTTCAGTTTTGGTGACACTTTTGTATTGCTGTGTATTGTTGTGCTATGTGCATATATAGATGTGCTATATGCTAAATCACTCGATTCCTACCTATGCTGTTTACATAACAGCGCATGTCACAGTTTACATCCTATTTAACATGAAAGCATATTACGTCACATTGTCACAGGATTGGCACGTGCCGAATAGAAAGTACATAATTAAAGCAAGACTTTTAGATTGAAAGAAATATGTTTTTCTTGGATATTTATTTTGTGACATGGATAGTCTACTTATATATTATATCTATTACATGTATATCTAGCATTTTTATATAACTATTTATATATAACTAGCATTTTTTTTCTACAAATCGTGCTGGTATGATTTTAATTTTCCAATCTGCATTTATTTATTGTATAAAATCAGTAGCAATATGACCGAAATTCGTCATTAACTACAATTAAAATAGAGATTAATCTGCATAACAAAATTGTATGACATAATTTTAAAGAAAAAAAAAACTGATATCAAATTATCTATACACGATTCACAGTGATTTTTATCAGACACACACAAACATAATAAATATTTACGGGGATCACAAAGATGTGTTTTCTTCAGTTTCTGTTAAAGTAGGTTATATAATTGTATACATGTTATGTATTATTTTGGCTTCGTGTGAGAAAACCTTAATCGGACAGCTCCTCTGAAAAGCCGACCGACCAATGTTATATCTCAACTTTCATAAGAGATGTTTAATTGTTAAAAATGTATAAATTAAAGTATCTGACAAAGAAGAAATAAGATGTGTGTGTGTGTTCATATGCCGATGTACTTTTTTAGAATATATATTTTCCATAATTTATCATGACGCTCTCTATATATATTTCGTATATATTCTTAATCCATAAACTATTTATTCTCTGATGTCTAAATGAGTTTCCACCCGTTTTCCACTCTGATTCATTATTTGTCTATATAAGATTGACAGGAGCAATGTATGTTTATATGGCAGTGTAGTTATTAGGGTTTTCTTCGTGTTGTATGTTATGTACATGGGGAAAAAGTAAATGATCTTTTATATTCTGTACACACAAACGACAAGTACCTGCACCTAATTTTGATAACCAGGCCAGACCCTCGACACAGAAGGGACAGTATCTGCATCCGCTCACATATGACACTGTATAATGATAAGTCACAAAATCCATTTCCTGTAACGTCCTTTTGACTGGTGATCACTGGTTTATAACACCGTGTAATAATATGGCTGAGTAGACGTTATGTCTTTTACACGAAACCCGAGATGAATTTCGTTAGTTGCTAAAATGTACTTTCTTTTATGCGGCAAGGTGTTGATTTTTTACCGCATAATAGCAGGCGGTATATTTTGTGCCAATATATTTGTTTTTAATAATATTATGAACGAAAATGACAAACTTAATTCAGGTTAATTTGTCAGTTTATTATGTTAATAACTGGCGATACTTAAATACTTACCTGGCAAACTTCTTTTTATTTGTGAGATTATCTCTTTCTCTCATTTCTTTTCCAATTTCAAACAGCCTGGCTAGAATAAAATATTGTGCTTCATACCCGATCATTTAACGATTATTTTTTGATCGCTTTGTAATTCGATGTTTTCTCAATTCTCACTTCTTCTTCCGATTTCCTTTTCAGATTAATTTTAATTTATTTAAACCACTTATTTTTACTGCAGACTGTTTTAAGATGATATACATTTTTTCTTCTTTTTTTCCGCATTCTTTTCTACGTTTTCCTCCGATATAGTAAATATTGTTCTCTTTCTTTTTTTTAAATAATGTTTACGTTAATATATATATATGTGCAATAAAGGATTTGTAAAAAAATAACCTTACATATTCTTAAAATTAAAAATTTTTTTTAGAGTTAAGTTAACAATTTTTAAATCGTTTCCTGTGCTGTGTAGTGTCAAGCTGGAAACACCAAGGATAGTACACAGGAAGTTCTTGTCAAACGTGTCAGGGGCGTCACCTGCGAATTTTTATCTTATTATCTCCAATGAATTAAGTAGAATGCCAAATTCAAACAGTAAATTTTGCGATAATGTTGGTCATTTGTTACATTTTTATTTCGCTGTCAAAACCGTGACATAATATATCCTGATGTGGTTACATTCATTGAAATATTTTAGGATATATTTGGATCACCTGGAAAAAAAGGTACGTTTATGTTTAATGTTTATTTATTTTTTTTTTTTCATAAATTTGAATAAAAAACACATGTACGTCACCCTTCTAACTGTATCACTTTTAGGTATTATTCAATTTTAAATATAACGAACAATCAAGAGTAGAAATCTGTATTTTGAATGCACATTAAATCGAATCTTGCCACAAAATATATTAATGACAAGAAAACACAGTACGTTACCCTTTTAACTTATACTTAGAATCGTGAACGATAAACGCACGCACCATACACGCACGATACACGGTTACGGAACGCACGTTACACGCACGATACACGAAAAATATGCCAACTTGAACGTGAGCCCCACTGTAACTATGAAATGCCTTCTCTAAGAAACATTCAGACCTACAGCTTTGATATTTGGTATATAGTATCCTCTCATGGTTCCAGCATTTCTACAACAAACCAAATTCAGGTGAGTGATTTAGGGCCATCTTGGCCCTCTTGTATGTTAACCCTTTTCCTCATAGAGGAAACCATGAAAAGACCTATGCGAACAGCATAAAACCAGATCAGCCTGCAAGTAACTCGCAGGCTTATCAGGTTTTATGCTGTTCGTTGCTCCTCAGTGGTCTGGAAATGAGGACTTTATAATTAAATTTGGTAAGGTTTAACTGTGGTTTTCTGCAGATCTTGCTTTATGTGGTACCTATTGAGTGCGTCAAAATGAGTCTATATGAGGGAAAGGGTTAAATATTGTGTAAATTAAGCTAATTTGATCTGCTCTGGCCTTGAACTTGCACCATGTTTGCAAATACTAAAAGAAAAAACAAACACCTCGATAGTTGGATTAGACTGTAATATTTATGATATTACTACAAATGGTTAAATTTGTAATATTTGCATATAATGATAAAGTAAGAGTTTTACTACCTTTTAATGATGTAAAAGGATTTTAGTAAGCCAGATCTGTAGAAAATATATTTTCTGGAAGAATGTGCAATGACAACATAAAATAAAGAGATATAACATAATTTCTCTACATTTTTTCTTGCAGAAAGAATATGCAGTGACCACATACATTACGTGTTTTACAAAAAAAAAAAATAAAAAAAAAATATTTTATTGTCTCATATTTGTTCTTTGTCTCATTGTTCTTGTTCTGATATATAAGCAAAAAAACAGACCTAGATCAAGTAGGGTCTCCTCAATTTGCTCAAACAGTATGCATGGCAAAGAAATATATTCATTGTTTCATATATTCAGTATTTCTTTTGATGTACTTGCAGTGTCTATTCTAGGATTAAAAATTTATGGGGATTTTCCCCCCAAACATCCAAAAACAGGGGGCATATTTAGAAGTAATTTCGGATTAC
>CM037777.1:19824314-19874314 GCA_021229015.1 Solen grandis | reverse complement strand
ACTGAAACACATTTTATGGTCAAAACCCTTTTAATATAAAACATAAATAAATGTACATATCAAATGGAAAATATTCTGTTTTATTTTTTATCTTTAACAGACAGTGTTACTGTTTATGCTGAAGCACGTAACTGATTAGAAGACGGAATGTTTGACTCTCAGGATTGACCAAAGCCGTATTTTCTGAATACTGGTCATTTGTCGCTTTGACATTTCCTCTACACAAAGGATCATAGAATGGTTAATTCATATATTTCAGACAAAAAAACACCTGGTGGGCATATTAACAAATACCATGATGAATCAGTATGTTGGATTCAATGGTGACAGATAGCCTTCAAAAAGGACTTGATGACATGTTTTTTTCGTTTGTTTTTTTCAGTGCTTGGTATCAAGCGGGAGATTTTCATGCACATGATTTTTATTCATGCGGGATCTTTGAAGAAAATGCGAGTATCCCTCAATTCCGCGTCCTAGAATAGACACTGTACTTGATAAAAGGAACTTCCTTTTAATCAGTATTTTATGACATTTATTGCGACAGTGTCTCTTAATTATGCCATTTGCAATGGGTTATGAAATTTTTTGTTTGTTTTAGGTTGACTTCGAAAAAGGAAATGCCAAAAAGATGGAAAAAGATCTGAAGAAAACTTTAGCAAGTTTGGAGGAGGAACGAGCCAGTTCTGCCAAACATAAACAGGTAGCATTAATGTTAATTAAGGAGAGGAAGAAACTGGTTGAGAAATTGGTTGTGGAAAAACAAAAAGCTGATCATTTAGAGAAAGTTTTGAATGACGAGAAGAGCAAGGCTATGAATATGGCAGAGGGACTCGTGCAGGAGAGCAAGAAGTCTTTGAAAATGGAAGCCACGATGGAGCGACAGTTAAGTGAATTTGATTTAGAGAGAGAACAGATGAAAAACAAATTGCAGAGAGAGGAAAATCGTAGCAAAGATCTTCAGTTGCAGGTTGATCAGTTGAAGTGTTGCAGGTTGATCAGTTGAAGTGGCAGTTGGAGAGTTTGCAGAAACAAACAGGAAAATCGCCGAAGGAGCCGTATCACAGTGTGGAAGTGAAATCGCAGGTGTCTTCCCCGCAGGTGCGTTTATCGAGTGAGCGGACACAGGCATGGCAGACCTCCGGTGCTCAATCCTCTAGCTATTCTCTGTCAGGGAAAACTTCTCAGATGAAATCAGTAGCGGACTCAAGTGTGGAACGAGAGGCAGGCCTGTCACCCAGGCACAGCCCCTCAGATCTTAGTGTGCGAAAACGTGATAATACTAGATATGCAAGCCCCCAGCCCGGGTCACTGGAGCGTGGTGGAATGGTGTTGTATAATGACGCTGGGTTAGAACCGCGGGTTGCCCCTGTAGGGGCTGTGTCAGACAAGTCATTGAGTGAAACCCAGAGTGGACATAAATTCAGTGTGTCGGTCGGGGGTAGTCCGACCGTTGTGAGCAGTGCAGGGCGTATTACTGTGCAAACTGGAAGCCCAACCCCGGGATCAGGCCCGGTTTCACCACGAAGAGTTTTGGCTGTTGGTCGTGGCATTCCCCCGCCTATACCTCCTAACAAGCCTGTGTTACCAGTCACTACTCAGTTATCCAAGGCCCCATCTACAATAACCACTCAGAAGCTGGGGGGCAGCACTACCGCCAAAGATGGCCGAGTGTCAGTCACTTCGACCGGTTCCAAGCCTGTGCATATACCTGTGAGTGTTGTACACACCACTGCTACCGCCTCTACTGCATCCGGAAACCGGACACCCAAGAGGGAGGGGTCTCCGACATCTTTGAGAAAACCAGCACAGGTTTGTGTTAATGCTAAGTAAACTGGAGACGGCTTCTTTATTCGTTCCTCCCACTTTATTTTCACCTATTTATTTCTTAACCTTACTTCTATATCTTAGGGTAAGCTTTTCATCAAGTCAGGCAGGCATCATGGGTTTTTGTGTGGTCTAGCTTTTAAAGTAAAAGACAGAGTGCAGCTTGGAGAATAATGCATTTATTGGAGTCCAGATAATGCAGAAATGTAGCAACCTTCTTTTTCATTAGTTGAAATTCATTCAGCTTTGCAGGAATAACTTGAGATATGTTTTTATCTATTTTGGTTGTGATTTTAAGCACTTTGGATAGAAGGACATTATGACATCTTTATAAATAGTGCTTATGCATGATTTTGTACAATCCTACTTCTGTTAATGTTAAGCCAAATGACTTTATTATTACAATTATTCCTTCTGTGATAGACATACATGTAAACTGTTAAAGACACTATGTTTTTAGTATGTATATCTTCTCAACTTAACCAATATTTGTATCAAAAGAAATATTACTAAAGATGGTATATACCTTTCTTTACCCTTTTCTATATATAAAAAAATGTAAATGATAAGTTGCAGTGATTAAATTTCAACATGTCTTAGATTTATTACTTATTTATTAATATTAAACAAACAGGTAATATAGCTGACACTGATAAAGAATGCTGTTTGATTTGACCCTGTTGTTTTGGAGTGGTTATAATACCAGGACCTTGTCTCCACATATGACTTGAATATTCAAGTATTGTCTTTCAAGGAGAGTTTTACCCTCCCTTGTCTTTTTTTGACAATTACTAAATCACCTTTACACATTTGATGTATGTACCTTAACACCTTTGTTCAGGAAACCTGTTTTTAAGCTAAGCTTGTGATGATTAGATTGAGAGACAAAAAAGGTGTTCTTTAAGTTACTTGATTGAGAGAGAATGAGAGGAAGAGAAATGTTGCAGTTGAAATATACTTATCTCTGTATGTAGGCTAAAGCAATTTTAGTGACAGAATATTCTTTTTTTGTCTCTGATTTTTTTTTCTTACATTTGGAAGTTAAAAGATTATAAAGAATTTGACCAACACATTAACTTTAACATACAATTTAAGATTATACAAGGTTATCATGGAATGAGTTCTTAATAATACCAACATAAATTTCTGTCATAAGGGTTCTCTAACAAATTTCTGACTAACAACTTTCTGACTAGGGTTATCAAACAACTTCCTGACTAAAGGGTTCTTGCTATGATTCTGGAAGTAAGAGCTCTGAGCAATGTTTCTTAAAAAAGCTTGAGTCTTCCATGTAGTCCTATTAAAGGACTTGGAGAAACCAGGTGTCCTACTCCTATATTAGGAGATTGTGAGATTTCGGGGACTTGGCAGTTTAGTTGGCATTTTAATTAGTCTAGTTGTCTTTTTTTGTGCTTCTGGCGGCGGAAAGGATGTGCAAACATCTTTTCTCTCGTGTTGATATTGTGATACAGGGGGTCAGAACACATTTGTGAAGCCTTACCTCAATGGTAGAATGACTAAATTAAGGTTTTATATGAATCACATGATACATTGACTGTGGAGAAGTGACATTCTTGTAAACTGTAAACATGTCTCAAATGTTGTACACACAAGCCATTTCTTTCATTGAACTGGGTAATATGGTCATTTGTAAAAAGCATTCACAAATACCACACTGTTGTATGATATCTGATGTTTGACATTGTATGTGTTATGCATTTTCCTTTTGAAATCCAGCAAATTACGCTGCTATGAATTTGCACCCTGCTGGCGTGAGAATAACTTTCTTTAACATTTGCGTGAATCTCACCTTCTTCATTGGCTCACTTGACTATCAGTCAAGACTTAGTAAAATTATTTGTAAAAATGAAGCTATGTCTAAGGAATAAATTTTCTTTTTTCCTGTAATAGGTTAAATGATCAGAAAGCATTTTTGTGGCAATTATTTTTTAAATTGTTCATTCTATTTAAAATGAAAATGCCTTTTTACACCTTAATATGTAAAAAGTCAAGTATGGCAGCAATTGTTAAAGGGTTTTAAATTAATTTGTAATAGGAAATATTGAAATTGAAATTCTGATTTGGGCGGGGGGCGGGGGGGGACTTTTTCTAGACTGCCAAGGTCATCTCCAATATTTTTTATCTCAGTTTCTGGATATTTCACCATAAAGAAAAAATGTAAAATGAAATTGATATGATTAATAACATGTCCGTTTGAATTAACAATTTATCTCTGTGATGTACATGATCGATTATAAAGTTTGAAGTATTTTTGATAGTTATAAAATCTATTTACTAGCCCATGCAGTTGTATTTATTTAATATGCAGCTATTTTCATTTAATTATTTTTCATGATAAAAATTTTTTTAATTTTATTTTGTCCTGTTTTTTACTGTTTTATTTTAAGAAAGAAAGAAGCAACTGAAAATTAAATGGGCAGATATTTGATGGATGTACAGTTCAATAAATATACACTGTCATACCTCTTGTTCAATGTAAGCTATGTTTTACAAAACAATGCATTTGTATGGGTGATATATTGTGCAGTGATGATAACACGGACCAAGGTTTTGTCTGCAGCTCTGTCCACCCAGCCCTGGAGGTTGTGGTCTCAATCCTTGATCTTCCCTGTCAGTTTGCTTTCTTTTGTAACTGAATATTGAAGCCTATGATTATATATAAGTATATAGACATATTTGGTAGTGTTTATGTTTATCTCTAGGGACATATTTTACACTTTATACACATGTGCTGAAGGGATATTAGTGTTTGTTTTATCATTTGTACCCTTTACTCCATGACGAGATGCATTTAACCATTTTATCAATATATTTAGATCTAAATCTGCCTGATAAACTCATCAGGCTTATTGCTAGATATCGGGCAGTGGTCAGCAAAAAAAGCAGGCCCAGTGTTATTGAAAATACTGCGGGACAATCTCTGGGTCAAATTTATGTATATCTCTATAAAATCTAAAAGTTGTGCAGTAATGTCATACCTAAGTTGAGCACTTTGGGCTAGATCATTTGCAATTTCTGTTGCAGCTGATAAGGCTTTTTAAGTTGTGTTGCGGGGTATGTTTCAAGGTTTATTTTATTGTTTTACAATCCATGGAGTGAAGGGTGTATATTTCATGCTAGTCCGGCCAGAAGACGGGGTGTGTTGCAATAGGGTATATTGAATGACCTGTTTTACAGAAGCAATGGTGAATAAAATGATTCTGTAGCTTGAACTCTTGTCTGGAATTGTCCCTCTTATTCCATATAATTATATTTCAAATATAAATTGCAATGTTTCCAAGTAAAGAAAATCAGATTCTGTCCCTTCAAGTTCTTTATTGCTGTTTTTATTTGCTTTGTTTCATTATTTAATTCTTACAAAACACATTGAGTTAAAAAACCAGAATCACCATGAATTGTTTTATATTTAATTCTTACGTTGGATGTGTTTTATTTACTTTCTCTTTTGTTTTGCCCAACTTTGTTTCCTTTGACAGATTGTTTAGTTGATCTATGATTTGCATCTAAACTTGGATTGGGAGTGCTTGGTGGTGCGATTAGTCAATAGTGATTTAGTTCTCAACCAGGATCAGTCACTTCCAATTTCCTTGCATCATTTTGCATAGTGATTTATTACTGAATATCATACCTCAATCATTTATTCATAATTTATGTTCCTTCCTTTTGTCTTCATTTCTTTCATTTGCGACACGCTTTATTTGTTGAGTTGGGTTAGACATCCATAAACATCTATACATTTTTGTTATATATATTTTTTATTTACATTCGTTATCACATTTATATCAATTTAAAAAACAGATATGCATTTATGGTCAATTGAACAATACCCCTCACTTTCTAAATATTTGAATAAAACATAATTAATATACACCTGCACTTTCTGTTACCCCATCATCTTGGTCTTTATGAAATTTTTTTTTTTTTTTTTTTTTTTTTTTTGTTACTTCATTTCCATAACTGAGTGATCAAGATAAACAAGTCACATGACCTATGAAACCTAAACTATGATGTAAAGAAAATATTAATTATCCTTGACCAAATTTCAACCTTTTAACCCTTCCTCATAGAGGATACCATGAAAAGACCTATGCGAACAGCATAAAACCAGATCAGCCTGCGAGTAACTCGCAGGCTGATCAGGTTTTATGCTGTTCGCTGCTCCTCAGTGGTCTGGAAATGAGGATTTTGTAATTAAATTTGGTAAGGTTTAACTGTGGTTTTCTGCAGATTTAAAAGGGAAAGGGTTAATATACCCTTGGTTTTTAGTATCCCAGACTTAGTGGGTTTTGTTACTCATTAAATTAATTGAGTACAGTCAAACCTGGTTTAAGCAGCCAGTCAAGGGATATGACCATTTTGGCCGTCTAAACAAGGTGTCAATCAATGAGCATCGTAACCGAAGAATGTAGCATATTTTGCATTTTATATGCAAAAGTTGATCAAAACGTATATTTTGTATAATTATGATTTCTGTTTAATATATATTTTGTATATTTATGATTTTTGTTTTAAAATGTTTATCCATTGGACATTTTGGATATACTTAGCAGATTGTCACTTTTGCCGTCATAACAAAGCTCTTTACTTGTGAATAATGTTGGAAAGCTACTTGTAAATTACTTATTTCCAACAAAATACCTTAAAGAAATGGGTTTAATTCAGTTCATTATGAAAACGAAGTTTTACATCAGCACCGGTGTCAAGTTTATTTTCCGGAACAAGCTATAACTGGTAAACAGTGATTTGTAAAGTATTACAGATGAACTGGTGTATGAAAGGTCCCTGAATATGAACTCAATAATGCTTGCTGGCGTAGTGAGAGTTAACGGATATACACAGTATGCATGATACACTGGCAGGCTTCATCCTAGAGACATCTAGCACCTGCCACACTGATCCACTGACCACCTAAGACCACAGGGTAATCTTGCCGCTGGGAATGGCATATTTTGGCCTATTGGTGCTTAAAGCAGGTGATCGCTTATTCCAGAATATAGTGTTTTTCAGTGTGGGGGGGGACTCAAACTGACTGCTAAAAGCAGGGAGACCGTTGAGATCAGGGTTAGATATCAGGTTAGACTGTATTTTGTCATTTTTAAATTCAGTATTTATGCAAATTTGAACCCTATCTGTTCCTCTGACAAAAATTCATGACATTCTTACACCTCGAAACTCCATAGCGGACATTGTTAATCCTTTACTGATAAAGACTCGTTTTAATGATTTTGCAAACAAAGCAGACCTAGATCAGACAGCAGCTGCATGGATCTGTTTGATTAGGATCTCCTCTGTTTGCTCATACATTATTGAAGCAGAGATTATTTAGTCTGTATGCTAAAGAAAAAATAATTGCTTTATATACCATTCAAAATTTCCATGAATTATTTAACAAATCAAAAATTGTACTTGAATGTTCATGAGGTAAAGGATTAACAGGGCCATTCAAACTAATTCTTCCAGACAAAGCTCAGTTTTATTAAATTAATTACACATTATCTCATATATTCAAGATTACCTCTGTATCTATTAAACAACTATTTCTTCCTCCCCTATTGATGAGTCATTAAAAAAAGGCCTTTTATAAAAGAAGTAACTACTTTAAATTTACCAAAAGGAAGTTCATGCAAGATTTATCATTAATGGCTATAATAAATCAGTTTCTTCAAAACTAAATTTTTCAAAAGGAAAAATTCAGAAGAATTTATTAAAACAAAAGACTTCTTTTAATTCAAGCATAGTTATCTTAATTTAGAGGACACCGAATTAAAAAAAGGAAATCCTAGATAAGAGAATCAATATTAAGCCATGTTACCCACATGCACACCCACATACAAATAACATATCATGAATAAGGTGAAAGTGTAGATTTTATCATATCTCATTGTCATGCATTAGTGCCAAGTAAGAAGTCCTGATTTGATTGCCATGTTTAAAATTTAGTGATAAGGTTATCCATGGTTCGCAAAATGTGCCTCATATGCACTTGTCTGTTGTGATTTTTAGGAAAATAATCCTTTTTTTTTAAAAAATAACTCACTCATACTGATCGTATCAAGACTCATCATCATCATCATCATCATCATCTGATGGGCACTTTGCCTTGGGCTTGGCTCGTCCAATAATGTTTGGTGAATTTTGCGATGGGTCGACCAAACATTCCTCATCCAGCGGTCATTTGTTACAAATCATCACATCAGAGGGTGAGTTTTGTGGTAATTGTAGTGATCATAATTGTAGTTGCATGCCCATGTTGTGAAGTATCCATGGTTCGCACAGGTCTTGAAAACCCTTGAATTTGATGTCTATCTTGAAAAACCCTTGAATTTGATGTCTATCTTGAAAAACCCTTGACTTTGATGTCTATCTTGAAAATCACATTTTGCCGTATAAACCCCTTGGAAAAACCCTTAAAATTAACTGAAAGGTCTTGAAAAGGCCTTGAATTTGAAATTTCAATATTGATCAAGTTGTAAAAAAAAAATCAAGGTTCATTCCCTACATGGCTTAAAATTTAAAGCATAAGATGCAGTTTATGCATGTCCTTAATTTTGAATTTTAAGGCCTTAAAAAACCCTTAAATTTTGCTTCAGAAAATTTGTACGAACCATGGTATCATTTAGTTTTAGTAAAGCATGGCAGACATGGTCAGAAAATAACATTGTGACTGGTTGAATTTACTGTTAGGCCATCTTTCATTTATAAAGTTTTGTCAGCTTCCTATGTTTTATTCAGAATGGCATCTTGTATTCTGCTGTTTTGCTGCATTCATGTTAGTTGTATTTATTATTCATCAGCACAATTCACTTTGTATCCTATGTGATTTTTTGATGAGTAGAAGAGAAAATATTTTTTCTCTTTCTGTCATGATTTGAATGAAACAAGTTGACTAATAGTCATATATTGCAGCTCAGAAAAGATGTGCCTAAGTCATCAAGTATAACTCGGAAAGGCAGTCAGCGCAGCTCCAAATCAAGTTAGCAACAACTCAACTCACTAAGTGCTTTTGTCAAACTATGCAGCTTAGAACAAGTTGACAAATTAGTCAAAGCAAGGTACCATAATCAAACAGTGCAGCTCAACAAGTTGCCATAGTCTTGCAGTACAGCTCTAAAGCAACTCAGCTGCCACATACCAAAGTTGTAAAAATTAGTACTGATATATATAGATTCCTTACTTGGCACTCAGCATATAAGTGAAGTTCCAGGACTGGTTGGCCTGTTGTCAGGATAATGTGAGAGTGTGGTATCATGCCATATGTCTACAGTGTGTTTCAAGTAGACATCGTCTCCAAATGTCTGAAATACTGTCAGTGGGATGTAAAATACCAACAAAACAACCAACTCTAAAACTAGGTGCCATATTCTTACAGTTCATTTCTATAAGAAGGAGTCATAGGTTTTTAGTACAACTTTCTTATGATACAGTTATTTGAATCCAGATCAAGGCTCAGTGTTATGTTAGTATGTGTTGTAACTTTCCAATAACCATTTAACCCTTTCCCTCATAGAAGAAACCATGAAAAGACCTATGCGAACAGCATAAAACCTGATCAGCCTGCGAGTTACTCACAGGCTGATCTGGTTTTATGCTGTTCGCTGCTCCTCAGTGGTCTGGAAATGAGGACTTTTTAATTAAATTTGGTAAGGTTTAACTGTGGTTTTCTGCAGATCAGGCTTTATGTGGTACCTATTGAGTTTGTCAAAATGAGTCTATATGAGGGAAAGGGTTAACAAGTTATGGATTTGGGGTCCAATTGTTGGACAATAGCATTATGGCATTCATGTCACAATGGAGCTCATTATAATGATACTAGTCTGCAATATACTAGAGTGCATTTTTCTCTTCACAATATGCATATAAGCAGTTATGTTCAGTTTAAAATTGATATGTTTAGGGGAAAAAATAATGTCATATATCTAAATTCCATATGATTACTGATAAATATTTTTGTGTGTGTGTTTCAATGATTCTGGCAAAACCTTTCATATTTATTATCCTGATAATAGATTTATTTATAGAGAGAAATTATAAGATTTTAAAAGATTTTTGTTGTTTGTGTTAGACCCATACTTGAGTAAATCAGGGATATAAAGATATTGCATCTTTTCACCTACAAACCACTGTTTTATCTTCACCTTGCATGAAATTTGCATTTTTTTAACCTGAAGTTTATTTCATTTTACTTTTTTTGTTTGTTCATATTGTAATAACATGTTATGATTCTTTTTTTAACTTACTAGGTCTAAAGTATGCCTAATAGGCATATAATGTCACCATTTATGAGTGCCTAATTTCATAACTATTTTGTTGTGTAGTACTAATTGATATTAATTGGTTTGCAACTGTTTAATGGCTGCTTGTATTGATCATTCTTTACATTTATTTTATTTCTGTATAGGGCATAATTAGCAGTATATATAATGTATGTGTTATATTGTTAGTCACACTTTAAAGCTAGTCGGACACATGTTAACCTATATATTTCTCTGTTGATGCGAGCACAGTATGACTTATTCCATAATTCATAACATATCTTATATGCAGGCATTTTTGCAGGCAGTTAACATTTTTTCTCTCTTTCTTTATTTATTCTTTTGCTAATGTTTATTTAAACCTTGGTTGCCAAAGTAATGGCCCAGTTCCCCAGTGTAAGTGTTTGTTGACTTTGAAGGTTGACCTTCTTGTGGCAGTATTTTTTTGCATGGTACAGTTTACTCAGGAATCTTTAAGAGGGACTTAGTATCAATATAAAGATATTGATTGGCAATATATTGAAAGAAAATAACTTAAAATGAGTCTGTCATTTAATGGCTTGTCAGTTGATCACATTAAGAATTGACATCTCTGATCTTTTACTTATAAATCTACCTTACCAGATATGTATTATTGAAACTAAGCAATGTTATAATGAAGTAAGCAGAGTTGTTTCTACATTTCATCCCTTTGGCTCTCATTTGAGGTAGGATCCAAACACTTTGATTTTTCCAGTTATCTCTGGGTGATGAAGATGTACGGTAGATCACATGTCTCTTTCTAATAGTTAACCCTTACCCTGCTGGAACCGTAAGTGCTAACCTTTGCCACCAGTAAAGAGCCAGGCCAGCCTGCACATCCGCAGGCTGGCCTGGCTCGATCTTTACTGTTGGCTGACCAACTGCAAGTTTTCATCTTGTTATCCCTAAAATTGATAATGGGACAGTTCCAAAAAAGATGCCGGCTAAGTCCATTTGAGAAATTCAGCAGGTTAAGGGTTAATCTTGTCACCACTAGGATCAATCATTTAACACCATGCTTGGTCATTGAAAATGTCTCAAACTGTAAGTAGTTCTGAAGCATATTTTTTGTTTTCTCAAAAAGATAAACTGAAGACATTGGGAGACCTTAACAGTAGGGTCTGCTTTTGTACTGGCATTGTTCCATTTCTGTAACATGGTACAAGTGGCAAAGAGTTAAAACAAGGTTTGTTTATAGCAAGTCTCATTTGGACCTATACCGAGACATTTATATTGTGATTTCTGTTTAATAGTTTGTTACATTGTAAACATAAAGAAAATGTTCAGTATTGAGAGTTACCATACTCTGGACAAATATAGAGACTTTAAAGTGGTAAAACTGGAAGAAAAAGCAAATTATTTTTAGTGAATGAGGCAGATAAAGATTTAAAAAGAAAGTGTGAAAGTAAGTAGTGTAAAGATGGATTACAGTTGCACCAGTAATAAGATAAGGTTAAGATATAAAGAGTTTAAGGAAATTAATGTTCTTAAAAAGAGCATGAGGTATGTCTCAGGCACACATGACTGTGACAGGGAAATAATTATGAAATAAAATAGTCATAACATGAACAACTAGAAAAATGCTTTTTGTGTCACCTGGTGTAAGCACTTTTCTGTCTGTCTGTCTGTCGTCACACTTTTTCAGTCACACTTTTTCAGTCACGCTTCAGCAGGTGACACGTGTTCCAGAGAACACTCTTGTATTAAACCTTTACCTATTGAATATTCATTAAAAAATTATGACTGGATGAATATTAATACACTGGAATTCAGATGGTATATTGAACAAATGCATTTTTTCTTTTTGCTGATCATTATATGTCACTGTTGTGGAACCTGAGCTTCATTATTGTATGAGTACACTGATAAAATCCTGTCCTGACAGCTCTTTCCAGCCTGCCATTGCATCAAAACATTTTTATATTAAATAAAGGATCAAGTCTCTCCAATGAAACACTGTTGCTCAGATCAGTTTTTATGTCACCTACTGTAAGCAGAAGTTACCCATAGGGATCACTTTTCTGTCATCTATCCTTCTGTCCATCCATCTGTCTGTCACACTTTTTCCGTCACACTTGTGTTTAAGAGAGCACTTTTGTTGAAGAGTTTGGGTTTAAAATAGAGATATTTCTCATTGTATTTTACATGGAAAGTATATTTATAAACTCCTTAACCCTTTCCCTCATAGAGGAAACCATGAAAAGACCTATGCGAACAGCATAAAATCAGATCAGCCTGCGAGTAACTCACAGGCTGATCAGGTTTTATGCTGTTCGCTGCTCCTCAGTGGTCTGGAAATGAGGATTTTGTAATTAAATTTGGTAAGGTTTAACTGTGGTTTTCTGCAGATTCGGCTTTATGTGATACTTATTGAGGGTGTCAAAATGAGTCTATATGAGGGAAAGGGTTAAGTAAATATGTATTTATATGTAATATGCCATAACTGACATAAAATTTAATAAACTTGAATATATATGTAACAGGTGGTGAAAAAATCATGGCTCGACCGGGACTCGAACCCAGGGCCTCAGGACTACCGTTCCTGCGCTCTACCACTGAGCTATCGAGACACTCATGTCTTATAGCCTATTGATTTATCACCAAATACCTGTACCCGGCTACATATTCCCCCTCCAAATTTAGAATTCGTCCCGAATTCTTGAGACAAAGAACATTGTGAAAAGTTCTTGAGGTGCCGAAGCAGTAGCCATATCAAACAGTAGGTTATTTACGTTGGGCGCCAAATGTAACAGGTGGTGAAAAAATCATGGCTCGACCGGGACTCGAACCCAGGGCCTCAGGACTACCGTTCCTGCGCTCTACCACTGAGCTATCGAGACACTCATGTCTTATAGCCTATTGATTTATCACCAAATACCTGTACCCGGCTACATATATATTTACAGAATGAAATAAATTGGTTAAGATATAGATACAAACTTAACTTATAGCAAGTTTATAGCATTTATCTTAAACTTGTAAAAATCACAAAGTACAGTTAGTAGCAAAATCAAATTGTAATAAATGGGCCCCAATTTGTTATGTTCATAGCCTCCAAATTTTGGTGGCACAAGTGGAATTCACTGTTTTATTATTTATGAAAAATGTTTCCATGTTGAATTAAAATCAAGTGTGTATAGTTTTCTCTTTACCCCAAGTTTTTAGAAGTCCAAAAATAACATGTACTAATGTTTAGAATGCTTATTTAATGGTTTCTATATTGTGTTCACATGCAGTTTTTATTTTTGCACATCTTTTTCCTTATTGCTAGCAAGCTAGGCCAAGTATTTATGCTTTATGATAGCAAAGATGGTGTTTAATTTCTTTCATATCTGTTGATGTCTAAATGACTTTGTACAACTGTGTCTACAAGGGATGAATGAGAACAAACAAAGCTACTACAGAGGTTGTATTCTTAGGGTGCTGTGGGTACAGAGGGAAGCACACATGATATCAGAGCCGACAGTTGTTGGTGGCATGAATCATTGACCTACCCAGGTGCATGATATTTCATTACTGCAACTTTTGAAATACAATGATATCTTTCCTTCTTAATATTGTTGTTGAGTAGGTACATTTGTACTTAAAGGTAACTTGTTTTTCAATTTAAATTCAGTGTGAAAGATTCTCATACTGTTATGATAAAAATATTTTTTTCTGAAAATGAATTTTCATGAATTTTGATCATACATCAGGGTCAGAATTGTCCATTTTGGCTTCAGATTGTCTAAATGACTCTTAAATATTTAAAAAAATTATCTCATCTAAATATCAAGCCAGTCAGTTGGGCCCCATTACCAAATTTATTCCACTTTATCAATCAATACAATTTATTCACATTTTTTTTTAAAGCAATGTTGAAGCATGACCCTTTTCCCAAAGTGCTTAAAATATTGCAAAGGTTTGTTTCATTCTCGGTTAAAATGGCTTTGTATATGACATCATATAAGCCTTCTGTTATGTTGCCTCCTCAAATCAACATAAGTATATCTTGATTGGACACAGACTAGTTTGCGCTTGTTCTTTCAATGTTAACAAGTATGTGTTCAAATCGACTTACATGCCATCAAAGCTATGCTGGGATAGTCAATGGTGAACCTGATACGAATAAAACTTTAAAGAAGACATGGTTTTGTTTGTGATATTGTTTGTCGGCAGTTGACCAAGCCATATTCACTTCTAAAAACTTGAAAGGTGCCGCAAGCACATTCTTGTAGTTAGTGATGGCTGTATATAATCACTTCTGTTAGGCTTATACAGTTTGAAGGGAGGTGTTTAAAACGTATACATACTTCTGCTTAGATAATAGATCCTTCAACTTGGTTAGAGCAGAGAATGGGAGATACCAACCTGCTTGTGTCTGGATTATGTCCGAAATGAGTGATTCAAACTTAACACAAGCAGGTGTCTCTTTAGAGATGTTCCAGTTAAAAGTACAGATATACACAACAGGTCTTTAGCGTAAAAAACATGATGACATCATCTTACAAATAGAAAATAGGTCATTGTTGATAGAGTTTGATTTATCTACAATATTAAAAAAAAAGCTATTGTAGATACCCTATGTAACATAGATGCATGGCCTAGCTAGCGTCCGTCTGTCTGCATGAGTGACCCTTGTTTGCATGCTTGTTATTTTCAGTTATCTGACTGTGACCCCCGGCCCCCTTCACAGGATGGCTCTAACCCCGCCCCCTCCTCTGACTCCTTTGATTTTCTCGGCCCAGAGATGGCTGATCTACAACAGCTTCTTGTTTCCATGGTTTCAGGTAAATTCTCTCACCAAGATGCTTCTTCCTTTTTTTTTTTTCTTATCTATTTTTTTACAAAATTATTTAGTATAGTGGTACGTCTGTTGTTCCTATGAAAAAGAAATTTGAATTATTAATATAATACGGTTGTTTTTTATATTTTCATTGAATGATGGGACATATTATGTAGATCTGCATGCAAAAATATAATTGTAACAATTTACTTTTCAATTTAATTAATTTTTTCATACATTTTCAAATATTTAATAAATTTTTTATATTCAAATTTTTAATTTTTAAAGAACACCAACTTTTTGTTATCTCGTGCTAGATCACTTGTTCATTTGGAGTCACTTACAAAATGACCTAGATACATGATTTTGATAGATTTACATATAATAAACAAGCAGTGGCACTTGATTGCAGTGCTCTTGCTTCTTTTACTGTGATATCTTTAGTTTTCGAGGGACACTTAATTTTCGTTGATTTCGTGGAGGGTTTTATCCACGAATATTAATCCCCATGAAAACTTGTCTCTTATATAGACTTAATTACCTTTTCTAGAACAAAGATCCACAAATGAATGTACCCACGAAATTCCCTTAGATACATAATCAGTGAAATTAATGTCAACGAAAATTAATTGTATTACAGTAGTATGTGTAGACTAACTGTCGTGTGTGAGGGTCGTTCATAATGTATATTGATTAATTATCTTTGATGGACAGGCCATACTTAGATGATATAATTATATTGTAGGATGTGATAATAAGTAATTTAACAGTTATTAACCAAATGGTGAAGTGATAAACATATTGTATTATACATTAGCATCCCTTTGTGAAATGAAGGCTATACTGGAATCAAGTAGGTCATGTTGAATCCTTCCCCAGTGTTCATCTTGTGTTCTATCATGTTACATCAACACTTGCCTTTAATTTATGATTAATTGATAACATGCAGGGCTTTTTTTTCTTCTTTCTTTATCAGGGGACGTATCATAGGTGCCTTCCCCTCAGAAAAATTCTTTAAATTCATGCAGTTTTCCCCATATTTGCATCTTACTCCAATGTTTTATTGTGCAAATAAGATCTTATTTGACACTGCGTAGAACAGCTTAGTAACTTAATACTGAGATCAAATCTATTCCTATAAAGTTAAGTGAAAAGAGGCCCCTTGTCTCTCTCCAAACAGAACTCCTACAATGGTACAGTACCGTATTTTATGTAAGTTATATCATAATTGAGCAATGGCCATCAAAAAAGCTATTAATATTTACAAATTATAAATGCATAAAAAAGCAATAAAGAAACTAAAAACATAAAAACACAAACTTATTGCATGGGATATAAATCTACCAATGTTGAAACGTTGCCTTTCCTTCCCATGGAGTTTTGCCAAACATTTTTAGCTCACCTGAACAAAAAGTGCTCAAGTTGAGCTATTGTGGTCAGTCAATGGCTGTTGTCCATTTGTCTGTCAGGATGTCAGTATTTTCATGTGTACACTCCAGCATCTTCCTTTCTTCAGCAACCTTCTTCAAACTTTATGACAATGTTCTCGGCAAAGTTCGATTATGGCTGATATCTGCCCATTAGGTCAAGAGTTGTGGCCCTTGAAAGATAAAAAAAATGCCAGATTTCACTTTGTGTACACTCTAGCATATTGGTTTCTTAAACAGTCCTCTCCAAACTTTATGACAATGTTTATAAACTTAATCTCTCGGCCAAGTTTGATTATGGTTGATATCTGCCCTGTAAGTCTTGAGTAATGGCTTTTGAATGTTAAGAATAATGCCCGATTTCACTTTGTGTATATGCTGGTATCTTAATTTTTTAATCAATCTTCTTCAAACTTTATGATAATGTTTATAAACATAATCACATGACAAAGTTCGATTTTAGCTGATATCTGCCCATTAAGTCAGGAGTTATGTCCCTTGAATGATGAAAAATGCCAGATTTCACTTTGTGTACACTCCAGCATCTTCGTATCTTAAGCAATATTCTTCAAACTTCATGACGATATTTATAGTCATAAACTCTTGGCTAAGATGGATTATGGCTGATATTGGCCAATTCAGTCAGTAGTTATGGCCCATATGTATAGAAATTTAAGGAAAATACTTGAACAATTTTCTCATCAGAAACCACAAGGCCTTGAGTTAAGATTTAGTGTGTAACATGGCCTTGTGGACCTCTTCCAAATATGTTTAAATAATGGCGCTGGGGTCATAATTGGCCCTGACCATATAGACTATGTAGGAAAATTTAAAAAAAAAAAAAAAACAACAACAAAAAAACAAACAAAAAAACAACAAAAAAACCCCACAAAGGCCAAAGGTTTAGATATTTGGTGTGTGTGTGTGTGTCACTGTCTCTTTGTCCTTTACCAAGTTTGTTCAAATCATATGGCCTTTGGATCAAAATTGGCCATGTCCAATGCACACTTATTTTTTACATAGGCTTATATAGGGAGATATAACCTTCAATTTTGGGCTGTTTGTGAAATTTAACTTTGACCTAGATGACCTTGATCATGACCTAGTGACCTATTTATGATATTTTAAGCTACGGCCTTAAAATTTGGACCATTGTTACAGTTTTGTGTGTGGCATTGATCTTTGACCCAGTGACCTACATGTACCTTTGTATTTTTTAAACTATGTCCTTCAAGTTTTGCCCAAAGGCCCAGTTTGATGTCTGGAATTGAAATGATCTTGCTGTTCTACTGTATGGATAATGTATTCAGTATGACTATGCTACAATATAGTAACTTGTACAGACAATCAAGGCAGTGTTTCTCAAGTGAGCAACTTCAGGGCCATGATGACCCTCTTGTTAGGTGGACTCTGGAACCATTTATCTTATCATGTGCATAGTCATTAGAGAGCTCTATCATTTTGTGTCAATTGCTGTAAGCAGAGGTGACACATAGGGATCACTTTCCATCGTCAGTACATCCGTCCATCTGTCTGTCCATCACACTTTTCCGTCACGCTTCAGAAGGTGACACGTTGTCCAAAGAACACTCTTATTTCTTGTAGGTGCCCTCCTCATTTGTTTTGATACTCATATTCTCTGCTGTTCGTGATTCGAATTCAATTATATACACATAGAGTTGATTTGTAACCATTTGGTTAGACAGCAGGTTTCTGATAAGGTGTCTAATGATTTACTGGTATGTCAAAACTTTTTGAAAGACACAAAAATTCATATGTTGTTTTATTGCACAGACTTTAAATTTGTTTGATTAAATGAAATTAAAAGTTTTTTTTTTTTTTGCTGACCAATATTTTATTCATATTTTGTATCGTTTTAGTTTTCCCATTAATTTGATGTTAATTTATGGACCAATTTCAACATAGAGATACTTTGGCTCCCAGGGTACTTGTAGTTCAGTACTGCTCAGAGATTAAGGGCCAAGAATTATTTGGTCATAGCAAGTTTGTGTTGAATGTATATTAAACTTACCAAGCAAATGAATGTTCTGTACATTAATGGATGTTGCAGATATTCAGTATAAGAGTCCATTTTTACTTTGAAATCATCTGGGGAAAAATTTGTATAGCAAGAAAAAAAAATAAAGAGAGAAATAGAGAAAATGTTTGGAAAGTCTGCTCAGAAAAATGCCTTTATCAAAAAACCATGTATTTGTCTTTTAATTGATGTTAAAATGGAGTGAATTAAGTGTGGAAGGAGACAATGTATTATTGAACACATTATATGATAATGAATCCTTTTAGGCATATTTAACACAATCTCATGTTTGTCAAAAGTTTTAGTAGTTGTTTTATCATGTTTATTTTTAAGTTAACTGGGAATAAGGTAACACTATTTTAACCCTGTTTTGCATATATTAATATTCCTAAGCTTAGCTGAATGGCTTCCACTCTGTGTTGTGTATCGAATGAACCCCCTCTTTGTCTTCACATTCTTCTAAAGCTTACATCAACCAGCAGTGGAACTTAGAATGGAACCAGTGCATACAATAATTCTGCATGTAATTGTTTAGATGTTATTTTCTCCATTTGTTTTATATACAATCAGTGTTAAGGAGGCATGTCATGGTCAAATGGTTATTGTCAATTAGGCCCTCAAAGACCTCTCTGGATTCTTGCATGATGTCCAGATTTTCGTGTATTTAGAAAGCTCAGAAAATTCCACTGATGGTATTAAGTAGGTCAGTGATTCTACCGGTTTTAAGTAGGTCAGTGATTCTACCGGGTTGCTCCTGCTGTACTTGTGTCTTCCACCGCTGTTCTAAGCTTTTCGTTGCTATATAACTAAAAAGCTATTGCAGTGATGGAAATCTCCAAACCACAATAATAACGACTTGGAAAATTTTATTAACATTTTTTATTTGATTACTTATAATGTCTTCTATATCAACTTTATTAAATAATTAATTTTTAGATTAGCTTTGATTTCACCATGTGAGAAAACTTAAGATAATTTGCAAGGAAAGACACTGTTGTTTCTTGTTGATTTGTTGATGGCTTGTCCATTCTTCTGTCATTTTGAAATCACAGTTTTCTGGACCTTAATTTTATATGCATATTTTATAGAGCTGGTTTTTGTTATTTTTTAATCACTAAATAAAAGATTAAATGATAATAAAGCAAAACTTATCTTAGTAATAGGATACCTACAGCTATAAGTTGAACAGTCATTTCAAATTATCTGCCTAAAATTCTCTTTAACCATGTATAAATAATGCAGGAAAAAAAGTTCATACTTTTTATTAATTGTGGTTTTATTTTGAAACTGGTCAATGTGCATATAGAAATACAAAATTGGACAGTTTTAATGGTCTGCCCATATAAAGCTTTTGGCTTTTCCCAGCATATTAAAAGAATTTTAGAAATAAAGTTACTTCTTTCTTTTATACATAAATGATTTTGCATTCTTGACTTTCATTTACCATTAGACAGAATAGTAAAGATTTTCCTGATATATTTGCTAATTGCTTTTTTTTGTTTTGGTGACTCTGTTTTTGTTTATTTCCGTGAAAATAATATGCTTTTACAAACTTATTTGTTCCCATCATTTCAATTTTTGTTGGGTGACAATTCATGTATAAAATTGGAGATTAAAATTTTAATGATTAAGAAAGAACATGGCAATTCAAGTTCAAATTTAAATGCATTCAAAGATTTGGATGTTACCATGGTTTCATGTTCAGTTTTTTTAAAAATCATTTTTTTTTGGCCTTTCACGGAGATAACCAATGTCTCCTAATGTTTCATTAGGGTACCTTGGTTATCTTGCTAGAGATAAAGTGGTCCAAGACAAAGCGGAACCATTACAGGGACTTCACCATAATTTACAATAGATCATTTATTAGTAATTCTAGATGTTCTGATGTTTGCCAGAACAGAAGCACATTCCTTTCAATAAATTATTCCTGAAACTTACAAAGTCATTAAGAAATAGTTATCACTAATATTTATGAACAGCCTGTTTGATTCAATACTCTTCCCCCTTAATCAGCACTCTTATTAATTACCTTGCTGTTTATTTCAGACTAATTTTACACATGCAACAACTGTTAACTGAATGCAATTTAGATAAATTATGTTGCAAAATGTGTAAATTAATTTAGAAAATACATGACAGAGCTTTGCCATGTATACTGAGGGCCACCAATCTTGCGGTAATAACACTTTAACAACAAATAAATTATGAAAAAACAATCTACCACAAAAACTGTGACTTTCATCCAGTTTCTTCAAAATGACACATTTGTACAACAAAGACATCACTCAATAACAGTTTAATTAGGTCACCAAATGTTATACTGTGGCAGCCATTTGTAATCAGGGAGGCGCTTTTCTAAATACTGCGAGTTTAGTGATACCGCGAGATTAGTGGCCCCGAGTATATGTGATGAGGCAATCTCACCTTGTTGATCCTATACCTCATAAACATGTATTTTGATATGCCCTGGCAAAAAAATCGGGAGCTGTCTGATCAGTGAGGGTCCCATCTGTTTGCTCATACAATGATGTAGCTTAGATTCTACACAGTCTGCATGGCAAAAGAAGATCCATTGTGTCTTATTCCATTTAAAGTGAGAAAATCAGTTTATAAATGTTTGTTCATTAATATTCACAAGGTAACTTTTTACTCAGAATATTGACTTGTCATTGTATAGGTCCAGGAGTCAGGACCTTCATTTTTATAGCATGTGCAGAAATTGTCAGTGCAATGTGATATACCAAAACATTTGTCAGTGTCCACATGGTATATGGACCTGATTACATAAACTGCCAATGCATGATATGAGCTCAGAAAATTAATTGGCTGCCATATAAATTAAAGTCCAATGAAATATTTTATGATCAAACTGATAATCTCTGTTGTAATAAACATATTGCTACGTGTGTATTCGTTAATTAAAAATGGTTGACACAATTGTTGTCAATTTATGCAAGTAAATTCATTTTCTGCAGACATTGACATTTTGCTAACCACTGATTATTTAACCCTTTCCCTCATATAGACTCATTTTGATGCCCTCAATAGGTATCACATAAAGCCTGATCTGCAGAAAACCACAGTTAAACCTTACCAAATTTAATTACAAAATCCTCATTTCCAGACCATTGAGGAGCAGCGAACAGCATAAAACCTGATCAGCCTGCGAGTTACTCGCAGGATGATCTGGTTTTATGCTGTTCGCATAGGTCTTTTCATGGTGTCCCATATGAGGGAAAGGGTTAACACCCCCACTTTACAATGTCATTTCCTTAACCTGCTGCCATACTTTTATAGATGGATGATGGTTAATGAACATTTATTTGACTAGGATTTGCATAATATATATTAGCCATGCATTATCTTTTACATTCACCAAAGTGGATATTTGAGCTACTTTTATCTGCAAAATGCCTGGTTATGTATCTATATTCAAACTTTAAAGTGCCTACATTAGTCTAGATGCATGTGTAAGTTCATTAGATTAATTGTATCTTTAGATTCCTTGTAAACATTTGTATAATCATGCAATTCATAAGTACTTTTGCATGTATTGGTGCTGTATACATGGGGCATGTTAAAGAACCAGGGGGTCTATTCAAAAGGAGCTAGTATCAGCACCTGTCTGTGTGTGTAGGTGCACCTGCCTAGAGGTGCTTAGGGAGGGAAAACCTGACGGAAAAAATACAAAGGAACCGAACTCAGAGGTGCTGGGCCTTAACCCTTTCCCTCATATAGACTCATTTTGACGCACTCAATAGGTACCACATAAAGCCTGATCTGCAGAAAACCACAGTTAAACCTTACCAAATTTAATTACAAAATCCTCATTTCCAGACCACTGAGGAGCAGCGAACAGCATAAAACCTGATCAGCCTGCGAGTTACTCGCAGGCTGATCTGGTTTTATGCTGTTCGCATAGATCTTTTCATGGTGTCCTCTATGAGGGAAAGGGTTAAAGCCGTTCTCTGCCAAAAACTGCACCACCATGCACTATGTGCCTAAGCGCAAATACAAATAACAACAACATAAGTACATTTAAGTAGAAGTATGTTGAAAGTATTTCTAGCATATTCTTCAAGACATACAGCATAATGAATATATAATTATGCATGTTACAAGGGAATGACAATCTTTCTCTATAACCATATAGATGTACCCCAGCATGATCAACAGGAATAGCTTAGACTAGTCTATTAATGAATTTCAGGAGTTTCTCTGGAAAATTTAAAGTAGACCGGATCTTGTTGTTATGGTGTTTATTTTAGAAACAAGAAGTTGCTGAATGATGATTTGTGAAAACCTTAAATGAAAAAATAAAGAATTCGAAAAAGGTTATGGTATAGCTGTAACCTTGATAGGGATTCTGTAACCCTTACGATAAAGTTTACCTCATATATATATTATGTATATCATGCAAAAGAAAAAATGCACCATGGTGTATCCTTTATAGAATATGATCAGTTTTTGAGTTACTTTTACATGTATCAATACATTTGAAATGAGGGAGAGCAACCTGCCTAGAATTCAGTTAAACATATTTAGTGCTAGGTAATATTTGAATACTGTGGCATGACTTTCATCATTTGTGTTTCTCTGATAAAAATACCAACATTTCATAATAAATATTGTTAGTATTAAAAGTAGTTGAGGATAATTGATATCAACATGTACTTGATTATTTCATAAAACATGAATGGCGAAATGCATGTCTAAGAATATAAGTGATTTAATTACTTGCACTAATTTATAATGTTTGGTGGAATACAAGTCAGTCCTGATATCTTTTTGTAATTCAGTGGTGCTTTTGTCTTGATAATTTTTTCAATGGTTCATCCAGGTATAAAATTGTGTCAGGAATCACGTCACTCCATGTTTTGTCATGCATTTCATTTGTCAGGAAAGTAATGGTCACAGCTAACATAACTTGGATACAGCTCAAAGTTCCTCATTCCTTCAAAGTTACAATAAAAAAAACATTATCTGAGTCTTCAAACAAACTCCATCTCCTTCCTATCTCTTACACAATGTCATTTTTATGCCCCCACCAAAAATAGGGGTGGGGTGGGGGATTTAGATTTGCCTTTGTTCGTCCGTACATACGTACATATGTATGTACGTCCATCCTGAAACTTTGTGACACACATAATTCAGAAAGTATTTGTACTACAGACTTAATACTTCATGGATATATTGTTCAGGACATGAACTTGTGCACCTTGGTATTTTTATGCCCTCTACCAAAAAGTGAGGCATATAGATTTGCCTTTGTTTGTCCGTCCATCCCAAAACTGTGACACAGGTAACTCTGAAGGTATTTGTGCTGCTTTAAATTTCATGGATGTGTTTCTCAGGACATGACTTGAGCTCCTGGGTGTTGGCTTTTGTTTTGGAAAATGGGCGGGTGGGGACATCTGAGTCCTCTAGACAAATTTCTAATTTATTCAAAAGTAATTTTTGCTATTTATATACCTAAGTTTTTGCACTTAAAGTCTTAATTAAAACTGTACAATAGTTACTTATATGAATTTCTCAATTCCTTAGGTTTTTTTTTTTTTTTTTTTTTCCTGGACAGGTAACCTTTGGTTAATCTGCTAAAACTTCTATGTGCTTCTTTGGATTGCTTCAATATTTGGAGAGTTGCTTAGTAGATGGACCTTTTCATGATTCAGTTGACCTTGATCCTGACCTTTGACCTACTTTTTATGAAAAAAAAAAGCCTAAAAAAACTGTCAATAATACCTTCAGGTCTTGTTGATGACATTTTGTTTTGAGAAGTGATAAAATTCAAAGATGTTTGAAATGTATTTTGTAAATTTATGAACAATTTTATAATTTGAGAAGTCTGATCATTTTAGTGAAATGTAACAAGAGTTTTAGAACTTGTTTACCAATCACCATCTAAAAAGGAAGAAAAGAAACAAGATGTAGACATGTGATTACTGGCCATGATGGATGAGTATATGTATTCTGTTATCCCTGACCTGAATAAATTATGTAAATAAAGGAAAAAATATTTGCATAAACTGAAAGCATTGAATTAAATTACAGTGACACCAACACGGTAAAACTTTTTCTTCCATGTGCACTGGGCTGCCTCCCATCTCTCATGCATGTACAAGTTACCATTGGTTTGAAATAACTTGAGCATTTAGTGTGTACTTCACTGTTAACAAAGATTCTTGCTCACTAATAGTTTACAATTTGCGCATGTGATATTCTGATTTGCTAAACATTTAGTAGATTTCATGGCTGTTCTTGCTAAAATCATGGGTGATGTTCTGGCAGTCAATGTAACAAACAGAATGGCTTTTCCATTTAGATCAGTCTATGGCTCTCAAGTATGAAATTATACATTTATATCAATCAAATTAGTTTATGAAACTGCACATCATATCACACCATTTTCGATTGAAAGCCATCAAGGGCTAAAGTTCATTTATTGGTCAGGAAAGCTTGTTATCATCTTTTTGTTAACACTTTATATCATATAGACTCATTCTGATGCATTGGCAAACAGAGTAGACCCAGATCAGACAGTTCCTAAAGTAGCTTACTGATCTGGGTCTTCTCTGTTTGCTCATACAATGTTGAAGCTCAGATTTTACACAGCCTGCATGGCAAAGAAAACTTTATTGTTTCATATACCATATAATGTTTGATATTCTTCAAGTCTTAAATTTGTACATGAATATTCACAGGGAAAAGAGTCAATTAATTTTAAGGATTGTCTGAGTGAGAGAAATTTTTTTAGAGAAAGTAATTGCTTTTTTTTTTTATAATTACTCAAAGGCCATAATCAGATGGTGGAAGGAATGTCTGAATAGCACTCAGATGTAGGTTGTTTTGAGATAACTCATTAGGATGCACTGAAACGGATAATAATGCTGTAATTTTGTGTATTGCATGCCAGAGCTTTTTGTATAGAAGATGTAGAAATAATGAAGGACATTTTCACTACAGTGATTGAGTGGCTGATTTTGTTCAAAATGAATTTCAGAAATTATTGTAAGTTTTTAATTTTTGATTTGGATTTCAGAACTTTTAGGTAGTTTTTCCTGGGTACTTTTAGAAAATTTCTGTTGTCATGTTGATTAACCCTTTCCCTCATAGAGGACACCATGAAAGACCTATGCGAACAGCATAAAACCAGATCAGCCTGCGAGTAACTCGCAGGCTGATCAGGTTTTATGCTGTTCGCTGCTCCTCAGTGGTCTGGAAATTAGGACTTTATAATTAAATTTTGTAAGGTTTAACTGTGGATTTTCTGCAGATCAGGCTTTATGTGGTACCTACTGAGTGCGTCAAAATGAGTCTATGAGGGAAAGGGTTAAATGATATTATCACTTTGACATAATTATGTATATGTATATATGATTTAAGTAAAAACAGTTAGTGTCTTACTCTCACACAATGAGAACATATTACAAAGTAATGTGTGACTGTATGTGATGGAACCATATTTAGATATTTTAAATTTAATTTTTGTTCCTTACTCTTTTTGTCACTCTGTTTCTCACTCTTATTTTCACTCTGCAACATGTATATCTGTCAAATTATGGCACAAACTTCTCAGAATGACTTCAGAGTTCAGCGTCATATTTCAATTTATTGTTATAGCAAGGTGTCCATTGACTTGAAACACAGAAAAAACATATCTGCACTAAATATTAATTTCATTTTGAAAAGACTGTCTAATAATAAGAAATATTGTGGTGTCGAAAAGTAATTTAAAAAAAGGCTAGCTTGAGCCTAGATGTTGTATGAGTGTACTTAGAAATGATTGTGCATACAGAAGTGTTGCATGTTAATGTCAGCAGTTTATGTCTTGTATGTATGTGTAGATTTACATATGTTAATGTTGCCTAGCAACTACATGTCATTGTGTAGAGTAGATCTCTAGATATTGTAGAGACTTTTGATAGTGTCACTAAGGAAAATGATACCCTGTGGTACTTAAAGTTTAAACTATAAGCAATCCATCTGTAGTAATCACGCAAACCTTTTTTTAGCCCCCATCTTTGTGGTATTTTATTCTTAATATGAGTGATTTAATAGCCACCTAGGCTTAATAGCTATTATTAATCAACCAATTGATTGATTGGACTATATAAATTTACTTAATCTTTTATATGATTTTCTTGACATTAATGACTGCTCTGACATTCTTTAAGTAAGTGTTTTCGATATAGATTGAAACTCACGAAATGTAACTAGATAATTTATTGATTTATTTTAATTAAAATGTATCGGCCATGTGGTCAAACAGATGGTTAGTATGTTAGTTGTACTGAAATAAACAGTTCACATTTTTTCTTCTATTGCAGTACCTCAAGATTCGACTGATTTGAAGGCAGACAGAGCAGCCTCATCGTCATCTGGAGTTTTCACCACTTCATCCTCATCATCTTCAATTGTATCATCATCTTCAGCAACTACAGCATCACACATTACTGCCGTTTCATCCATATCTTCATCAACATCATCTCTACAGTCATCATCAGTGTTGGACAGACCTTCAGGACCAAGAACTTTGTCAAGCAGTGCTCCTATCTCTCAGCCAAAACCCTCTTCTAGTTCTTCTCTGCCTTCTTCGCTTGTGTCTAAAATTCCAGTAGGCCAACAGATTGCATCACCTAGAGAATCTGCCCTGTCATCTTCAACTACTGCACCAATATACAAGAAATCAACTGATGTGCCAACATCTCCTATTCACAGGTAAGTCAGCTAAAAAACATGGTGTGGCAATGATTGAAGACAGGGTCTGATTTCACTTTATTCCTGTTTTTGTTAACTCACCTGAGCACAATGTGCTCAAGGTGAGCTTTTGTGATCACCTTGCGTCCGTCGTTGGGCGACAATTTGCTTTAAATGACATCTCCTTTGAAACCACTGGACAGAATTTGATTAAACTTGGCAGGGATGATCCTTGGGAGAACCTCCACAAAAGTTGCTAAAATAAACTTGATCCATGTAGAACTCTGGTTGCCATGGCAATGGAAAGAAAATAAAATATGAAAACTTTAAAAATCATCTCCTTCAAAACTACTGGCCAGATTTCAAATGTTTTAGTACAGATGTTCCTTGGGTAACCCTACACTCAGGTGAGTGATCCAGGGCCTCAATGGCCCTCTTGTTTGATTTTGTTCTCACCTGTTTCATTAGAGAACCTTGTATAAGACTTTCCAGACTTTGATGTGAAATCAATAAACCAGATTTTTCTTGTAGAAAAATCAAATTAATAGTTTACAGTATGTCGTTGGGTGGATAACGCATACATTAATTAGGTATTGTAACCAAATTTGGTACAATGATAGTTTTCATTGAAAGAAATGTTGAGATTACTTATAGGGGTCATTGGGTCAAAGTCATTCAATGTTTCTAAAAATAGGTAAATGGTTTCAGCTAAGTAACTTTCATCAGGAGAGAAACTGTGACCAGATTTGATATGGAGGTAGCTTTCATAAGAAGAATGTAAGGATAGCTTTTCAGCTCAAAATATATATACAGCAAAATAGTTTTCATGGAATTGCCACTTTTACACTTTCCCCTATTCCCCCTTAGAGTGCATGGGTCCCTTTCTATTTTGCATTGTTTAGATGAAAGTAAATTTGTGAGACATTAATTATTTTTAAAGGTTTGCTGCCCAAGGAAATATTGAGTCTCTACGGAAATTGATCGTTGAGCTGGATGCAGATGTCAATTTGCCCATGAAGGATGGCACAACTCCGGCCCACTGTGCAGCTGAGTATGGGCATTATGGTGTGTATCTGTGATGTACACCTACAAGTCTGTGTTGTCAAGGAATGAATTACTCAAGTCAAAATAATACTGCCATCATACGTAACACACAGATATTGATACAGACTCTAGAGTTTGAGATAAAATGAAGTATATGGGTATACCCTTTTTCATGAAGTGAAGTTGCAGCTATATAAGATTCACAAGCATTCACTCCTAATGTCCAGTCTTGTTTTATAAAAAGTTCAATATCTTTCTCTGTTTTTGAGTCATGGCGTTGTAGTTTGATATTGATACTCTTCAGTGATTGATTTAATTCAAAGTGGTGTGCCATAATTTAAAAACTATAAATCATATTTCTGTTGTGTAAAGATGTATCTATATTTTGATAGTAGGACATCAAATGATATGAACTGAAGTGCTGCTTTCAGTGCTGTTGAGAATTGTATTAACCCTTTCCCTCATATAGACTCATTTTGACGTACTCAATAGGTACCACATAAAGCCTGATCTGCAGAAAACCACAGTTAAACCTTACCAAATTTAATTGTAAAATCCTCATTACCAGACCACTGAGGAGCAGCGAACAGCATAAAACCTGATCAGCCTGCGAGTTACTCGCAGGCTGATCTGGTTTTATGCTGTTCGCATAGGTCTTTTCATGGTGTCCTCTATGAGGGAAAGGGTTAATATCTCAGAAAGATTCTTTCAGAAAGTTATTAGGCTGTTTTATTTTCCAGACTGTTTGAAGCTGCTTATAGACCATGGTTGCCATGTGAACAGTCATCGTGACGACCAGTTTACACCTGTACATTGTGCTGCAGCCCAGGGACATTCAAGGTGAGTTTGGAAAATAAATTCACCACTGTTAGTTTACGATTAAAAGTAGCTACCAGTTGATTTGTTAACTTTGTAGCTCATACGTCGGGTGAACACTGTTGTTTATTACCATATTTATATAGGTATGTCATATATATTATACCACTAGACAAGTTTTTGAGTTAGGGCCATATTGGAATATCTTTGTTGCGTAACAGTGTAAACTTTTATATATAAGCAGTAATTAATCAAGGCTCTTTGATTAGCTGGTGAATCACTGTCAGAGATTGCTATAAGTTTAATTGTTTATTGGTTGTTATGTGCATTTTTAACAAATAATTTGTAGAAAAAGAAGTGTACTGGTTTGTATGGGAAAATAAATGACAGTTGGATCATTGGAAAACCTTTAAATCCCAGTCTCTAAATAATCAGCACCTTAAGTTGTTTCCAACATGGATGTGGCAATCTTTGGGTGCAGCTTTTGATCCAGTCATAAAGTACAGTGTGTAATCAGATAAGGCTGTTGACCCTATCTTATTCTTATATCCAGATGTCTAGGACTGCTACTGACAAGTGGTGGAAGTGTGTCAGAGACTGACCAGCGGGGCTGGACACCGCTACACTGGGCGGCCAGCCATGGACACGTGGACATCTGTATGCTGCTACTGAAGCATGGGGCCAGTAGGACTGCCCTCTCTAATGTGAGTCCTCCTCTGGTATAAGTCAACCTATTAAAAAAACAGCCATTAATTATACTTGTTCTTCACAGACGTGGGGGCTATATAGGAACCATGCCTGTTGCATCACATCCTTTCTTTCACTCACATTACATGATAACAAGGTGGGATGCAGGTGTATCAATCGCCTTTAGTGATAGTTTAAGTTAATGATGGATCTGGTTATCACCTGAACCCTTTCCCTCATAGAGGACACCATGAAAAGACCTATGCGAACAACATAAAACCAGATCAGCCTGCGAGTAACTCGCAGGCTGATCAGGTTTTATGCTGTTCGCTGCTCCTCAGTGGTCTGGTAATGAGGATTTTACAATTAAATTTGGTAAGGTTTAACTGTGGTTTTCTGCAGATCAGGCTTTATGTGGTACCTATTGAGTACATCAAAATGAGTCTATATGAGGGAAAGGGTTAACAAAACCCTGCAAACAAAAAGCATGGTCTTTACACTCTCAAGATAACACTTTTGTATGAATAAAAATGGAATAGCAACCACCAGAAATGTAAAATAATGATTATTAGAGTGTGGATTGTGTTGACCTATTTCACTGAATTGTTATTCTTAAAAATAATTTGTACAAATTGAATTCTACTAATTACTAACACAATCATCTGTGTATTTCCAAATCTCCCTGCATTAACTTTCACTATTGTATAACCTTTGTCCTCTTTTAAGACCAACTGGACTCCTTGCCACACAGCCACACATGCCGGACAGTCAGGTGTCCTTGACCTCTTGTTGACCTATGACTCTGACCCCTCTGAGATCTCCAAGGTCAGACAAGAGGTGTGTCAGGTGGCTGATAAGGATGGATGGACACTGGCCCACCTGGCTGCTAGCAGAGAATCTCATGTGAGTAACAGCCATTGTTATTTAACATTAGATCAGGATGTCTTTGTGAAGACGTTTGGGTCATCATAGAAATATGTGCTTGAAAATGATATGTAAAACCTTTTAAGCAATTGTCATAGATTTCAGTTTGTTTTTGTTTTTTAACCAGTCTGAACATCTTTATTTTTATAGCCCAAAGGGTCATATTATGTTATACCGTCAGTTGTCTGTCTGTCTGTTAGCAGAACCTCGTGAACGCAACTCCTACATTACTGGAGAGATTTGGTTCAAATTTACCAAAAATACTTACCCTTATATGTAGATGTGCCTGATGGTTGGATTTCGCTCTCACTTGCAACTTTCATATATTTCAGCAGTGCTCCAGCTAGGATTTGAAAAGGGCTGGGTGGTGGTGCCTAAAAGAGCACTTTGAGGCGCGTAGAGCCGAATTGGGGAAAGGGGCACCCCAAGAAAATTGTTTAAGTTCAAACCCTTGAGAAGCCATCTCCTGCATTTTCAATTTCAGACAAATTTTGTTTTACAGCAGCTTTTGTACATTTCTTCCAGATTCAGACAGTTATGTAGATCAGTGGTCCATTAATATATTTTTAAACAGACAACATTTCAACATTTTTATGCCCCCACAAAGTGGGGTGCATATAGCGTTGCACTTGTCCGTCCGTCCGTCCGTCAGTCCGTCAGTCCATCAGTCCGTCAGTCCATCAGTCCGTCAGTCCGTCAGTCCGTCCGTACGTCCCGAAATCTTGTGAACGCAACTCCTCTTAAACCGGATGGCAGATTTTGCTTAAACTTCCAGGGATGAACAACCTTAATGTGTAGATGGTAGTAAAGAAAGGAATTTTCGCGGCGACCAAATTTAACAGAATTATGGCCCTTTGTTGATTTGTTCACTATATACCATATAGAAATTTTGTGAACGCAACTCCTCTTCAACCGGATGGCAGATTTTGCTTAAACTTCCAGGGATGAACAACCTTAATGTGTAGATGGTAGTAAAGAAAGGAATTTTCGCGGCGACCAAATTTAACAGAATTATGGCCCTTTGTTGATTTGTTCACTATATACCATATAGAAATTTTGTGAACGCAACTCCTCTTCAACCGGATGGCAGATTTTGCTTAAACTTCCAGGGATGAACAACCTTAATGTGTAGATGGTAGTAAAGAAAGGAATTTTCGCGGCGACCAAATTTAACAGAATTATGGCCCTTTGTTGATTTGTTCACTATATACCATATAGAAATTTTGTGAACGCAACTCCTCTTCAACCGGATGGCAGATTTTGCTTAAACTTCCAGGGATGAACAACCTTAATGTGTAGATGGAAGTAAAGGAAGGAATTTTCGCGGCGACCAAATTTAACAGAAATATGGCCCTTTGTTGATTTTTTCACTATATACCATATAGAAATTTTGTGAACGCAACTCCTCTTCAACCGGATGGCAGATTTTGCTTAAACTTCCAGGGATGAACAACCTTAATGTGTAGATGGAAGTAAAGGAAGGAATTTTTCGTGGCGACCAAATTTAACAGAATTATGGCCCTTTGTTGATTTTTTCACTATATACCATATAGAAATTTTGTGAAAGCAACTCCTCTTAAACCAGATGGCAGATTTTGCTTAAACTTCCAGTGATGAATAACCTTAATGTGTAGATGGACAATGTACAGATCTTACCAGCACAGTATACGATACGCAACCTGACATAATCCTAGGTGATTTCAACATCAACGTTGATTCAGTTTGGTACAGAAGACTATCTGAATCTCTGCTTAATTATCGCCAGTGTGTGACATTACCAACACACTTAAGTGGATCTATTATTGATCTTGTCTATGTAAAAGATGAGTTGCCACAGCCAAAAGTAACTGTATACCCAACATATTTCTCTGATCACAGCATTGTGTTCCTGCAGTTTTAGGAGACCAGACATGTGTTTCAAAGTTTTGTTTTATTCAGACACTAATATTGTATTCCATCTGTAAAGAAACCAAATATGATGCCTCAAGAGTTAGGTAACTTTTTTATCATTAATACATAATTGAGGAAATTTCAACTGAAACGCTATAATAAGAACAGAATTTTGTAGACATTAAATGAAGCTGCTCTTGTTTACGAGCACATCTGCACAGTGGGGGCATCCGTGTCCTTTGGACACAGTTCTAGTTTCTTTTTCAAATTAAGATGTTAAAAAAGCCCTCTACAAGAATGACTTATTTATGTGGAGATTTGAACAGTTGTTTAGAAATATTTATGCAAAAGTTTAAAAAAATCAAATTTGCACCAACGTTCTTTGATTACAAATCTTCATTACAAGTTATCAATAAAAATAATACCAATAGAAAAAAATATTAACCTGGCATTTCAATTTCATTTAGCCTAAAGAACAATTAAATTGAGCATCTAAGACTCTTTCCTCAGAATCTTGTGAAAATCCCCCGTTTATTTCATATGTACATTAATTAATGCACACCATATTATAATATAAGAGGTTTCATATTGATGACTATACTATTACATTATTATTATATGTAAAAGGCATGGTAAATTCACCAAAAAGGACAGGTGTACATACAGTTTGGAGGAAAACATATTTCTAAATTCTAATATTTTTCAGAAAATATAATGAAATTCCAATTTATTTTTTTTTGAACATTTTTAGCTCGACTATTCGGAGAATATGAGAGCTATTCTACCCTGTCGGCGTCGGCGTTGGCAGTCATATCTAGTCATCTAAGAAACCAGTAGGTGTATTGCAATCAAACTTCACACAAGTCTTTCTAGGCACAAAACAAACCTAGAGAACCAAGAGGGACAACTCTTGATTGAATTTTACTCATATTATGGGCCTTTTTCATCTCAAATTTGCGTTAACATTGTTGGTTAAAGTTTTTGTGCAACTTAGTCCATGTCATTTCTCAGTAACCACTTGGAGTATTGAATTTAAACTTCACACAAGTCTTTCTTAACATGAAACCAACCTGCAGAACCAAGATGGACAACACTTGCTAGAAATTTACTCAAATTATGGGCCTTTTTCGACTTAGAAATTTGCGTTAACATTTTTGGTTAAAGTTTTTTGCAACTAAATTAATGTCATTACTCAGTAACCCCTTGGTGTATTGGATTTTAACTTCACACAAGTCATCCCAGACATGAACCAAACCTGCAGAACAAAAATTTTAATAAATTTAATTAATTAAATGAATTTTATTTTTATTAATTTTTCTTAAATTCAGTTTATGATTTTTTAAATTAAATATTAAAGTATTACAGTATTTTATATTTAAAATTAATTTAATTAATTCCTATAAATTAATTATTTCATTAAATTAAATATCATTTTTAATTTTTAAATTTAATTAATAAAATTTCTTAAAATCTTAGTTGCATGTCTGCTAAATTGAGTCACATAAATTATTTTAATGCTGCTTTAATACAATGGTATTGCGTCACTTATCAAATACCCAAATAGTCGAGCATGCTGTCTTTGGACAGCTCTTGTTTTAAAATACTTATTAAAACATGAAGGTGTGTTTTCCAATTTAACAGGATTTTTACAATACAGAAAATATTTTTAAGTAAGTTTACTGTGTAGACGCAGATTAAAACTGTTTCAATTCTTTTTGCATGAAAATTATTTGATTTTAATTAATCTCCAAGACCATTCAGTTTCATCAACTCTTTTTTAAATCAAAGTTATCAGATCTTTTATATGTAAATGTGAAAATTCAAATTTTTTTTTTTTCAATAGATCTTATGATATTTTATTATTTTTTTTAAATAATGCAATTTTGTCTCAATGCATTACCCCACCCACTTCAGTACGATTTTTTAAGTAAAATACCGAATTTCAAATAATGGTGTAAAATCTATGTAAGTTTTTTTTTTTTTTAATCAATCATTCATGTTTTAAAACACTACTAAAGCTTTTTGACCTTTTTTTATTGCTGCAACTAAGATTTATCAGTGCATGTTTCTTCAACCATACCGTACCGGAAGTAAACAAAGTTATATTCAAGCATGCTTTTTGCATGCTATAAAAACTGTCAGAGGCAGTTAAATTGAATATTACTGATAAAGATTATGACAGTATATAATGTGTCAATGCAGAATGCCAGATTTTAAATATTACAAATATTTATGCCAAATTAGGCTATCTTTTTTTTTCTTATTAAAAAACAGTCCCGTAGAATCCACTTTTACTTTCACTTCGAAATTAACCGAGCCGTGAACATTATTAAAGGGTTGTAGGTTTGTGTTCACTTATTTCCTCTGCAATCATTAGCAATGGTAGCCATGATGACCTGTTGCTCATAGGAATGGATTTGCTGATAGACACCCAGTTGTGTACCCTTACTTACGGAGTTTTTGATTAACATGACAAGCGGCACATGCCGATAAAAGGACAGGGGCAATGTGCCGACAAAAGGGCAGGGGCAATTTGCTGACAAAAAGGCACATGCTGGGCGTGGCAAATGGGCAGCTGGGCGCCGCGCCCGGCTATTTAAGGCTAGCTAGGGCACTGTTTCAGGAGTGTTTATCTGTGATACTGACATGTATTTCAGGAGTGTTTATCTGTGATACTTACATATATTTCAGGAGTGTTTATCTGTGATACTGACATGTATTTCAGGAGTGTTTATCTGTGATATTGCCATATATTTCAGGAGTGTTTATCTGTGATATTGCCATATATTTCAGCAGTGTTTATCTGTGATACTGACATGTATTTCAGCAGTGTTTATCTGTGATACTTACATGTATTTCAGCAGTGTTTATCTGTGATACTGACATGTATTTCAGCAGTGTTTATCTGTGATACTGACATGTATTTCAGGAGTGTTTATCTGTGATACTGACATGTATTTCAGGAGTGTTTATCTGTGATATTGACATGTATTTCAGGAGTGTTTATCTGTGATACTGACATGTATTTCAGCAGTGTTTATCTGTGATACTGACATGTATTTCAGGAGTGTTTATCTGTGATACTGACATGTATTTCAGGAGTGTTTATCTGTGATATGACATGTATTTCAGGAGTGTTTATCTGTGATATTGACCTACTGTGATATTGATGTGACCCGCTGTGATAACTGGGACAGGACGGTGCTGGATGTCTGCTCAGTTCCTTGCCATCAGCTGCTGGCTTCTCAAGGTAAACAACAGTTATCTTGATCACCTCTCGTATTGCTCTTCTTTCGTACAACCTTGCTTTAAGACCACCTCTGAATAAAGATCACCTTGCTATTAAGACCACTCATTTTTGGAACCAAATACTTGTATTGGTAAATTATTTATTAAGACCACCATACTATTAAGACTATCTTTCGCTGGAACCGATGGTGGTCTTATAATAGCGAGGTTTTACTGTATATAAAGGGATGACTTTGTTGTCACTAAATTTGTATGTGAGATCAATGGAACTGTTACTGTAAAACCGGTTATATTTGTTATAACCTGTTGAATTTTCACTATTTTCACATTATTATGGTTCATATTCACACAAAAATGGGAATATTCCCTTTGTTGACCTAACATTTGCTCCTATCCATTAACAATCACCTGATTTAAGTGGTCATTTGTTCGTCTGACAGGTCACTCAAGACAGGTTTGACAGTATTATATTTCATTTTCAGGGAACCATGACAAACCACATACGGTCAGTGTAGAAATGTGCTGTACCGGTTCCCTCTACTCCCAGCAACAGCCGTTTGTGATTGGTCAAATCCATGTCCACCCAAACATGGACTGGCACAAAGTGGACAGTGCCCTAGTAGCCCTCCTTGACCAATACTTCAGCCAGCTGGACACTGGTCTCCGGACGAAAAAGATCAGCAGATTGGACCCAGAACATAATGGAGAGAATATTTCGCAATTCCAGCTGGGGTTAAGTAGGGACAGTATATGTAACTTTAGTATAGGTAAGAATGGGCAGTTAAATCATACCTTTATGATTTACTTTAAGATTTGCAGTTAACATGTTCATGTTTTTGGTCAAGAATTCTTCTTAAAAGACATGGATAAAGAGGTTGGAAATTTTTTAGCGTTTTTAGCTCACCTGAGCACTTGTGCTCGGGTGAGCTTTTGTGATCGCCTTTTGTCCGTCGTGCGTCGTGCGTCGTCAGTCGTCCGTCGTCCGTCGTCCGTCGTCAACAATTGCTTGTGAACACTCTAGAGGCCACAGTTTTGACCCAATCTTCATGAAACTTGGTCAGGATGTTTGTCTACATGATATCTCGGATGAGTTCGAAATTGGGTCATGTGGGGTCAAAAACTAGGTCACCAGGTCAAATTTTAGTAAAACCTTGTGAACACTCTAGAGGCCACAGTTTTGGCCCAATCTTCATGAAACTTGGTCAGGATGTTTGTCTACATAATATCTCGGATGAGTTCGAAATTGGGTCATGTGGGGTCAAAAACTAGGTCACCGGGTCAAATTTTAGAAAAACCTTGTGAACACTCTAGAGGCCACAGTTTTGGCCCAATCTTCATGAAACTTGGTCAGGATGTTTGTCTACATAAAATCTCGGATGAGTTCGAAATTGGGTCATGTGGGGTCAAAAACTAGGTCACCAGGTCAAATCTTAGAAAAACCTTGTGAACACTCTAGAGGCCACAGTTTTGGCTTAATCTTCATGAAACTTGGTCAGAATGTTTGTCTACATGATATCTCAGATGGGTTTGAAAATGGGTCATGTGGGGTCAAAATCTAGGTCACCTGGTCAAATCTTAGAAAAACCTTGTGAACACTCTAGAGACCACAGTTTTGGCCCAATCTTCATGAAACTTGGCCAGGATGTTTGTCTACATGATATCTCGATGGTTTGAAATGGGTCATGTGGGGTCAAAACTAGGTCACCGGTCAAATCTTAGAAAAACCTTGTGAACACTCAGAGCCACAGTTTTGGCCCAATCTTCATGAAACTTGGTCAGGATGTTTGTCTCCATAATATCTCGAATGGGTTTGAATATGGGTCATGTGGGGTCAAAAACTAGGTCACCAGGTCAAATCTTAGAAAAACCTTGTGAACACTCAGAGGCCACAGTTTTGGCCCAATCTTCATGAAACTTGGTCAGGATGTTTGTCTCATATATCTCGATGGTTAATTGGGTCATGTGGGGTCAAAAACTAGGTCACCAGGTAAATTCAGGTAGGATCAAAATGTAGGCCACTTAGTCAAATGTTAGAAAAACACTTTAGATGCCAGATTGTTTGTCATTTTGCCTAACACAGCCATCTTAATCAGGTGAGCGACACAGGGCCATCTTGGCCCTCTTGTTTATTTATTATTTTTTTTTTCTAGGTTCATAAAAATTTTGATTAAGGTATATTCTGACCATAGCTTGGGTTCTTGAGTATATAATTATTGCTGTATATTTCAGGCCTTTTTTCGTGGTCACCAGGGGGTCAGCATCCTGACCTCACCCCGGGGGACCTGGTGTGTAACAACAACAGGCCCACCATCACGGTGTCCCTGCGTGGGGGTGGGGATGATAATTACGACTCCCTGGCCTTTGACCTCCTCCTGCCAGTGATGACAATCAGTAATTATATACGATTGGTGAGTACATTCATGGTTTCATTCTGCTTTCCTACACAGTCAGTAATGGAATATCATAGAGCATTATCAATATGAACAATTATGAGTTTATCTAATTGCATAAATTATTCGTAATTTGCATATTAATATGACTCATTTTTAGCTCACCTATGCAAAGTGTGTCAAGGTCTTCTTCTCACCCTGGTGTCAGTGGCGTCACACCTTGGTTAAGGTTTTGCATTCATCTTTCTAACATGATGATATCTTAGTAGCCAGCTGTGCTTGTTGCTTTAATACTTCACTTAGGTCCTCAGGGGCATCAAACAAACAAGAAAGATAACTGTGACTAAATTTAATGCAAATTATGGTCCCTTTTGACTTGAAAAAAATTTGGGTAAACACAACTTTAAACTAAGAAGTGGCGGAAACCTCCTTGTTTTCATGATGATCAAGTTTCCTACAAAAGGTTTTAGAGTTGTTGTTTTGTAAGAGCAGAGAAATCTTAAAAATAATGCCTTTTTAGACAATAAACTTCATTAACATTTGTCATTTCCCCAAAGCTGGATTTTGTTAATAAAACATGAATTGATTAAAAACAACCCCTGTAACAATTCAATTGTATATTATTCCCATTTCCTTCTTGACAGTTGGAGCAGTACAAGTGTGTGGTATTCTATGGACCAGAAGGAACAAGGAAGAAACAGCTAGTAAAGCGACTTGCGAGACATATAGCTGTAAGTTCACCTTTTATCTATAGCTGGAAAAGTTGCATCTTTGAGTTCCTTTGATTGTATTATACCCCTTCTTCCCAGAAATTGGTCTCCACAACAATCATGCTCATTGCATCCCATCTTCCACTCATGTAAAGACAAGATGGCATTTAAGGGTATTTATTGCCTAAAATGATAGTCCTGGTATTTCCACTCTGCTCATAACCATGTTTATAATCTGGCCAATCAACAATACTGACTAGATATTTGTTGTCAGACATATTTGACATAATCTTATTGTATTGGTATTATTTTTAAAAAGAATTTCCATTTATAGCTATGCTACAATACAGCATAGGAGCATTATATGTACCTGCAGTATGTCAGTTACTTGTCTTGTCATGTTCCCTCTGGTTACATAATGATCTGTAATCATTTTATTGGATGTAATGACTAAACCTTAGTTTTGTGTTTATGAGATTTGTATAAGTTGGAATTAATATTTATGTCTCTCCCCATTTCATATGGGGGAGACATATTGTTTTTGTCGGGAGTTGTCTGTCTGTCACACTTTTTGTCTGGAGCATAACTCAAAAACTATCAAAGCTGTTAACTTGAAACTTCACAGAAAGATAGATCTCAAGGAGGATAAGTGTCATGCACAAGAACCATAATTCTGCGCATAATATTTTTTGAGTTATTGCCCTTTGTTAAATTTCATACTTATTTTATGTCTGGAATAACTCAAAAAATATGAAAGCTATTAACTTGAAACTTCACATGTGGATAGACCTCATGATGGAAAAGTGTCATGCACAAGAACTTATCTTAATAATCATATTTTTGGAGTTATTGCCTTTTTTTTAAAATTTCATACTTATTTTTTAGCTTGACTATTTGAAGAATATGAGAGCTATTGTAGTCGCCCTTGCATCGGCGTTGGAATTGGCGTTGCAGCTTTTGGTTAAAGTTTTGCGTGCAAGTTACTATCAACCTTATATCTCAATCTTTGGGTTATCCTCATATTACAGTATGCTAGACATCACTGGTTGACTAAAATACTGTTATGAGGATTGCAGTCTTCAAAACAACAGAAATACCAGAGTGATATTATATATTTATGGGTATGTGTTTATTAATGATTCAGGACAAGGAGAAAAAAGTGACCGGAGAGACGCGAGTGACGCAGGTGTACCTACACCGGGACTTCAGCCATCGCGACCTTGTGGAGCTGTTGAAGTCTGAAGGTAGGTGGCATTTGTTGTGGGAGATGTTGACATGTCCATTTTGTTTCAACCATATCTCTATGTAATTTTATTTAAACATTGAATGATCCAGATTAGTATTAAAATCAAAATATGAAAATTCTGTTCGAAAAACTTGGAACAAATATTTTGGGTGGAAGTTTAAATAGTTAACATATGATAAAAGTAGGCAGGAAGAAAGAAATACTCAATTTTCATGTGTTTTTATTAGTATATAAACACTCATACTTAATTTCATTAGTTTTCAGTCAATCCTTTTACATTTAATAATGATTTGTAAACTAGGTTATTACAAATTATTTCTCTGAATGGTTCCTGGGTAGGACCATTACATGGCACTTTGGTAGGTCATAAAATATTCTTGCCTCCTAATGAGGTTCAAACTTAAAATACCTTTGGAATTGCGATCATGTACACTCCACTAGACTATAGCACCTTTTATGACATACATTGAGCCTTTACAATCACTGTATATGAGTATTTTTCTGGTCACCATTCATTTATCAAGCTGACCAGTTTGATAAATGTGGGTTCATAACTTTTGCAGGAACAAAAAAAAAAAAAAATCTTGCAAAATGAAAGTATAAATCTGATGTCAAGATATTTTGCTAAATTAAGGAGCCTTTTCTGTAATTCAGTGTTATTGTGTGTATTTAGGCTCCCTGCTGCCAGTGAGCAGAGAGAGTGAGAGAGCTTCCATCCTCTTGTTGTTCCACATGGAAAAAGTGAATCTGGCTCGGGTCCTCGGGGGCCTCCTGGAGCACATTGACTACCGGGGACCTCGACATACCTTCAATATACCTGGTAAGTACCCAACATTATGGCTTTTATATACACATACACAGATCATACACACACATTGGAGTTCTAAACAGAATAAAAAAGGGCTAAGTGATAGAAATGCAAATAAAGGTTTTTGATGAAGTGTTCCAAATATGCATTTGTGGCTGACAGATTTTCTTACTGTTTAAAGCTCATCTGCTGTCAGGGATTATTTTGCTTAGGGCCAATAGATATATTGGTTTTCTTGTATATGTAACAGTAAGTGCATAACTGACATTACTGTTGCAGGTGCAGACCAAATTCAGGAGACCTACTACTTCAATGAACATTTCTTCCTGATCGGAACAATGGACAAACCTAGGTTAGTTTCTATATACACAGCTCTCTGTTGTGGATATTGGAATATCTGCATCAGGATTTGATTAGCACCTATTAATTCTGCCTATTCAACTTTTATTATACACCAACTTAACAGAAATAGGAGGATTATAGGAATCACACTTATTATGTCACGTACAGTCATATATTATACAGGTTCTTCCCCACCACAATGTTTGACAAAAGTTGCTGAACAAAAGTATCATGCATTTGTTTATTGGAATTTAATACATCTTTTCATTGGTTAAACCAATTTGCATATTCATTTTAAAGTGGTTTGGCATCAGGTTAATTCACATGTAGACACCACAAATTGGATCTTGGTTGCACAATTCATTTTCCAGATTTTATAGTTGTAAAGTTTTAAAAATAAAACAATAATAGTTTATAGATAATTTAAAGTTCCAATTAAATTAAAACACCTTTAATTTTCCATGCAGGTCCACAGGCCTTGATTTAGGGCTACAGCAGAGGTTTCGCTGGGTCCATTTCCGGGTGAACACGGAACCAGTACGTAACTTGCTGGCACGCCACCTGCTGCGGAGACTGATACACTCATACAAGGGAGAACTACCACCTACAGAAGATGCTGTGTTTAAGGTACTGTGGTGCTCATTTCCAAACCCTTTTTACCTCATACAGTCAAGTTTTCACGCCTTGGCATACAGAATAGACCAAGGTCAGGGTCTCCTGTTTTTTAGCTCTACACAGTCTGCACAGCAAAGAAAAAATCTTTTGTTTTCAATAAAGTTCACTCACTTCAAATTCATCAAGTCATAAATTTGTTCATGAATATTCATGAGGGAAAAGGTTTAAGATCTTCAGGGTCTCATATAAACCATTAACATTATTGATTATTATCCTAATGAAGACCAATGATGGTGAAAATTAGTTGATAAATAAAATCTAATTACTTAACCGATGTTTGGTTGTGTGTTCAACTTACCCTTTCTATCTTTTATCTATAAAAAAAAAATCTGTTAAATGCCTATTCAGTTCAATTGTAGCCAGTCAAGAATGATTTATACAATTGTAGATCAGATATGAATATAAGAAATAAATTGGAGTAAAATCTATCAGAAAAAAGTGAAATAATTTCCTTTTCATTTAATTCACAATCAATGCATATTTCGGAATGCATATTTTCGTTCTCTATAAAAGCACACTGAACAACTATTGCCATATCAACTTGTTTATAGGCTGTTGAATGGCTGGTATGTGTGTGGCAGAGGCTGAACGATGGTGTGGGCAAACTAGGCTTGCCAGATGTTGTGTTTGGGCCGGACCTCTTCATGCCTTGCCCAGTGGAGTCACAAGATGCAGAGAAAATTTTTGAGTAAGTACTTATGTTTTCCATGAAAATTAGCATTCTATACAATTGAGACTAACCGTTACTGAACACTGAATATTCTTGTTGTAGCCCTGTCCCTCATATAGACCCATTTTGACACACTCAATAGGTACCACATAAAGCCTGATCTGCAGAAAACCACAGTTAAACGTTACCAAATTTAATTATAAGGTCCTCATTTCCAGACCACTGAGGAGCAGCGAACAGCATAAAACCTGATCAGCCTGCGAGTTACTTGCAGGCTGATCTGGTTTTATGTTGTTCGCATAGGTCTTTTCATGGTTTCCTCTATGAGGGAAAGGGGTAGCACAAATGGCTTTGCTAATGTAATACTGTTAAAACCATGGTCTCAAAATTGTTAATTTGTTCATTGCTGTGTGGTCAAACATTTAGTATTGGATTCTATATTTAACAAAAGTTTATCTGATCTGCTGTAAGTTTAATCTTTAGTAACAGTTAATGCAACAAATTATAAACACTTTACCTAATATATGTTTTGAAGCCTTTGTAAACAGTTCAGACCAAGGTGGGGCCTCCATGGCCGAGAGGGTAAAGTCGCTGACTCAGCCCCTCACCGCGTGGGTTCGAATCCCGGCAGGGTCATTTGGATTTTCATGTGAGGAAACCTTCCAGCTGGCTTGCGGTAGGTTGGTGGTTCTATCTGGATGCCTCCGTGCATTTGGGGTCTTCCTCCACCTAAAATTAGCTGGACGTCGCTATTTGACTGAAATACTGTTGAAGCGACGGTAAACTCAAATAGTCAAGTCAAGTCAGACCAAGGTGGAGCTGTTCGACCCTGCTTTCCTCTCTACTTAGACAATATTGTAGCTCGAATTCTCCACAGTCATCATGGTAAAGAAAAATCCATGGTTTCATTTAGCATTTTAAGTTCATTGAATGAATAAACATTAAGTCTTAAAATTTTACAATAATATTCATAAGGTCAAGTTTTTAGCACTGCAGTCATATAGATAGTATGTACCTCTTTGTTACAGCTGGCTGAAGCAGCTATGGAATGAGACGATATCCCCAGGGATACGAGGTGCAGTGATGCGGGGAAAGGAGGGACCAGGGGATGGACAGCACAAGGTGGCCAGCACTGCACTGTATGTTCTCCTGCAGAGGGCCCTGGTACCTGGCTGTCCCCTGACTGGAGATGGTGAGTTAACTAGGTTATATAGGAACCGTGCTTGTCATGTCCCATCCAGTCATGTTTTGTCCTGTCCTGAATTACTCTCACATTACATGAGATGGGATACTTGAGTATCATTTTAATCAATTAGTGATAGTTTTAGTCACCGCTATATTCTTTATAACAGTAAGTCAGTATAGACTTCTGTTTTCAACTTGATTTTTATATAAAGCATATATTATGAAATAACTTAAACATATTATCAATTTGAGTGAGGTGTATTAGATTTTATTGTGGGTACTTTTTGTGTCACCTGCTGTAAGCAGGGATCACATTTCTGTTTTCTGCCTTTCTTTCTGTCCATCCATCACACTTTTTCCATCACACTTCAGCAGGTGACGCATGTGTTCCAAAGAATACTCTTGTTTTTTATTTCAGATTTCAATATTTCTCTTAAATTTGAATTTAATCATAGTCCTTATTTATAATGCTATTTTAGTGAGATAAAAATTTGAATTTGAGATTCTTTCCTGAATATGAAGTCTCTTGTCATGATATAAAAAGACAATCGAAACTAAATGAAGGCTTGTAGTGACAACCCTGTTACTGTGTTACAGAGAAGGACCGTTACCTGGATGGATTTAGTGGCACAAATGAGTTGGATGTTCCACTCAAAGGAGACAAGACCAGCCCCACCGTCGGCAACTTGACACAGCGGCGCCCTCTGCATAATGGCATGGGGCCGGGTAGTGGAGACATCCCCAGGACACGGAACAAACACAGGTATGTAGTTAAAAACAGAAGTCTGAACTCAAAGGAATGAACCTTTATTTTCTGGTGGCCAGAAGTATATAGAAGTAGGTAATTTAACCCTTTCCCTCATAGAGGACACCATGAAAAGACCTATGCGAACAGCATAAAACCAGATCAGCCTGCGAGTAACTCGCAGGCTGATCAGGTTTTATGCTGTTCGCTGCTCCTCAGTGGTCTGGAAATGAGGATTTTGTAATCAAATTTGGTAAGATTTAACTGTGGTTTTCTGCAGATCAGGCTTTATGTGGTACCTACTGAGTGCGTCAAAATGAGTCTTTGTGAGGGAAAGGGTTAAGGACTGGCTCAAAGTCAGGATATGAGACTGGTGGTGATGTCGTGGTAGTTGTTTATAGTGTGATATTTCAGTGAGGCAGCACTATATGGCTCATGACAAGGTTTTATATATGGTTTATACACTTTTGGTGAGTACTGTACCATTAGTTTCCAGAACTGATTGATTCATTCAGTAGAGAAAATCACATCATCTACTGATTTCAAATTCAAATTCAGAACTTTAGTAACTTACAATTTTCAGGTAAAATTACTGCAGTCTTGTAAGCAAAGTCTATTAGTAACTGGACTTCTTTTGTTGGGACATAATACATGGCATTTAAGGGTAATGTTTGATATACATTTGTAATATAAAAGTCATACATTTTTTGGCAATATTGAAGTTCAATTTATAGTTACCTATTGTGTGGTTTTTAAAATAATTTTTAAGCAAAACACTGGTAGAAAGCTTGTGTTTGAAAGATGTTTCATGTTTTTTTATCTTGTCTGATTAATTAATTTTGACCTTTATATAACTATCTTTTTGTGTCACCTGCATCAAGCATGTAGGGATCACTTCTGTCGTCTGTCTGTCACACTTTTTCCATCAAGCTTCTTTCAGTGTGATACATGTGTTCAAAGAACACTTCTTTTTTTTACCAGCAAACACATAGGAATTGATACATGATTCTATGATTTTTTTCTATAACAGGAATTCACTAGGAAATGATGTAAGTCCCTATGTTATGCCCAGCAACAATCCCAGTGTGAAAAGACGCACATTGTCTGAAACTTCCCTGACAAGAACAGAGAAAATTGAGATTCCTATTGTCCACCAACGCACCAGTGATCAGACCAGTGACATTCAGGCCAAAGTTCCAAAACTTGAAATTCGCTCACCTGTTCTTGGTCTGAGCATACCGTTACCAAATTCATATTCTTCAATGAACAGGATGGGAACTTCAACATCAGATAACACAGGGACTTCCCACAGACGATCAACATTCTCCGCTCACAGCCGCATCCCTCAACCTTCCTCAAAAAGGTCAAGGTCATCAGAAAATTTGACACAGACCTCGTATTTGCATGCAGTACGAGGGGGCAGCCATATCCGACCCACAAGTCCATTTTCCTTTTCTCTAACCACTCCTACTTCGCCATTGTTTTCCTTCAAATTCATGGATAAAGATGCTGCAGCAATAGGAAATAACACTAGTCACTCGATTTCCCATTCCTCAAATGTTTAACATACAGTGTTGCTTTTTTTTTTATTAGCTCACCTGAGCACAAAGTGCTCAAGGTGAGCTTTTGTGATCGCCCTTCGTCCGGCGTCGTGCGTCGTCCGTCGTGCGTCGTCCGTCGTCAACAATTTGCTTTAAACGACATCTCCTCTGAAACCACTGGACAGAATTTAATGAAACTTGGCAGGAATGTTCCTTGGGTGAGGCTCTACAAAAGTTGCTAAAATAAAGTTGATCCATGAAGAACTCTGGTTGCCATGGCAACAAAAAGAAAAATAATTTGAAAACTTTAAAAATCATCTCCTTCAAAACTACTGGCCAGATTTCAAAATAAATTGGTACAGATGTTCCTTGGGTCAGCCTCTACCAAAGTTGCTAAAATTATTCCGATCCGTAAAAAAACATGGCCGCCAGGGGCGGGGCTTATTTGCTTTATATGTATATAGAGGAACCTTTAAACAACATCTCCTCTGAAACCACTGGACAGAATTTGATTAAACTTGGCAGGGATGATCCTTGGGTCAACCTTCACAAAAGTTGCTAAAATAAACTTGATCCATGTAGAACTCTGGTTGCCATGGCAACAAGAAGAAAAAAAAATTGAAAACTTTAAAAATCATCTTTTTCAAAACTACTGGCCAGATTTTAAAATAAATTGGTACAGATGTTCCTTGGGTCAACCTCTACCAAAGTTGCTAAAATTATTCCGATCCGTAAAAAAACATGGCCGCCAGGGGCGGGGCTTATTTGCCTTATATGTATATAGAGGAACCTTTAAACAACATCTCCTCTGAAACCACTGGACAGAATTTGATTAAACTTGGCAGGGATGATCCTTGGGTCAACCTTCACAAAAGTTGCTAAAATAAACTTGATCCATGTAGAACTCTGGTTGCCATGGCAACAAGAAGAAAAAAAAATTTAAAACTTTAAAAATCATCTTCTTCAAAACTACTGGCCAGATTTTAAAATAAATTGGTACAGATGTTCCTTGGGTCAACCTCTACCAAAGTTGCTAAAATTATTCCGATCCGTAAAAAAACATGGCCGCCAGGGGCGGGGCTTATTTGCCTTATATGTATATAGAGGAACCTTTAAACAACATCTCCTCTGAAACCACTGGACAGAATTTGATTAAACTTGGCAGGGATGATCCTTGGGTCAACCTCCACAAAAGTTGCTAAAATAAACTTGATCCATGTAGAACTCTGGTTGCCATGGCAACAAAAAGAAAAAAAAAATGAAAACTTTAAAAATCATCTTCTTCAAAACTACTGGCCAGATTTTAAAATAAATTGGTACAGATGTTCCTATTTATCTCAGGTGAGCGATTTAGGGCCATCATGGGCCTCTTGTTTTTTATTTTTTTTTATTGCATTTTTAGCTTAACCTTCATGTCTTGCCAGAGTAGATAGATGCTTAGGTCTTGTCTCCTAACTGGACATTAAACAGTTCTTATACTTGATGTATGTTCAGAAATAATGACTTCATTTTGTATATTTTAGCCAAATCTTTTATTTTTAAGACATCTTTATATTTTTGAGTCTACAAATGTGTTCAACTATAATTGCTTTCCAAGTTTAAGGCATACTGGCACTTAATGTAGAAAAAGTGTTTTAAGTCTTAAGTGTCACAACTGCCTTCTAGTTTTTGCTTGTTTCTGTTCAATACACTGATACTGTGAAATTACCATATTTTTAGGTTCTTGATATTTTTATATTGTCAACTCTTAAGTTAATGATATATTTTGTTTCTATGACAACCTTTTTCTTGTAGATTCCAACTGTTGTTTTTTTTTTATCCATGGAAATTATGTATTTTTTACCACATTAACCCATGTAATTTATAGAATTTTTTTTTTTTGATTACTGATTTTCAGTTACATTAACTAGAAGTGCTAGTTTAACAAATGATGCCAGCTAGCAAGGCCATTTTTGCAAGATATTTGTATTTCATTTGTGTTTCCTGAAGTTCTTCATGTCCTATGTTTTTTCTCACCATAATTACAGTCATATTTTTAGTATGCTTTACAATGCCTTCATATTTAGCTTTTCATGTACATAGTCCTGTATTTATATATAGCACCACTAAGGATATGTTCATCTATACATGATTCCTCTAAACCTGAGATGGTCATAGGGTCAGGTCAAAGGTCAGAAGGTCAGGGTGATAGATTTACCCATTTCCCCAAGAAAACTTTTCAGGAAAAAGTACCTATGCAAGCAGTGTAAAACCATGTTACCCTTTGAGTAATTCTATTTCTGCTCTGGTTTTATAATGTTGTTTTCTTTTCACTACCTTTGAGTTAAATGGGTGTTGGAATATACAAATTGAGAAATGCTGTCTGGCCTGATTATTCTTGACTATCCAGCAGTGTAGTTAATGGTTTACCCATACAGAATATCAACTCATTTTGATGTTTTGGCAATTAGAGTAGACCCCAGATCAGGGATCTTGGTCTCCTTAAAACATAGTAACTCGGATTTTTCACTGTCAAAAGCAAAGGAAAACCATTGTTTCATATTCCATTAAAAGTTCCAATAAATGAATATTCATCAGGTCAAAAATTTGAACATAAATATTCATGAGGTAAAAGGTGAATCTGCAAGGTCTGCCATTTTTTTCATGAGATTTTCACATTTCAACTGTTCATAGCACCATGTTTAAGTACAATTATGTTTTATGTATACAATGAAGCATTATGAGCAAATCTGCATTTGATTTAATAGGTCCAGTATTTATATAATAATGACTATTGTTTTAAGAGATAATGATTATTGAAATGATAATAAGGAAGAAAGATGATCTTCTATTTATTTTGGAATGTTTTCCATTTTTAATCCAGAGTTAGTAATTTGTGTTTCCTTACCAAACTTTTATTCTTTAACATGCTCCGTCCATAAAGATAATGAACAAAAATTATACCAATACTCCAGTTAGAAATTACATTAAATGTCTCTTGTAGTTGCTACAATATTTTATTTTTTTTTGTTAAAAATGACTTGGTCCTTTTCTGTTAATTGATTATTTCCTACTTAAATTTGCGTAACATGAAATGATAAAGATATATGTTAAGTCAAATTCAATGATGGATTTTTTTTATTTAAGGTCATAGCTGAACTTCATTTGTGTTAGAATAAATATTTGGAAGGTGAAAGGACATTTTTACACACCCAGTTATATCTATATTATATGGATGGCACATATGTATAATATTACATATACAAATACAATTTTCGAACATTTTTACTCATTATTTGTTGATTTGAAAGTTCTGTCTGAATCTGACTTCATAATTTACCTGTCAACAAATTGAATCATTTTACATTCTTTTACATTTATCTGCTGGTAAACAATTTGTTATTTATAAAACGGAATGGATGTTGTATATTTATACCTTGTTTGTATGAATAACTTAAGTTTTTGTGTTAGGCCAAAAAAAAAAAAGAAGTTCTGTTTCTGATCTCCAGCTACAAAAAATGAGGGTAGGTAGGTAGGGATTTTTTTTTTTCCCCCTCCGATTGAAAAGTAAAAAAAAAAAAAAAAAAAAAAAAAAAGGAATTGAAATATTTATAATTTTTTTTTTTAATGATGGAAATTAAAAAACAACAACTTTAGGGTCGGCTGTGGAAAAAAGGGGGTCAGTTGGGAGACCAGAAATGGAACTGATTTCTTTTGGCCTTACATTTGAGGTTATGTAAACATTTCTGCTATGGTGAGGACAATATTCTAGTGAATCTGTGTGATATATTTCAGGTTGTGTATTGTTTATTACAAGTAAACGCATGTGTTGATATGAGATAGATTTATAGTAAAAGTGAGCTCTTGTGTCATAGATAACGTTGTCCTTTGTCAGTGAAATTTGAGATTGTGTTTTTAAACCCATTTACACGTTATAGTTATGACTTAATTCAGCAAACATTTATGTTAAATATGAGGTTGTGTGTTTCTAGAGCATGTAATATGTTATGCTTGAAGTCATTAAAAAAGTTACTTCCCTTGTCTGTCACAGTTC
>CM037777.1:19774214-19824214 GCA_021229015.1 Solen grandis | reverse complement strand
CACAAGGAAACAAAGGAAAAACAATTTCTTCATAATTAACATTTAATATATCATCTCCTATTCATTTCCAATCAAAGAAACTCTTTGTTGTCTGTTTACCTGAAGCATCATGAAAATCCCAGGGTACCATTAAATTCTATGTCAATTTCCAGACTTTTCACAAACAGTTACTGTTCGTCTCAAAAGATGCTTAAAATGCATGTGTGCATATTAACTCCACAACCATCAAAACCGCAACATGATAATTATCTATAAAGACTGTTTCTGTTGTCACTAATTATCGTAAAATTATCATCATACATTGCTCATGTGTACATGTATATGTAAATCGGAGTAGCTAACATTCCATATCATTCAGAATTCCCAATTCTCTCCATGCACCATCACATCAAAGCATTCCATATTTCAGTCATAATTATTGAACTCATTCACTTGTGTTTCCCTGATTTCCTGGTTGATTATAGCATATTATATAATTGTGGTGTAGATTTATGGATGTGATGTAGAGCTGTAGTTTATTTATTAATACAGTTTAATGTCCCTTACTTCATAAAGACTCATTTTGTCGCATTGAAAACTGAGGAGACCCAGATCAGACAGCTCCTCTGCATCAAGATAACGTCTATATGAAGTAAATTAACCTTTAACAATAATGAAATAAATATGAAATTTATACCACCATTATTTAGGAAATAAATTTTTTGTTTTGAGTGCTATATCATAGAATAATGCATATCATAGAATAATGCATAGTCTTAGTTCAGATGTGTTGTAATCTAATCACGAAGACTAGAGACCTCAGTGATTAATTACAAAGCATCTGAACGCATAACCGTGCCTAATTCTGTGATATAGCATGGAAAACGAAACTCCATTTTCATTCTGACATGTTTACTAGACTGCTTCTTTTTAAATGTGATACAAATGAGTTTAATTAAGCTTTACTTTTGGAGTAATATGACATCATATAATTACATCACCTTTGAATCGTGCATATACTGGAAAATAAAATACACCACAAGCCCTCTATGTGGAGTATTTTGTTGACCATGTCAGAATATTTATTTTTACCCTTATTCTTATCTTTGCATATCAAACAAATACAGTGACTTATTTATAGACAGTAAAAAGCAAATGGAGATGGGGAAGAAATACTTCAAGCAGATACTGATGAAACTGATAAGCACACGTCCTTAGTAAAACTTAGTCAAACAAAATGTATTTTGTAATTATAAACTGCTGATGAAAGAATGCTCATAAAGTAATAAGAGAATGTTATTAATATCTAGGATATATATAATTATACGGTCCACATTACTAAATTTCAGCACTCAATCTTTCATATTTATCCTAATGATCTTCAGAGCTGTAGGCCATCTTTTTGAAAAATACTTCCTCAAAAAAAAAAAAAAAATCACCTTGACAAACTTAATTATTTTTGGTGTACAAACTGGTACAGTTTGTGCCGATTTTTCTTTAAAATCTGCAACTAGGCTATGATTAGTTGGCGCCACAGGAGCCCAACACCCCTTTATATTTGATATATTCATCCCCCAGTCCCTAGATGAGAGGGGTATAAACTGTGATGTGCCAATTAGTCAGGGAATTATAAGAGCCTATATTAGGCTGTTCTGGCTCATGTAGAGGCTTGCATGTTTGTTTTAATAGAAGCTTGCATGTACTTTGTGAACCAATAACAAACCACATCATAACCACGTCTGAACTCTTACATACAAGATTCCAGAACTCTGCAAAACCTTTCATGTTTGACTTTCTTTTTCAAAAAAAAAAAGGTGCCTGTGTTTTTTTGCCTTAGAAAATGAGTAAGAAAAAAAAAGAGTTTAACAGATGTGAAAACAGATTGAAGCCAAAAATATGAGCAGGCATGTAATTATCATTTTTATAATTCATCCTAAATTGCTCTCACTTACAATGAATGAGATGTGAAATAATAATTGCTTGTAATATATGTCTTCATTAAGAATGCTGGAAAACATTTTGGTTTGTCTAAACCAATTAAAAGTCACATGAGCAAAGCAAAAATATTGCCTTCATATTACACTAATTACATGTCATTCAAGGGTTTTACTAATGAAACATCCTATAATACATGATTAAAATTTTCTGTACCTTCATTATAATTATCCTATAATGGTTTAATACACAACATTCAGTCCTGTATCTTCATTATAATAAACTGAAGAACCATTCTTTCCACTAAAACAAAATGGCCCAGAAGTACCAGACAAATTTAAATGGCATCAATCACCAGAGGTCTGTTATTGTAACCGGTATACAGATGTTGAATATTAAAGATTAACCTTTTACTTCATGATTAACCCTTTCCCTCATAGAGGACACCATGAAAAGACCTATGCGAACAGCATAAAACCAGATCAGCCTGCGAATAACTCGCAGGCTGATCTGGTTTTATGCTGTTCGCTGCTCCTCAGTGATCTGGAAATGAGGATTTTGTAATTATATTTGGTAAGGTTTAACTGTGGTTTTCTGTAGATCAGGCTTTATGTGATACCTATTGAGTGCGTCAAAATGAGTCTATATGAGGGAAAGGGTTAAAGACTATAGACACAACTTGATGCATTAGCAAAAAGTTCAGGAGTTGTCTGATCAGGGTCTCCTCTGTTTGCTCGTACAATAGTGTAGCTCAAATTCTACAGTCCATTGTTTCATATACATTTGAAAGTTCAGTAAATAACTATTTACCAAGTCAATATTTATGCCATCAAGGGTTAAGGTAGAACATATTCTGATGTTCCAATACTGACAAGGAGGCAAAACTTGACCTTCATTCATTCTGACAGTTTAATGTGCTTAAGATTTAGACAAATATAAAACTATTTTTAGGAGATTTTTATAAGCACTGTTAAAGATAGTTGTATGAAAAAATGCTCCAATTTGTTTTTACAACTATTATATCTATGGGCTGAATGTAAAACTGATCTAGATGCCTATAGAAATAGAAACAAGATAAATCCTTTTTGCAGTCAGGCCTCGACTTTTGTTTTTAGCATTTATCTTCTTTAGGAAAGTTGTAAATAATGGTAAGATTCTTTAAAGAGACAGAATTCAGTCTGATGACTGATGATGGGTCATGTCACAAAATCAATGATAATGTACACCTGATTCTGTAATTTGGTCATTTGGAGACTCATGTCTACATGGTAATGATGTCAACTAGCAGTATCCCACTTTGAACCTGATCTTGCAATAAGTTCATGGCCCTTGAATTACCATGAAATGCTGAGGACATATAAATATTAATACTAATATATTTCAAGACTTTAACACTCAAGTCACCCACAAAACCAAGAGGGCTGATATAATGGAGGGACTGTAAATGCTACAAGAGTGTTCTTTGGAACATGTGTGTCACCTGCTGAATCATGACGGGAAAAATTGTGATGGACAGACAGACAGACGACGGAAATGTGATCTCACGTCTACAGAATGTTGTTGAAGCAACCCATGGTCATGAAAAGTAAATTGATTAAGTTGTGTATATGTTTTGACTATTAAAGAAAAAGACACACTAGATCCTTTCCAAAATGATGCAAGTTCTTGATGTCTCCCACAAACATCATCAGAATGGTGATTTCTAAAAACAAAGCTGTATAGTAAAACAGCTGTCAAGCGACTGCATCATCCTGGTACACTCAGTTGATTACACGAAGTAACTCCATAACATACTCTCTCATCCACACACAATCCTGCCAGACATAGAAACCTAGTAACCAGCCAATTTTTCCCTCCTGACTCAAACATGAGCTATCACTGTACGTGACTAATGCCACACCTTACTGCTTTTGTTGTAGTTCATGCCATTAACCCCTAGGTAGCTGTCAATGCCAGGTACATCCAAGAACATGTCTTGAACATGAGTGTGTTATCAGGAGTAGAAAACTTCATGGAGATGATTTAAGTGCACATGTACCAAGTTTCACAAAAATTTCTTCAAAAACTGGAAAAATTCACAGCACAAATTTTCTTTAAAAGACTGTCCAATCACCCTAATTTATGAATACTTTTGTTAAAAATCAATCATATTTATCAATAATATTGGGAATAAAACCAGCTAATTTATTAATCAATTTGTTAAAAAAATTACCTAATTTTATATTTATGTAGAGACAAACAAAGAACAATTCTAATCCCCATATCCTAATTTCTACTTGAATATAATCTAAATCACAAAAATGAAATATCATAATACTCCTGAGTCTGAACGTCAGACTTCCTGAAAACACAAGAGCCAGTGTTTGCAAACAGGAGATGAGCAACTATGCACAGAGGACTCATAAACATGCCAGGAACTCTGTACATTAGGATACAACCATGATATAACTGACATATCTTTCATCTTCCATCAGTGCAATTTCATTTGGTTATGACATGTTCCAAAGTTAAAAAGCATTTGGTCCTATGACTGCTGATTAATAGTGTGACTAGTTAAAAATCATGTGACTGCGTAAATTAATTGACTGGTTTTCAGTGCGAACTTTGTTCCCAACAGATGGCATATGTGACGCATTAGCTGACAGATAAGAAAATGGTGCTGAGTGTTTTTTGAAAATTGAACAATCACTTAGATTAAATTGATGAAATCTCTGTTGTTTTTTGTAGATATTGTTTACTGGTATCAGAGTAACAGTATCTCGACAGCTCAAAAATTGACATAATAAGAACTGACAAGGTGGTTAAAATGTTTTCTTTTAAGCAATACATGTATATCATTTTTTATCTTATCTAAAAGATAAAAGAAATTCTTCTTGACCACAAATTATCAAAACAAATTCAACATGATAACCAGGAAGGGGGTGGTTTGTCATAATCACTCCTTTCACAACACATGAAAAAAATACAAGCTCACTTTTGTTTTTCCTGTTTGTGCCTGGCCCATGTTCCTTTGACGAGTTTTTCGAGATTTCTCGCATACTCGGTCTCGAGCTCAGCCTTCTTCCTGTAGAATTCCTGTATTTCGAGCACCATGGCCGTCTGAACCTCCAGCCGACTCTCCAGACATTTCAGCTGCTCTCCCAGTTGTTGGCGTATATCTGAAAATATACAGAAAACGTCATTGTCTTAATGCTGTTGATATATGCTGTAATTCAAGTCCCTTGTCATATAAAGATCCATTTTTTTTTTCTAGATTAAAAACACAAACACTCAAACCTTTTAACTTACATGTTACTTTTATGTCATAAAAATCACAGGGCTACAGCACTTTCACATAAATCACAGAACTGCTGCAGTCCATAATTATAAATTACAGAGCTATAGCAGTTTCATTTAAACAGCAGGGCTGCTGCAGTTTCATATTAACTACAGGGCTACTGCAAGTTTATTTTAATTACAAAGCTAATGCTGATTCATATAAACTACAGAGCCACTGCAGTTCATGCAATTCACATGAGCACTGCAGTTTAATGTTAACTACAGAGCCACTGCAGTTCATGCAATTCACATGAGCATTGCAGTTTAATGTTAACTACAGAGCTACTGCAGTTCATATAAATGATCACAGAGCTACTGCAGTACATTTAAATTACAGGGCTGCTGAAGTTTCATTTAAACTACAGGATGCAAATCATAGGGCTACTGTAGTTTCACACTAACTTCAGAGATATAATGCAGTTCATGCAAATCACAGGGCCACTGCAATCTCATATAAACAAGGGGTATTAAAATGCAGTACATATAAATCAAAGGGCTAAACTGCAATCTAATGTAAACTACAGGGATTATTCTACATACTCATGTAAATAATAGGGCTTTGTATGACTATATGACATTTTTTATTGTACAATTCACAAAACAGCTGATGAAATGCAACATGTTTGGTATATTCTACTGATAAAATGAGTTTCAATAAGGTTGGACATGCTGTTGCTATGGTAAATGTTCACATAGCACAGCTGGTTAATTGTTCTGTCACTCGTTACTAGTGTAATTAACTTGAATGTGAGTCAGACAAAACACCCCTTACAATATGTCATTTCAACAAATTGTTAATATGTAAATGGTTTTCAATCTGATCGAGTTTTATACAGTTAGTCTGCGCACTTCGGCATTGCATACACATATAGTTATGTTAGCTATCTATCTATCTGTCTCAGATGTTTAATGTGCCGTAAAGTAGCTTAACTTAGAGTGGTAAATGGATAAGTGAGGTATAAGCTCCCAATGCCATTTTCCTAGGTTTCAATTTAAAGAACACGCTGCCTGCATTACTTCCAATTGAGAGAACAACATTCAACATATGAAATGGCTCATATAATTAACAATTCATTATGTAGGTAGATATTTTAATTACGGAAAACAAATCTATTGTTCATGCATCAAAGCATATGAAACATAAGCATGGCCATAAACTGGCAATTACATTCTTGAAGTTCACAAAACAAAAACACCTGTACCTCCCGCTAGAACAATCACGCCTGTCCCGTATAAAGTTCACAACGTTTTTCCATGTTCTTAATATACTTTATTTTTCTGGCATCATTTTCAACAGATGCTGAAACTCTCAGTCAGCAATTACATCAAATGTAAGAGCCTTAAAACTCATTTGTTATGAGATAAAAATAGTACCCGATGTCAAGAAAGAGTTGAAAAGAGAAGAGAAAAAATACTCTTATTTTCATGTGGCGTATAATGTCCTAACTCGTGTTATTGACCCTTACCACACTAAATTCTTAATTAGACTTTTCCTTTCTTCAATTTGGGCTGTACCATTAGTTGTTTATGGGGGAGCTTACTGCAAATTTATTAACTTGATTGCAAACAGTGCAGAGCATAATCAGACTGCATGACTGAGCAGGCTAATCTTGGTCTGCTCTAGTCACAAAAGCAGTCACAAGTGCCCACAGCACTGTAAGGGTTGATTGACTTGGAATCTTCAGGACCAATTCTTGGCAATTCTGACATTATATGTAGTAAAATGTTCCAAAAGAAGTTAACAATATTTGCAACAGGTGAATATGGAAACACTTTCACCAATATTTTTCTACACTATCAGTATCATTTATTTTCAAACATTTATTTTTTACACAAATGTGTTCATATCAAAAATGAGTTTCTTGTCTCTTCACACTTTCTCTCTCTCTCTCCCTCTTTTCTCTCAAATTTCATGTGGGGTTCATCAATCTTTCATACAGACACTTTAGAACTAAAGTATTTTTTTATCACACCATCTAATATTAACCTGCTTAAAATATTTTGATAAGCTGAAGGGCATTTGGCATACTGATCAAACCTTCACCTGGCAACCCTAGCAAGTTAACAGGTGCAGTTATTGTGACCTGTGTGTGTAGACTTAATGGTTTTGGTACCATAATATTACATGTACCAGACTGGCTCTGAACTTGAACCCTGGTAGTCAAACCATCTGACTTTTGACCCTTGGGGAAAGCACGCTATTTACTTGTCCTAGACTGGTTCCCAATATGTCCTCAAAGGGAACCATGCAAAATGTACAGGATGACTCATCTGCCTATCACACATATGTCGTTTTTAAAACATTTTTTTCTGCACCTTCTCCTGACAGGTTTACAGGGGGAAGGATACAATTATGATAAGGAAAAGTGTGAAGTAGCATGACATAATGATTAGGTTAACTGAAATGCATATGGCCACAGGCTGATTTATGCATGTTTGTTAGGGGATGCTCTGACTGACTGCATGGTTACAGGAGAAATTTGAATTTTAAACTAACTACTAAATAAACCAGTGTTAATGCAAGACGAATAGAATTTGCTCAACTATGAAGGCGCAGACATACAGGTGCATAATACACAAGATAAAGCATGTTTCATGCTTCAGTAATTAATATTAGCATAGCCTTCCAATAAGGTGAGCTCCATGCAAAACTTCTGAGAATTCTCAGCATGTTTTTATTTATTTACCATGATCTATATCTTTACCTGTATACATTCTGTATATATTGCTAGTGTAATATGAATATCCTTTATACACAGCCTTGACTCAGCAATATGCAAAGGAATTGGACTTTTTGTTAAATGTGACGCAATGCAACTGGTCCAGACAGGATGGAACAGCCCCGTGCTACCTTCTAGAGTCCATAACCTAAGCGTTTGTATCCCTGTTGTATCATAGCGTATAGAGTGCAAGATGGGGACCAAATCCATAATGTTTGCTAGTGTTATGGTTAACTGAAAGCAGCCCTGGATTTGCTGGGAAGCAGTTTTTTTTTTAAATGATGTTTTGCAAATATGACTTGACTAGACTTGACTATTTGAGTTTACCGTCGCTTCGACAGTATTTCAGTCATATAGCGACGTCCAGCTAATTACAGGTGGAGGAAGATCCTGAATGCATGGAGGCATCCGGGTAGAACCACTGACCTACCGCATGCCAGCAGAAAGACTTCCTCACATGAAAATCCAAATGACCCTGCCGGGATTCGAACCCACACGGTGAGGGGCTGAGTGAGTGTCAAAGTCACCGACTTTACCCTCTCGGCTACGGAGGCCCCTTTTACAAATATGACCCTAGTATATTAAAGAGTCTCCAGGGGTCTTGTTTTACTGTATAAAACTTTTCAATTTCAGACTTTTCTTAACGTAAAAAAGAAAATTGAAGATTAAATTTATTTCCTCACTGATCAACCCAGAGATAATGTAACTTTGTAAAAGCTGTTACTGTGTAGTACCATTATAACAGACTCCATTATAACACAAACTCCAATAATATAGCACTGTTCAGTAGAGCTATAGTCACTTCAATGAGCTGTAATCTGCACACATGCTATTATTGGTACTGGTTGTCATGCCTCTAGGAGATGTGGCCAAACCGAAAGTAGAACAATATCACAAAGAACAAGAACTGTACAAATGTGGACTAGCGGAGCACAAACCATTAATTATTCTGGGAATTGTTATGTTGATATAAGTTACATGTCCACATGGTTATTGTTTGATTCAATTAAGCAAGATATCTACATGTAGTTGGTTTTTTTATTGGGTTAAAATCTCACCGACAGTTGTTGTATTGGGGTTTACCGTCGCTGCGATAGTATTTCAATCATATAGCGACGTCCAGCTAATTACAGGTGGAGGAAGACCCCGAGTACACAGAGGTACCCGGGTAGAACCACCGACCTACCGCAAGCCAGCTGGAAGACTTCCTCATATGAAAAATCCGAAGTCCCTACCGGGATTCGAACCCACAGCGGTGAGGGGCTGAGAGATTTGTAGTCCACGGCTCAGCCACAGCGGCCCCACACCGACAGTATTTCAATCATTTAGAGACTATGTCTACAAGATACCAATATTGCATTATAATGAAATTGTATTGTATTAAAATGCATGATTAGAAGGAAATCTCAACTGGAGATTTTTCAAGAAGCCATGGCCTAGAAAGCTACTGAATCAATATTAAATCTATAAATATCAGCCACAAATAACAAACAATACATATCTATTTCTTGACATTAGATAATGAACAACTACAGCATGTTGTATTAAACAGGATATTGCAATATGTTGCTTGAGTACAATGTTCAAATTAAGTTAATGAGAGAAACATAAGATATCATCTTTGTACATCTGCAGTATCAAATGAAGTGGTGTGGAGGATGAAATGATGGGCAGAGTGACCACAAACACTGGTACTTCAAGTGACATGACTTAATTGTCTTAAGTGGATTTTACAGCCTGTGTGACATTAAAATACTTAGGGAGAGGAAGTACAGCAGTGAACTGCTAATGTAACACATCATGTTTATCAATCTGATGCTGACAAGTTTTTAGGTTTTGAATTCTAACCAGGAGGATGAATTCTTACCATGGCGGTTGCTGGTACAATACCATGGGTGTGTTGCGTGAGCAAAAAGTTTCAGGAATGTTTCAATATTATTATAGTTTTCTGTTTATTTCTAAGTAAGTGCATGCTGCAAAAAGAAGTTTCAAGGAGGAATTCTTCAAAGCTACGTTGCCCAGTAACATGGTAAATAAACATGACTGGATGACAAGGTTTTGGATTTTCAGTTTTGGAATGGATATTTCTTAATTGCTCATTAATATTTTGCCTCAAGAATATACATGTACAAATTTTTGACTTGATGAACATTAATTTATGGGATTCTTAGAGGCAATTCAACAAAAGATTATTTTTGGCCCTGTGCACTGTGTAGAATTTGTCACTTAACCAATATTATATAAGCAAACAGAGAAAACCCTGATCAGACAGCTCCGTATAGGGTCATTTCCATTCAGAGGTATGACAATTAGTGTCTGTATGCCTGATAAATGCATGGATCATCTGCTAAATCTTGCAGAATAGCATTCATTGCAGTGTAAGATTAAAGATGTTGTCTATGTTGTTTTTTCCCCCAATAAAATCATTGCTTTTTTTTATTTAAAACAACGCATCGCATCTCTCACAAATAGCGTCTACTGATATTTAACACAATGATATAATTGTATATTAAATTCCAATCTTAGAAATTAGTTAAGTACTTTAATTAGTTACAATCAAATTTTCTCTCTACACCATAAACTATAAAGTTTCTCTGGAATAAACATGTCAAGAATCCTAACCAAACACTTTATCAAATCTGATAAACAAACCAGTAAACATAAACAGAAAGAATTTAAAGCCCACAAACTCGGTCATCCTTGCCTAGATATTCATGTTTGTTTACAATTTTGACAAATTGATAAATTTCATCAAATCTCCATAAAACCTGCAGCTTGGCCAATCTAGACCCTCCCAAATGTTGTCCCCCTTCCCTAACATTCCTTTACTGCTGTGTTGGCTGGTAGACTTGAGGGATCTAACTTGTCGTCTGCTTGTGGTCCTCTGTCCATCTGTCTGTCTGTCAAATACCTGATAATAGTCACGTCTCTACTCTTATTAAACATGCAGACCTAGTTTTGGTTAACCATTTTGCAATATCAGTAAGTTTTTGACATAATTTATGCTCCACTCCTAAATCAAACAAAAAAATTTCCATGTTCATAATTTTGAAGAGTATAAAGCCTGATCACCCTGAAAACACTTTTTGTTGTTCTCAGTATATTCTTGTATCAAAAGTACTGATGCACAGTAAACAGGTGTTGTTTTGGAGTTAATTATTTGCCGTCACATCATTTCAGTCATAAGGCAATGTCCAGCTAATGACAGATGGAGGAAAACCCTGCGTACCAGGTTAGAGATGCCTGAGTTGAAAAACAGACCAATAGTAAACCACCTGAAAGGCCTCCTACCATGAAAATGCAGACAGAGACTTGAACCCTCAGCGGTGAGGAGCTAAAAGATCAGCAACTAAACCACTTGACAACAGAGGCCCCAACACTAACTGAGAACCTATTCAGTCCTGGTTGAATCCTGCGTAAATTTCAATTTCAAATTTGTATACATGGGGTGAAGGGTTCGTACTCTACTGTACACCAAACATGAAGCCCTTGGGGTTGAAAACAGGGGGTCATTGAACGAGTCAACATTCTTCAATTATAGCAGTTATGTAGCATATGTCAAGAATTTGAAACACATAAAACATAATGTGATAAATGTTTTCATGACTTAAATAGGCCATTGACACATTAAATTCATAATTAATATTTATTATCTAGTGTTTCATCAGGCCTGAGCACTTGGGTCACTTTTTTTTTTTTTTGATTTTCTATATATCTGATAAGAATTACTCATTTATGTTTTTCTATGAGAGATAATTCATTAACTTACATGACCATAAGAAATAAAACAATACACAATATCAACAGAAATAAGTTTTTATGGTAAAAAGTTTCATTTGTCCGCTCGTTTGTCTTTAAGAGACTTTGGTCGGCATGCTGTCTCATCATGACACACCACACATTATCCTAAAACCTTTTGCCTGACACTAGGCCAACCAGTCCTGGAACTATCCTTATGTGTTGAATGCTGAACACATGGGAGACAGGACTTGTCATAGCTGGTATGACATAATAAAAAAAGTTTCCACTAACCCAACCGACCCTGTTTTTTTTGTATGACCCTTAACTGTTTTTGTAGCATACGATTGCAAAACACTGTTTTGTCACTTCCTCTTAAAAAGTAAGGTTAAATGGAGAAAAGTTAAAAATAACAAAATGTTTTGCCAACCTACCGACTTTTTTTTCCGAGATATTAGTAGAAACAAACATTTTTTTTTCTTGCCTAATTGAATCCATAACCACCCAATTACAGGGCGGGGACCTCATTTCATGTAAACCATGATTACGCATATTGTAATACATGTATATATCTAAATGTCACCTATGTTAAATTTCACAAATTGAATACTTTTAAATCACCTAGATTTTGATACTACAATTTTGTACTGTTCTTGCATTCCAGTCATAAGGTCATGAAATTGTTCTTAAAAACATAAAAAAGTTAGCATCTAACAACTCCTCTTGTACTTCTAGCTTTGATACTAAGATACAAAGTGTGAGTATTATATGATTTCTGTCTGCTAACCCCTTGAGAATAGTTTTTCATTCAGAAAAAGGGAGTAAGTTTCATAAGCTCTTCAGCAGCAGCCTCTGCGTTTCCTCCGAAACCATCCCGCAATCAATACTCTCGATCTGCTCCACCACAAGACTTTTCCCTGACTTGTGTAAATGATGCAACAGGAATATAGAAAACATAACATCTGAAATTTAGGGCAATGTTTTTTCTGGCTCCCTTGAAAACACCTCATGGAGCTTATGACTTACGGGGAACCAGCTTCTTTGTTACCTCACCCTAATTCCCATCGTTTATCATTATCAGTGCTACGGGACCCCTTTCAGCGTTCCAGTGTCTTAAGGCAGGATGTAAACACAGGAAGAAAACATGCGATATTTAACAACAACATTCACACGTACACCCTGCTCCCTCTGCTCCCTTGTCCCCCTCCCACAAATACACATAGGAGTCCCTGCAAATGAATCCAAACAGAACGCTAACTCGGTTTATAGTTGAGCCCACTTTGAAGGCATACATTAGCATGGCATTTGTTCCATGTCACAAACGGATGCCTGACACAAGACTGAATTACATCAGTAATCTGGAATTCAAACACTAGGGGGTTCGTAGACAAAGGAGTCAGTTTTTCTAAAGTACTTGCTAGAGGTGCAATACAAAGGATGCACCGAGTAATAAATTTAGAGGACTTTTGTAAGGGTTGATAACCATAGCATAATCATCATTCATTTCTGCTCCTCATGATTTGTGGAGCTCAGCAGGAATGTTATTAAAATGTCCTGAATTTCTTTTTCGGGAGATTTCAGTGTTTTTCCATTCATCCCTGAAAATGTCATTGATTTCATATCTTTTAATTTTTCACATGATCTGATCTGAGTGTTTTGTTCCCTTGTTGAATTCTTACACATTCATTATTGATTTTATCTCCTATCAGGATATGTTAAAAGCTTAAGGATGGACTGTAAGTTACTATACGAAAAAGACAATATCAGTGTTTTGAAGATACTGATTATGACAATAAGAACCCAAAACAGTCAGTCTAAAATGTTTATTTCTGTATTTTGGTTTAACCCTTTCCCTCATATAGACTCATTTTGACGCACTCAATAGGTATCACATAAAGCCTGATCTGCAGAAAACCACAGTTAAACCTTACCAAATTTAATTACAAAATATTCATTTCCAGACCACTAAGGAGCAGCGAACAGCATAAAACCTGATCAGCTTACTCGCAGGCTGATCTGGTTTTATGCTGTTCGCATAGGTCTTTTCATGGTGTCCTCTATGAGGGAAAGGGTTAAAATAGTTTTACAGCTAATTTATCATAACACAATGTCTGTCAGTATCCCTGATAAGAGATCTGCAATCCATTTTGCGTGCACAATTTTAGGAAAAGGTGCATCAAGGGCTAATGGTGCAAAATTATTGTAACTGCTTCTTTATCTTTTTTATATCGTTACCACTGGCGGATTCAAGAGAGGGTGCATCCGGCATGCGCCCCCTCTAAAATCCCTTGAAGACGCACATTCCCCAAAAAAAACTCACAAGAATGCACTATTTCACAGCTTTAAATAAAAAAAAATTGCATGGGAGTTCCCCTTGATGCCCAGACTAACCGGAACTGCACTTTTCTCACGGCTCGGCAAAGTGGCAAGCCACTTGCATTGTTACTGCCTCCATTTTTTTAATATAGCCCCCCCCCCCACCCCCACCCCCTCTGAAATCCTGGATCCGGCTCTGGTATCAAGCCTTGTCCAGCCCATCCCTCCAAAATAACTAGAAAAAGGTGGGCCTAATCTGACATAGTTTATGGAATAACTGAGTAGTTTGCTACCAGTAAATAACTTACACTAACTGTTTAAAAAAATGATCAGACTGCAAAGTAACAGCATAGAATCCGATAAAATTGAAAATGAAAAGGCTGATAATTATGGGAGTAACCTTGTAATTTGGCATCAAGACATGATGTTCTGGGTTACAAAGGAGACAATGACCAAATTTCACCCAGTCCTGACCAGCCAAACAGAATCCATTACCAAGTCTGAATAAGTCTGTAGGTACTCTCAACCCAAAAATGACCACCACACCCTTCAAGGTGGAGAAACCAGTCATAAATACAAATGTATTTAATGCCCTTCAGGGAGAGAGAGAGAGAGAGCCTCCCACTGAGCACCCAGCACAAGGAACACTTGGCAGACTTGGTGATGATACCCATCTATCAATGATTGCCACCATTTGGCTTGGCTCAATATTTAACAACATCAGTATGAACCAGTTTGTTCCCCTCTTATCTCTCATCTACCTGCATTAGCCATGATCCACTGGATTTGTTAGGAACCGAATTTGTTCCTATAAATACCTCGGTGATTTCTGAGTAATACATGCAACCATTGACTCCAGGCATCATTTTATAGGTGTACCTCTCATTTCTTTGCACTTTGCACGTGCTACTGCTATTAATGGTACAGCTAATTCTTGAACATGTTATCTCTCTCTCTTCCTGTTGGTACTGAAGGACCAGATAATCTGATTTACGAGTCTATTATAACCTTGAGAAAATATCTAGAGAAAGTTAAAATAAAAAGTAAAGTATGACTTATCATGGAGGACACTTCTGCCTTAACAAAAAAATAGTATATGCTGAATAGTGCATTGATCACAATGTAATTTTATCCTGCTGAATTTTATCCTTTCCAGATACAGTCAAACCTGTCTTAAGCAGTCAGTCAGGGGAACGAGAGAAAGTGGTCGCTTAAAAGAGGTGACCGTTAAAAGAAGTTTAAATAGTTAACAAGATGCTTCAGTTTGGTAATATTAAACTTGACTGCTAAATGCAGGTTAACCTCTTAGTACAGGTGGCCACTAATTAAGATTGAACTGAATATGGGTTCAAGCTTGGGGAAGAAAATATGACTTAACCCATCAAAGTAATTCACAGATACCTTTGTCCTATCTAATAGCAAGACAACAACCCCCACCCCTCTACAAGGCCTTGACCCAATAAAATATGTAAATGCTCCTTTGTGGAAGAACAGACAGACCAACTGTTGACCAACAAGTGATACATAATTTGTCCATTGAAAGCCAGAGGGCTCACCAGCATTCTTTTTATATATGTGCTGATCAGCCCTTCTGGCTTTCAGTGGACAAAATTTATTATATCTATCCCACCCAGTTAAAATGGTGTGGCTGAAACTGACAACTGGTATCCCATATGGTGTTAAATTAGTTAATAAATCTGTCTCTCTCTTGACCCAAGTCTAAAACCACTCAATTTTCTATTGTTAAGTAGGAACTGCCATGCTTCCAGCTGGTACCAAATGTGCTCTTTTATGAATTTTTAGAATTCTTCAAAGTATGATTAAATAAAGCTAAAGCCAGAATTTCTACGTGCCAGAATTATGCAGGCCTAAATTCATTTAGCTTGAACCTAGATTTCATACGAGCCTGAATTCTGCAATTCTTTCAAGTCTCAATTATTCTGCAGGGCTTAAGAGATTGCCTTGAAATTCTGTGACTTACTAGCTTCAAACCCATCAAACCCCAATATGTGTGAAGGATAGATACCAAAGGAGCCTTGATGTGACCTTTTGAAATATAAAAAGCTCTTTACTGCAAGATTACACACAATTTGTGTCAGTGAGGCACACAGCACACAACCATGTCACAGCACTTCATGGGAGAATATGGCTGCCCTTTCAACAGATGTATTATAATGATTATGTTCAAAATGGGTATTTAATGGGTCATTTTACACAATATAGGTCATTGTAACTAGTTGGTGGTGAGACACAATATCGATAGGGTAGGGTAATGCTATATTGTGCTGACTCATCGATAAGTGTGAATAACTGGATCTAGAATGCAGGCACTGAGGGTACAAAGGTTGATATACATGTATAAGGGTCTAATGTGACAATCCAATGATGTCTTAATTTTGTTTGTTTGTTCATTTGTTTATTGGGTTTAATGTCCCACTGACAGTATTTCAGTCATTTGGCGACGATGTCTACTTGAAACAGATAAAGTGCTGCCACACTGCAGTATCCTGTTGTAGACATGTGGCATGATACCACAGTCAGTCACATTATCCTGACACCGAGCCAATTAGCCCTGGAACTACCCTTATATGCTGAGTGCTAAGCAAGAAAACTATACAAGTACCATTTTTTACAACTTTGGTATGTCATGGCCAGAGATCAAACCCATGACCTCCTGAACCCGTGGCAAATGTTCTACTCACTCAGCCACTGGGACCAGTGTCCCTAAAGTAGGAATGCTTTATCCAGTCAGGAGATCTGAAGTCTATTTTGGGTCTTTTATGATGTGTTTGAGGGCTATACCAAATTGTTTTTGCAATTATTTTCACTTCATGAACTAGTTTATGAACTAGATAAATATGGATTAAAACCTATATGATTGGTCATCTCTGAATAACAGCCAACCTGTGAACAAAGACCAGGCACTGAATTTATAAAGATCATGAAAAATTCTTGTCCCAGATATAGTTTGAACCCTCAACCATCAGATCCGCAGACATGTAATCTAGACCTTTGAACCATATGTAAGCAACTAACAAGTCTTTTACAGATTCATGCTGGTAAGACAAAAAGTAGTCTTGCATGATTACTAAAAGTTTTCCATTAATATTTATGTATTTCAATTAACCCATGATTATATCTGGATACCTCATGTTCACCACTAACCACCAAGCCACCACCACCACCACCCTTTGTTCTGACACATAGCTGGAACCAGGAGCCATTACCCGAACTTGTGAGATGTGACAGCTGTGACATCAAGCTTCTGACAGACAAAGACACAGCACTGAATTCTATCCCAGTCAACTATTGACGTATTTATTGATCTGAAACCGGCATACTGAAACCTGAGGCAGGAATTCAAAGATGGCACATAATCAAGTTGAAAAAGTATTTGTCTTTTTAATTAGAGAGATCCTGGACATGTATAGCTTAAACTGGCTGTCACCAGATTTATTTTTCCAGAATCGGAGTTTTATATGTTTTGAGTTTACAGGTTAAAGGGTCGAATATTTTGTTTCTCATATCTGCCAGTATCATTTTGAAAATAGTTGTTGTTAGTTATTGACTAAGTAATTACAACATAGCAACTTTCACCAGTCACTCGTGGTATACCAAAGTAGTCTGTAATTTCATCTTTTTTTTTTTTTTCCCAAGGTAACCACAGCATTCATTATCTAGGCCTTTGTTTTATTTTTGCTTTGTTCTTTTGTTTGTTTAATTGGGTTTTCCTCCTCTTCCTCCACAACTGTGGGTTAAAGCAGGAAAATATCTGGGATATCTCTTTTCTTACTAGTGACAAGACAGTAGTTTTCCTAGGTTCGTATATACCCTGATATGAATTCAGGATCAGAAATACTGATCTATTTCATACACAAATTGCTAAAACCATGTCCAGTATTTTCAAGGACATCCATTTTGAATAGTTCACGCTAATTACTACTATGTTTCGACCTCGGGATAGCATTGAGCTGCATGATTGTGCCTTTGACCTCTTGTTAGTTGACCTTGACCTTGGGATGACCTTGAAAATATTGTGATGAGAAGAATTATAATACACTGCTGTATGAATGACACACACTATGGGATTTACTTTTCTGTTACATGTTTTATTACAAAGACATACGTGTCAAAATAAAATGGTAGAGTACAGTAAATGATTTATGACAAGCCTTACAGCATAGTAAAATACTGAAGTGAAATGAAGAATTTATTTCAAACTTAATGACTCATTTCAAGAATATGGCTTTTTAAAACTTATGAGAGGGAAATACTTCAGTGTAAAAGCTGATCATCTCTTGGGGCTGACCACAGTCAAAGGTCAAAATTTCGATCAGTATCTCACTCCAACCAAGTGTCAAACACTTGAATGACCCTGATTTCACCATTATTACGTCCCCAGTTTATCGTCAACATTCCAACTCTAAGTGTTACATACACAGTATATGGTATCACAAATGAACATACAATGATTTCTGATAGATTTTTTTTTCTTTAATGGGATATTGATCGCAAAATTACAGCTAATTATTTCCACTGATAGCAGACAAAGCAGTTTGGCAGCTTCACACACATTCAGTCATGCATATATATGAGTAATCAATGTATGAGCTGTATCAGGTCTGATGTATTTGAAAACAAATCAGATAATATCTGCAAAATGAACTTCATTTGGAAATAGTTTCCATTAGAGGGAAAGAAAAAAAATATATCTGTCAAATAACAGGATTCAATTTATGAGGCCAGTATAATGATTTATACCATGGCATTAGTAAGAGAGAATGTATACACCTTTAATTCTAGTCTCCTCATCTGCACTCACAGATTATCACTCAGATTTATGATCTTTTTATGAAAATGGAAGTCCGTATTTTATATTCAGGAAATGACATATATTTGCCAATCTGTAAACAGAGCTTGAGGTATCAGCCAAATCCAACAGTGAATGTCAAAAATGGCCTACTTTATGTTACAAATCTGCCCAAGTTTCTACTTCACCGATACAAGTCTTGATAAAAAGGTTTAATATTTTACCTGTGTATCTATTCCTTTTTCTTGAGTCTGATTTACCGGTTTTGAGCAATGACTCCATGTTTAAATCACCACTATATGTCCATGGTCTACACTCAACACACACACTCGCTCACTGAGACATTACACATAGTAATACCAGCGAGGGGCGTTCAGAAAGTGCCTGATCACTACAGCTGTAAACACTTGAGATTTGAAAATGTAGTATCCTGGTTGTCAGAGATTGTTTACATTACGGCTTATATAGCTGAATGTCATTCATGCTTTTCATTTGTGCAGCCTACGTATAATGTATCAAGATGAGGCAGCTGCTGTTCTAGCCTCAAATTAAACGTGTTGCGCATACAGAAAAAAATCAAATCATGAACAGATGGTCTTTTGAATTTTTTGTTCTCCTTTTGTCAGCTCTCTGACTGAAAGATAACTAATTGTGAAAAAAGAATGACTGACAAAAGCGATATTTTTTTTAATTGAAATTCTAGTCAAATCGCAGTTCAAACAGGTCCTCACTTAACTTGATCACATGATGAGATAGGTTTCTATTTGTGACTACATCGTGTCAATTAGAAACTACCCCAGGCTGATATAAATGATCTAATGACCTAGCACAGTGATCTGTAATCTTTCACATCAATCTGTCTCAGGGCATGATTGTCTAATTCTATTACTAGCTAAATCACTATTAAAATGCATTCATTTTTTCCACTCTATACTGTCGATCTGTTACTAATGCCCATGTTAATTAAACAATTCCACTGTACATTAATCCAGCATAGATCTTTTGTCTTATGGTCTTTGTGTTTTGTAGCTATAAAACAATAACTGTTAATGAACAAGAGCTATCAGTAAAGTTGATTATAACTCTTTACCTCGTGAATAGTCATGTACAAATTTACGACAAATTGACTATCAATTTACTGAACTTTAACCCTTTCCCTCATATATACTCATTTTGACACACTCAATAGGTACCACATAAACCTGATCTGCAGAAAACCACAGTTAAGCCTTACCAAATTTAATTACAAAATCCTCATTTCCAGACCACTGAGGAGCAGCGAACAGCATAAAACCTGATCAGCCTGTGAGTTATTCGCAGGCTGATCTGGTTTTATGCTGTTCGCATAGGTCTTTTCATGGTGTCCTCTATGAGGGAAAGGGTTAAATGGCATATAAATCAATGGATTTTTCCTCGCCATGACTTCTACCTGTGACTTCTCTGACAATAATTTTTAGTTAAACCCTTCACCTCATGTAGACAGGTTTTGATGCCTTGGCAAACAGAGCAGATACAGAGCAGACACGTATCAGCAAACATCTTCCAGAAGCTGTCTGATCAAGGTCTCCTCTGTTTGCTCATATATTATACCCCAGACTCTACACAGTCTGCATCATGGCAAAGAAAAATCCTTTGTTACAAGTGCCATTTAAAACTCAGTTAATTAATATTCACCTACATGAATATTCATGAGGTAAAGGGTTAATTATTTTCCAACTGATCAGCCATCACCTGTCAATCATGTCTATACCATTAACCATTCAGTTGTTGGTTTTGTCATACTCCATGTAATGTAGGTTTACTTTGACAGCTTGTTGATTTTATAAGGAAATATGATAAAAAAATAAGAGATTTGATAATTTAACACACTGCAGCTCCAGCTCCATTATAACACTTTAACGGATAAGGGTAATACTAGGGGTCAAAGTCTAGATACTGCATAATGTCCTGGAAAAAGCACATTTCGAGGGCTGACTATTACAAGAGTATGGAGAAATAGAATGAGATAGAACAGTTTTATGGACAGCCCTCGATTTAGTCAACTGACCAACTGGGGTCCATTTTTATTGGATTTCGGGTTATAATGGAACGTGATATTGGGTCTGCATTTCTATTTTGTCATGAGTCTTCTAAGTCGTGGATTTATTGATAGTGGTTGGAATGACATCAACCTGCTAAAAGAACAACCCTGATAAAAGATTTTCCAAGCAAATCTAACCAGCAATGATACTGAACACTAAGTAATACGTAAATACTTAAGGGTGCACTTCACCTTTCTTCTTTCCTTTATCAAAATAACCAAAAAATTTCATTTCATAAAAACATTGTTTCTAATATTAGGTTCCATAAAAATCTGTGTAATCTTAGTCAATTTTTTTAATATTTTGTAAAAAAAGGAATGGTGGAATGCACATTTCCATATTTCAAAATTTTAAGTATTTTACTTCGCAATAAGTAATCAACAGACACAAATTATTTATCATGAAAATTAAATAATGGTCTATTAAAAATGACGAATTGTAGAACAGACTTAGCACTTTATGTCTTAACAGTTCTTGTGAATTGAAGATAATCTAGGTGTCTGGGTTATTTTCAAACCAATTTTAAATACACCATTTAACTTGTAATAACAACTTACATTACTGTAAAATCATTGATTTTTGTTGACATTAAATTTCGTTGATCATGTACGTACCTAAGGGAATTTTGTGGGTACATTTATTCCTGGACCTATGTTCTAGAAAACGTGGTCTTTATAAGTGACAAGTATTCATGGGGATTAATATTCGTCGACAAAAACCCACCACATAATGGAAGAAAACTTTTATGTCCCATGAAAGTTAATGATTTCACAGGTGTTTTTTTTTATTCTTCCTTAATAGTTATAAAACTGAAACAAATTCTAATCATGATAGCCTTGTCAGATAACAAACTTTTGGCATGATTATGAATAACTATGATCTACTCTTTACCTCATGAATATTCAAGTATATTAAAAGGGTTGAGAGCTCAACTAAGCTAAACGCTAATATATGTATATGCACTTAGCCTAGTTTTGCTCTCACTACTCAATTTACTTTTTTTTAAATATGAATTTGCAGTGCAGAATGTAGAATCTGAGCTAAAACTGGAAAAACCCTGATCAGACGGCCCTGGAGGTGCTGTCTGATCTGGGTCTCCTCTGTTTGCCTAGGTGTCAAAACACACCTATATGTGTACCAGGTAAGGGATTACGGTTGGTGTCCTATCAAATCATGATGATACATAAAGCTTAATTAAACATACCTATACAATAGCACACCTACATCATTCCTGGCAGTTTGCTACCTGGCGTTGAATAAATCTGTGAGTCATTTATTTTTGAAAAACCAATGATGACAGTGTATAGAGATTATGGGTATGTCTTATTTAAATACAGGTATACAAAAACAATGGAGTTTTTAATAAGTCACTGTTTTTCATATAAAGTACAGTGAATCTCAAAAACATCTATAAAAAAAAGGTTAATCAAGTTTGTTTTTTGTTTTTTTATTATTATTTAGCTATGATAGACAGAAAGGAGTAAAAAAAGGAAGAAGAATGAGATGAAGTATTTATGTGAGGGTGGAGGAGGAAGGAAAGACAAGGCAGGGAAGGATGAGACAAAAGGAGTGAGGCAGACAGAGAGAGGAGAAAAGAGAGAGAGAGAGAGGGTAAGTGAGGAACCATTCCATAACTATGACCATTCAAACATTGATACCATATTTATAAAGACATTTGACTGGCAATCTATATGTCTATATTATACACAAATTTAATCCATATTTCTTATATGCTGAAAGGGAAACAAAGTATTTAAAAATATCTAAAATCATTGTTTTTAATTTCAAAACCTGAGTGAAAAGATAAATAAATCCTTATCAGCGGACACTTAAGTAACATAGTACTTTGCGAACTTTTGTAACGCCCCTCAGGCCTCAAAATGATAAGATGCTCACTTCCTGTTATTACCATTGCTCACAGGCACCTTCATCAATACAAGCACTCTCTCTCTCACTCCCGTTCTTCAATTATCTTATCTATTTCATAATTAGGAATACTTGGTTTACTGATGCAACCAATGTGAACCCAGATCAACTTGCAAGTGACTCAATTAATACATACAGCACATTTTCAGCTGAAGACAAGCTCTATATGGATACAACAAATGCAGCTCCATTACAACGCTATATTTGGGATCCAATCTAGATACACACTATACTGGACATCACTTATCTTATAAAATGCACTTAATTAAGAAAACTGGGCCAGTCACAAAAAATAAATTTGAGGTTCAATGTATAACCAATTTATTTTGCTTTATAGTGGAATGTGTTATAACAGACCTATAATGTACTTTATTCAGATTCTTTTCCTTTAGAAATCTGATGAGTCTTTCTGGTTGATCAAGATTACACACACGGAAGTGAGATTCTGTCGAGAACAGAATTTATCTCATTTCCAAATTGTTGCTGATGAGATAACTTAGTAATATGACCGGCTGCCAATCAATGAGCAACCAAGGAGGCTGAGTCAATCTTGTTACAAAAATAGACTCGAAACCACCGATGATACCATCGTAAAAACATATTTGTGGTGGAATACACTCCTACACACACACTCACAGAAGTTGTAGGACCCAGGATAACATTAGTGCCACTGTTGGCGGACATGATTCTATTAGAAGCGTCAATATTTATATTAAACAGAGGAAGAAAATGACTAGAGAAATAGGATATGTGATTAGGAAATGAGACATTTTACAAAAGAAATACTTTTTTCTTTATCAAAATTGTACCGAAAAGATGGAAATTCAAAGTCTCTGGTTACTAATTTACACAGACATACTGGATAATTTATGGAGAGTTTTGTAAACCTTTGAATAGTTCATGAAAGTCTTGAAGGCAGAGAAAAAAGCAAAAGGACGATGCTGGGAAAAAAATGATGAGAAAAAAGGAATTCAAGAAGACGAAGCTGATGTAGAAAAAGAGGAAGAAATAGAAGAAAAAAGAAAGGAAGAGGAAGAAAAGACAAGTGCTCTTCAAAAATGAAAGAACACAAAAAAAGAGAAGAAGAAACCTTAACCCTTTCCCTCATAGAGGAAACCATGAAAAGACCTATGCAAACAGCTGCTCCTCAGTGATCTGGAAATGAGAACTTTATAATTAAATTTGGTATGGTTTAACTGTGGTTTTCTGCAGATCAGGCTTTATGTGGTACCTATTGAGTGCGTCAAAATGAGTCCATATGAGGGAAAGGGTTAATAAAGAGTATAATATATCAGGTTGAACCCTGGGAGGTTCAGGCACAATGGAAGCTGGCCATTTACAAATTAAAACTCATTATTTCCAACACGCGCCTTAGTGTATCTAACCCCTAACTTAATGAGGCCATGTGTTTACATGAGGGTGTGAGAGGACTAGGGGAGAGAGAATCCAATTAACTTTCAATTTGCATCCCATTCCTTCCCACAGTGATAAGGACTAATCAGATTAGCAGATCTAACTACGGATCAAAACCCTCAATTCCCAGTCAAAACAAAGATGGATTACAAATCTTTCTACATGCTTGTATTCCATGCCATCTAGGTCAGACCAGTATAAAACCAAATCAGCCTGCATGCAAGGCATTCTCTGCCTGATCAGGTTTTACACAGTTTGTGATTCTCCTTGCTGACCTGGCTCCCATCCAACCAGCAATACTAAGCACAAAGTAATAAATCAATTGGATAGAAGTGCATTAAAACATTATTTTTCTTTTCTTTTTATGAAATATTCAAAAACATAACTACAAAGTTGACATTAAATTATTACCTTAATAAAAAACAATATTTTTTTAAGAAGTTATTTTTGTTAGGAAAAAAAAAAATCCCAAAGTATTAAACTATTACTTTGCGAAGCTGACAAATCAAAAAACCTTACTTTGCAGTCTGTGTAAGCTGATTTAGGTTTTTCCTGGTTCCATTGATGTCATTTAAATGCTTTATGCATAAATGTAATTTTGAGCGGACCACCCCCAAACCCCCTCTGACTGTTACTGTATCATTTATTAAATGTACATGTACCCTCCCCCCCTGAAACTGTTTCTTAGTACTTTTGTCAGAATATTTATGGCTGATTACCAGTTAATAAAGTAGAAACATTGTCCATTATCAAAACCATGTGGACTAAACCATGTGTCTTCGTTTCCCAACATTCAGACATATTAGAATAATTATGAGATAAATTGTTTACCTGGTGGGAGGGAAATTACCTACATAGATGATGGACAGATGTCATGTGTAGAGTTAACAAGCCTTCTTATTATCAGCCCATTGTTTATGTATACTTGTATACAACTGGCTGACCACAGTATCATATGGTTCTTAGTTAATTGCCATAATATTTACATCACTCTGTCAGACTGGTTTTAGATCGTTCATGGGCAAATGATAGAGATCAAAGAGCAAATACCCAGTCGAGCAAATAACCAGTCTGTGTGAGCAGTCTGGCATAAGTAAGCTAATAACATCTAAGGGGGATAAAATATTCCAACCTAGGTGAGAAAAAAAATATCAGCAAAAAAAAAACCCTCTAAATATCTGAATTTTGCACATACTTTTTCTCCGTACTTTTTTGTTGCTTTAAAATTTCTTCACTTAATTTTTTATCTACCACACAAATATCAGTAGTTGAATTGATTATATGGTCAAATGGTGCTATAGAAATACTGGTAGATGTTTTGATCATAGCCCAATTGATTGTAAAGAGAGGATGAAAAAAAAGGTTTAATATTTGGATACTCTTTGTAATTTTGATCTTACAACTTTCATACAATGTCTGTAAAGATGAAATAAAGAGACTCACTGTAAACAATGTAAATGATATTCAGTAACTGACAGTTTTAATAATTATGAATAATATATAAGACATGATATTAGTAAACTTTCAGACTGTTTAACCCTTTCCCTCATATAGACTCATTTTGACACCCTCAATAGGTATCACATAAAGCCTGAATTGCAGAAAACCACAGTTAAACCTTACCAAATTTAATTACAAAATCCTCATTTCCAGACCACTGAGGAGCAGCGAACAGCATAAAACCTGATCAGCCTGCGAGTTACTCGCAGACTGATCTGGTTTTATGCTGTTCTCATAGGTCTTTTCATGGTGTTCTCTGAGGGAAAGGGTTAACAAATGGTAGACATGCTTACAAGAGAGACTGCCAAACAACGACTTAGAGAGAGAAAGAAAGAATAGGACAAATAAGTCCCTGTCACCTTGACCTACCTAGTATATGTGGTCCCTCCGTGACAACATCATCCGCTGAAGGTCTGGTACACGCAAACAAAGAGTAGCGTGAATTTTGTCTGGCATACGCCGGCATTGTCTCAAAACGTCGGTATTTCATTCAGCAATAAATCCGTATGTCCCCCACAATATGATAGAAAGTTCAAGATGGCCCAATGGAGCCAAGGAGAGATGGTGCTTGCCAGTCAAAACACCATCTGTGTCACACACCTCTATGAAAACCTTCAAGAGATGCTTGATCATGTACTCACAGCATTCCCCATCACATTTTTTTTTCCCTTTCAGTTCTTTGTTGTCGTATCTTCAATATTATGACTGTTTTTGTCGAAAAGTTCCCAGAGGCAAAAGCAGATAATCAGCTGCTTCCTGGACATATAGTTTCCATATGTCTACAATGTTCACACAAACATCTTCATAATTGTATCTCTCATGGTTTCTGTGAAAAATTCGAAAATCCTTACGATCTGTTTCAAAACATGTTGAATGGTAATTAAACACATTACTCCTTGTATGCAAGATGCTGCCGTCAGCAACATTTTGAAACTAGGACTTTAATTAACAACACAAGACTGCCATAGACTGAATTATCAAAAATAAGCAGGCGGATCATTTCTTTGAATCTACTCTCTCTCCACAAGCCCTTCAAAAAGGAAATCCTTAACTTGATGAACACAGAATGAACTAGATAGAACAGTACTGAACTAACTCTGTCTCAAAACCCAATGTGCCTGCATCTATAATTAAGACAAATGGTCCATCTCTTCCATTACTTTTCTACAGCCCTAGTACATGCTTATGAATAAATTAATACAAGATTATGAACCCTTATAAATGATGCATTAATCCTTTACACCAAAGTGACATGAAGGAACCCTTAGCATAGGACAAACGACAACAACTGTTTGCTAATACCCTGTTCGATAATTTAGTTGAAACTTATTTATTTTAGTTATTTGGGTAAAAAAGTTCATACAACTTATGCTAATTATCTCTCTCTACAGTTCCTGGTTTGGACCAGTACTTTGTGCCTGGAAAGAAATAGAGGCTTATGTGAAGCAAACAGTTCAAACCCTGATCAGGCTGTGAGCTAACCTTTTATCAATCCAGTTATGAAAGTCATTATGATGTGATGATAAACAATGTCAAGATATAAAGGTATTCCAAACTACAAAAAAACAACAAAAAAAAACAACTGATTATCGACTAAAACAAACTTTAATTTCCTAAATATCTTATACTTGAAATTCTAAAAAAACAAAATGAACAAAAACAACAACATTAATTGAAAAAAAAAAAGAATTAGCAATTATACAAAGACAATTATTCAGTAGATATGGATGTGATACCTTAAAACCCCATTACCTCCTTAACTCCCCAGTTATAAAAGGACACCCTGTAGCAACAATTATGCCAATTATCCATTGCCTGCAATGATAACACCTTTCCCAGCCAGGGTACCATTCATTCATAAACTGTGAACACTCACACATAAATCAAAGGGAAGTAACCCTAACCGTCTTATTAACTAGTGCTGCAAGGTGCTATGTGTTTGTAGCATATCCCTTTCCCTCATATAGACTCATTTTGATGGACTCAATAGGTACCACATAAAGCCTGATCTGCAGAAAACCACAGTTAAACCTTACCAAATTTAATTACAAAATCCTCATTTCCAGACCACTGAGGAGCAGCGAACAGCATAAAACCTGATCAGCCTGCGAGTTACTTGCAGGCTGATCTGGTTTTATGTTGTTCGCATAGGTCTTTTCATGGTTTCCTCTATGAGGGAAAGGGATATACCATCAGTTTGATAAAGTTTACTTGAGGCTGGGAATATTCCAGACCACTTAACATTTTCTTATTCAATTACTTATTTGAAATATCCATCAATGTCTGAATGTTTTCACAATTTCAAACAATTTCTAAAAGAAACAAGCTTCCGATAAATCATGTCAAGATTGACAAATTTGGTTGAATAGTAAAACTACATTTGTCCTATCACTAAAATCTGTTTCCTTTGACCCAAATTTCCAAAACTTCATTCAGTAATTTTTCCGCTACTTTTTCCTCTTCCAACTTCTTTCCTGCTCTAATCCCACACAGCTCACACGGTAATTTGACAGGAAAACAACAACTTTATCTTAAAGGAAAGCAATAACAAGGTTGTTCCACACTTGAACTTCACGTCCCAACATTAATAAGGAGTCATAGAATCAAATTAACTTGAAACAAGTGTGAACACTTCACGCAGCCTTATACTTCCATATTTCCAAGTGTATCTTGTGTTACAAAGATTTCCGATATATTGTTGTTTCGAGTGACCTACTGACCAAAAACTATACTAGCACAAAAATCAAGTTATAGACTTTGTTTAATGACAGGAAGAGGTGTAAGTAACAAAAACAAATAGTTCCTATCACGTCTATGGAAACTCCAGAAAAAAATGTTTCCCCTTATCAACTTAATTGGAGCTGGGAACCAACATGCCAGGAACCAACATGTGCCCTGGTAGCCGATATCTCCGTTAAACCCAACATCCACCCACTGAAAACAAACCAGTCCTGGTGCACGTATTCCTTTCATGCACACAAAATGTAAAAATTTTCATGATAAACCCAGCATAGAAAAAAAAATCCAAAATCTTCCTTGGAATAATATTGCCATCACAGAATGGATCATTAATACAGCAAAAAAAAAATCTCTTAAAAGTAATATCAATTATTTTGGAAAACACTCAAAATACAATCATTACTTCATGCTTAGCTTAAAAAAAATCAGCTGATTTGACATCCTCAGTAAGTAATAATAACCTTTTACCTCATGAACATCCATGTTCAAATTTATAATTTAATGAATAATATTAATTTACTAAACTTTAGATAATTTAAGAAACAATGGATTTTTTCTTTGTGGCACAAACCAAGTGTAGAATCTGAGTTACAAATGTGTGTACAAACAGAGGAGACTGTAATAAGACAGCTCCTAGAAGGAACTGTCTGATCTAGGTCTGCTTTGTTTACCAAGGCATCAAAACATGTCCAAATGAACTGAAGGGTTAAGCACTTATTCCATACATACAAGACCATCAATAATATAAGTCCTAACACACTGGATCAGGAAATCAGAAAGTCACAAAATTGTACTGCAATAATCACACGGTCCTTGGAAGAATAGTTGAGCTTCTAGAGATAAACATGCCATAAAAACCACATCCCTGTCATTCACAGCTTCAACAGTACATAGATCTTCCACATCATTAGCTGAATAGCATGAAGCACTCTGATGAGAACCAGTGGGGGTATCATGACATATCAGGAACTAACACTGAAATAAACTCTAGGATAGGGAATCCGCAGTCACATAAAACAAATTTAAGAACTCCTTTTTTTTTCGCATTGCCTGAATTATATTGCAGGTTGAACATTATTTTTTAACAATATTTGGCACTGCACAGTAATCAGTCCTTTCTAAATCCCCATTTCTTGAGAAGAACCAGTGCTGAAGATGAAACACCCACGAATACCTTACAACTCTTCCAAAGGACAGATCCCCATGGCGTTTGAATTAACATTACCTGACAAAGGATTACAGTTATAATTTTACCACAAACAAGGCTAGTACAATAGTCCACATGGCAATGTTTGTGAATGAATCCTCCTAGTGTAAACAGAATAGAAGGTCCCCACTAAGGGTTATTATAATATCCATTAAATCAGGGATGCCATCCCTAGTGTAATTGCTCCTAGAGGATTTGATGGAGAAAAATCTGCATAACAAAACACAAGCACAATTTGCTATCACTTATTGCAAAAACAAAGAAATAATAAGAAAGGTGTTTACCAATTAGGAAATAACGAACCTTCCAAAGTTAAGAAATAAATAATTCCTTTTATCCTATCTAAACAATTATGATTTACCATATGCCTGGTTCCTTTGCAAGCATGTAATCAATACACAGTCCATATCTGTCCAACCTTTCATAGAAATTTCCTTGAGGTAAAACAAAACATGAAGTCGCACCAACCTGAATGCGTCATTGTCAAAGCCAATATATGTCAGAATAGTGAGAACTTTAAGGACCTCAGGTAATACCACATACTGGAGGTAGATATCCTTCAATAATGACCTGTTTGAAAATGCTAATTATAATTTAGATCAATGCAGTTATATCTGGTACTTCACAGGAAAGTGCTAGAACAAAACCAGCTGTGAGTACCTTAGATACTGAATCTCATGACAAAGAAGAACAAAGGAAGGAACTAAGTGACCGCTACACCTGCAATGACAAGTAGACCACCTGCAGAATCTAACCACCCACCTACCTTCAGCAGGTCAAGCTCACTCCTTACCTCACACAGACACATTTGATGCCTTGACATTCTGCATGGCAAAGAAAAAATCCATGAATGTCCAAGTGTTGGAGGCTTTAATAGCTTTATCATATTTATCTTGTTCCATTTTGTTATAGTTTTAATTCTTTCACCACATGAAATCTTACAGGAAGGTGTGCCATGAAGAATTATGGAAAGATCCATGACCATTGGAAACTCCATAGTATGACAAAGGATTTAAGTTATATTTTCACCACAAACTTGGATATAACCAAAGTCCATGTGGCAATGTTTGTGGATGAGTTCTAGGTCATCATTTAAAGGCTGGTCCATATTCATCACATTCATCCTTTGACATGTCTTTTCTTCCTTTTAGACTGTACCATTTGTTGTTTAAGAGGGGTCCTCGACTGAATAGTGAACAGTGCATACAATGATCAGACTGCATGGATGTGCAGGCTGATCTTGGTCTGCAATGGTTGCAAAGGCAGTCAAAGTCCTAACAGAATTGCAAGGGTTGATAAATATTTCAATTAAATTTTCTGAGAGTGGTGCAAAACTACTATTACTACATGAAGTTAGATATGTTTTGCACCAGGCCCTTGATTTGTGTAGGACAGAAATCTAAATATATTAAAATCTCTTTGCAATCTAATCTGGGTTATCCCTCAGATTTAACAAAGTGCAACACTGAGCACTCACATGTCAGAGGATAAACTTGACATGCTTTTAAAAAGCATCAATCTACAGACACATTGAAAGGTGCAGTGACTGCCAATGAGCTGATGGCAGAGTTTGAGGGCATCTGAGCTACCAGATACCAGGCATGTTATCTGGAAACAGTTGAAAACAAAGGAATAACTGTATCACATCTGGAACCAATTTTGAACACCTTTTTTAAGCCATTTAAAAAACATTAATATTGCTTTCAATTGTTAAGAAACTGTGAAAAAATGTCTTGAACTGTTTGTTATAAAAATGACACAAAATTATAGACCTGTACCCCCCCCCCCCCCCCACCACTAAAAAAAACAAGAGGGCCAAGATGGCCCTTGGTTGCTCACCTGAGAAAGATGATTGCTTAAGAAATAAAGATGCTTGAGTGTAAAAGTGAAATCTGGCTTTTTTTTTTGTGAAATGGGCATAACTCCTAAATTTACAAGTCAATATCAGTTATAATTGAACCCGATTGTGAGATTATGGGCATAAACATTGTCTTAAAGTTTAAAAATGACTGTTAAAAAAATGAAGTTGGTAGAGAATAAACAAAGTGAAATCTTGCATTTTTTGTATTAAAAGGGGCATAACTCCTGATCTAAATGACCCATCTCAGCCACAATTGAACTCAATCGAGACATTATGGTCATAAGCATTGCCATAAAGTTTGAAGATGATTGCTAAAAAAAGGAAGATGCTAGAGTGTAAACAACGTGAAGTATGGCTTTTTTTTATATTAAAAGGGGCATAACTCCTGACCTAATGGTACGGATATCAGCCATAATCGAACTTGGCTGAGACATTATGGTCATAAGCATTGCCATAAAGTTTGAAGAGGATTGCTCCAAAGATGAAGATGCTAGAGTGTAAACAACTTGAAATATGGCATTTTTTGAATATTAAAAGGGGCATAACTCCTGACCTAATGGTACGATATCAGCCATAATCGAACTTGGCTGTGATTTTATGGTTATAAACATTGATTAAAGTTTGAAGATAATTGCTCATAAATGAAGATGTAGAGTGCAATGTGAAATCTGGCTTTTTTGAATTTTAAAAGGGGCATAACTCCTGACCTAATGTTCCGATATCAGCCATAATCGAACTTGGCCGAGATTTTATGGTTATAAACATTGTTTTAAAGTTTGAAGATAATTGCTCATAAAATGAAGATGCTAGAGTGCAAATGAACAAATTGTGGACGACGGACAGACGGACGGACGGACGGACGACAGACATTCATCGATCCTAAAAGCTCATCCTGAGCACACGTGCTCAGGTGAGCTAAAAAAAACAAAAAAAAATTGAGACCAAGCGTGAACTCAAATACCTGGTAATGCCATTAAATTAAATAGTGTCTTAAAACTTTTTGTTTGTGTGTGTTTTTGTGTGTGTGTTTTTTTGTTGTTTTGCTTTAGATAGATCATATTTGTTACTCAGTGTTTTCAGGAAATGGAGCCTGAGAAACCATCAAAAGAGATAAGTACATGATCTTCAAGAGTATGAAAATGAAGTTTTTAATAAATTTCAAAAGGTCTACACTGAAAGACCGTCAAACATCTGGGGAAATCGTGCCTCTGGGCGTAAGTTGATGAAATCTTATATCTACACTGTGTATCTCAGCTTCAACATCTGCAGCTGATCCATGCTCAAATTAACTGATAAAAAAGACTTCACACCAGACTGATAGCAATCCATTTTTGCTTTTATTCCTAGTTTTAATGCAGTTTTCTTTCACTTTAGCCTTAACATATCTGAGCAAAGTGATTCAGTACTTTGAACCATGGGTTTGGAGGCTTTGTAAAAACCGGTCTCATTATAAAAATTCAATGTTCTGTTATAAATACTCCAATACAGTGTAGATCCATTACAACATGCTCCATTATAACACAAACTCCAATATAATGCAGCCAAAAGTGTAACCCAGATTTATTTATGCAGTCCAATACAATGCTTGTCTAAACTTGGACCCCAAATAAAGCACTATAATTAATGGAACTGCACTGCATATTGCTGTCCAATACTATGTGGTCCAAAATACAGAATTATAATGGAACTGCATGCACTGTATAATGCCATCAAATGTAATAAGTCCCAATATAGAGCATTATAATGGAGCTGCATGCACTGTATAATGCCATCAAATGTAATAAGTCCCAATATAGAGCATTATAATGGAGATGCACTGTATAATGCAGTCCAATACAAGGCGGTGTCTAAACCTGGATCCAAAATATGTCTTACAACGTAGCTGCACTGTACTGGGAGTGTTTCATTTCATTGCCCCTCATGCCTAAAGAAAAACTGCCTGCCCCTAATCCATGAAATCTTCAGCGGAACATGATATGTTCGCAAACCTAACAAGTTTAATGACGACATGACACCCATATAAACACATTAGGTATTCATGACTAAATCTTCAAACATAGCACCCTCCTTAATACAAACAACAAACACAAACTTCTGTCTTTTTTCACTTCAAGTAAAATTAAATTTCACTGTCACCCTAAGCTCTCTTCAGACCCTGTAATTATCATGTTGATCTAAAGCAATCCTGTTTACATTTCATTTGAAGCCTACTTTTTGGTTTGAAGATCAAATTTTCACAGCTTCAAATGCGGAGTACTTTTTTTTCTTGCCTTGAACACAATAGGGTAACAACCTCCTGTTTCATTTCATTCAATGATCCCCTTCAGGGCTAACAATCCAAACATGATGCAAGATAATCCTGCAAGATAATTATACCCCTTGCATATATATTGTCCCTTCAGGTCCATCTTTACATCTTCACCAATTTCAAATCCATCACACTTAATATATTTGAAGTAACTCAATAAATTCCCTTTGCTAATGTACAAATTCAAAAAGCCATTGCATTCAGTGTTTGCAATCACTCAATAAATCCTGCTACTCCAGTAATCCATTTATGATAAGGACTGTTAGAAGTGATGCAGCAACTTCTTTATGTCAGTCTTGCTCAAGCAGAACATTAATTCCGTCCTTTAGTTTGTGCAAGGATGTCCAAATGAACAAACCCCACTGAATATTAATGCAGTAACTGCAAAGCAATTGACAGCTACCCCACTAAAACTGTTATTTGTCAGATTGTCTGCACTCGATACCTTTGTCATTGTTTACATTCATATTCAATAATACCTGCATTATTTTTACACAACTGTGACATTCACCACTGGCTCGTCTGCCTTCCCCCTCTGGACATGAAAATCTGTCACACTTCTGACAGCAAGTCGATTGCCAGGGACATTTGATCATGTCTAATCCATGGGCTCTAAAGATGTCACATGATGTAATTAGTGGTCAATGGCCAATTTAGCTACTGTCAGAGATCCTGGGTGGTTATTGATCACTGACCAGCAAGCACAGTGATCTAGGTCAGTCTAAACTAAGTTATTGTGGTCTATCCACTGGGTACTGGTCATTTGTATAGTAGAATTAAATTGTTACCTGAAGTGGTGTAAACAGATAACTGTCCTTCTTTTGTATAAACACTTGACACAGTTATTCAAATAAACAAACCAATCTGCTTAAAATAAATACTTTGCACTGTACTAAAATTGACTTGACCTTTGCCCATGTTCATTATTGTGTATCCAAAAAGAATTCTGTTGGGTCTGCTAATACTTGGATTTAACAACATACTGACAGCATATGTGGACTCATGCATGTGCAAACATCACTGTAGACATGTGGCATGATACCACATCCAGTCACATTATCCTGACACCCAGCTAACCAGTCCTGTTTGTTTATCTATTGGGTTAAATGTCCCGCCAGCAGTAATTCAGTCTTTTGGTGACAATGTCTACTTGAGACAGACATATTGCTGCCACACTGCAGTAATATGCCCTAGACCACTCCCATGCACATTATCCTAACACCGGGCCAACCAGTCCTTAATATGTAACTAAATGTTTATATACTGAGCACCAAGCATAGGAGCTATACCAGTACCATTTTTTACCAGTCCTGGATGTACTTTTATATTTTAAGCTTGATGTACAGCAGATGTACCAAATTTTCAATAACGTTATGTTACGTCATAATGTTAAGGCCAGGTATCAAACCCATGACCTCCTGGTTACAGGGTGGATGTTCTTACCACCTGGCAACTGAGACTGGTAAAATACTTTTTTTTAAACAATACAGAACTCAGAGTAGGCACAATTATTTCAAAATGCCAGTATTTAGTTCTTACATATACACATACAGTATACAGAAAATGATGAAATCATTACAAATTTTGTCTGCCAAAAAACTGATTGATCTTTACTGTAATAATTAATCTTGCATTCAAAAATATCAAAATCTATAAAATACTGTCTGAATAAGCCATAAAATAACCTTTTCAAGTCAATTTCCTCTTTATTCATGTGATGAGGAAGGTATCGAGTCAAGTTAAGAGATATATCACTGAGAAATTGCTTCTCGTAGAACTTCAAGTAAAGCCGTCTGACCTTTATCGCAGCAAGGCTTGCTGAGATACGATCAATTCTGAATGAATCCGTCTGATTATGCTTACACCAGTCGTCTCTAAATTTAGACTTATCTAAATCTTGGATGAACAAATTCTTCATGCATAATCAAGTGCCACTCTGCACGAAGAATATAACCTTAAATTCAACCGAATTTGATTTGAAGAACGAAATAACGTACGGTAAATCTATTAAACAGCTTTCTCGTCAGATGCATTCTGTTTAAACTAGATGATTCTTTAAAATTTACTTCTGGTGTAAATACCAAAATAACTAATTGGTTTTCCAGAGTTAAAAACGAAGAACATTTGAATGAAGGATATTAACTATGTATTTAATCAAACAATTATTCAACAAATCTAATATCCAAAAAGAAAGGTATAATTAAATATCTATGTATATGAGACTCAATTCACGTACACAATTATTAGAAACAAACATGAATACTTAAATTTACACTAGTATATATAAAACATATTAAAAAGGCCTCTGAAAACGGATCACAACATTCAACGACACCATCTGAACATCTCAAAAAAAAAAAATCCATATAATATCCCCGCACGAATCACACTCCACTAAATTCCAACAATTTATCCACACCCCTCCAGAGCTGTATTGTCCCCCTGGGCAGCAGAACAAACACACACACCTATTATGATGTATGACCATGATGTTAATATCACAAATCCCGTTCCAATCAGAATCCCAGTGGCATTCGCCTTTCGTAAACTAGCAAGGGCTGCACTTGCAACAGATGCTGCCGGTAAAATCAATATACCTCAGGCGGATAAGAGGATCATATCGGACTGACCCCACCAAAGTATGCACTAATCTATCCCCTAAAATAAATCCTGAAATAAGCAACTTACAGAACTCAGGAAGAGCTTTCCAAACTGTTACTAAAACTGTAATTTTGTAACAGATTCTGGCAATCTTGCACCCATTGGGACGATCAATTGCAAATGAGAGCAAAAATTGGCCAAAACTTATCTCTGATTTCACTGTCTTCGATTTCATTAATTTGGAATCCCCTCCTGACTGTCTCACCATCCAGTCTTAATGAGCTGTCAGATGCAGTAATCTATAGTGAGAACAAAGCAGACCCCAACTCTAATATTGGATGACCTCTCCGACAGATCCATTACCAAACTTTTCGTTCTTGGACTCTCAGCATCTTCTGAACCAAGGCCTGAATCATACTGAAAGAACATCTCAGAGACTGACTGAGTTTTACAACCATGGTTGAAATAGTTCCCACTAAGTTGTTGTTTTAATAAAAATATTTCATGGAATTTTGATTTTTACTTATTCAGTTATCATATGTGCAATAAAATGCCACAGTAAGAGTATAAGTTTGGCATATTCTTATAATATTGATCCATTTCGACCAGGAAAGCACAGTGACAGGTACAGAACAAATGGCCAGTTTCAAATTTTGTCTCCCAGACACATTAGAATTATGATTGTCTGATTTTATCAACCCATATAGCCATTGGAATTGTTTCCTGCGACTCATAGAGTACAGTCTGGCCTCTACCAAACATCTGGCAGAAAACCTGGCAATTCTGGTTCCCTGTTTTGGAGGGTGAACAATGCATTTCCAAAGGCATCTGCCCATAATGCATCACTGTCAATCACTTCCTGTGCAATACATCTTCATTGTGTCTGTTTCCTCACGAAAAGTCTATGCATAATTAATAAATGCTGGGAAAATAAGCTAAATAGTATTTATTTTTGGCTCATTTGTTTTACAAAACCATCAATAAATTCATTCATGACTTAATTTATATCTGAAATTAGGAAAAACGGAAACATATACATTATAGCTAGACATGAGCATCAAATAAGATTTGAAAAGCAAAACAATTGCTTTTTCATCCAAATAACTGCCTCTACTAAAAAATAAAATATATACATATGAGATTCAATAATGAATATTACTTAAGTAAATAAACAGTGACCTATCTCATGCAAATATTGACTTCATTTATTTGGATTTCAGCTCAACTATTTATGACAATACCAATATACTGAAAGGTACATGTATACACTGAATTCATTGAACAAAACTAATTCAAATCTACAAAGTCAAGTAGTCAAACAACCTGTGCAAATTTGACATCAGAATACAGTGACCTCTTTCAAAAGTACAGAAAGGATTCAATATTCATTGTTCCCCTCATTCCTTTCAATTAAGGTAATAGGAACAATTGATTATTCATCAAACCAAAAAAAGAAACTTAAAGACAGATATAGATAGTGCTGCCACACTGCAGTATAATGCATGTAGATGCCTATGTACATGTGGCATGATACCACACGCAGTCACATTATTCTGACATCCGACCAACCAGTCCTGGAACTACACATTATATAATGCTGAACAGCAAGTGGGGAACTACCAGTGTCATTTTTAACAACCTAAGTATGTCATGACCTCCTGCTCCCCGGGCGAACACTCTCACCCCTCATCACCAAGAAAATGACGAAATAACCAAGATAAAAAGATCATAACTCAGACTAAGAATAAGTTTTGTTTTCAGTCTTAGCTTTCCTATGCTTCACTATGGTGTATTTTTAACCCTTTCCCTCATATATACTCATTTTGACGCCCTCAATAGGTATCACATAAAGCCTGATCTGCAGAAAACCACAGTTAAACCTTACCAAATTTAATTACAAAATCCTCATTTCCAGACCACTGAGGAGCAGCGAACTGCATAAAACCTGATCAGCCTGCGAGTTACTCGCAGGCTGATCTGGTTTTATGCTGTTCGCATAGGTCTTTTCATGGTGTCCTCTATGAGGGAAAGGGTTAAACAGATGTCAAACCCGAGTAGCAAAAGGTGAAACATGCATTAATAGTTCAGGACCTGCATGCTGGAAGAACAATATCAACATGTTTCTGTTTCCAAATATGATTCAATATGGCCAAAACTTCAAGTGTCACATAATGCTACATTGTATAAGGCTTACAAAAACACAGCGGTCAAAATGTGTAATGAACGGCAATCAATTGACAGTTTAAACAATGGCACAACTGATAAGGCACACTTGTCTAATGAATAAGACAATTAACAATTACAATGTTTTATAAGCCAGGCATAAGGAATAAGCAAAGTTGAACTGGGTTGTTTTTTTTTGCATACATATCAACTTAAGTATTTTTCACATATTCAAGTTCACAATGGAAGAAATAGTATTTCCTCTGATATATTAAAGGAAGACTGAGACTGAGCCTGGGAAATGACCCTTGAATATGAGACACACTGAAGTAGTGAGAAAATGCTTACAACCTTAAAGTGTAATTTATCAGATGAGAAAATGGATTATAATAAGTGTCCCATTTCGATTAAATTTCAATGTCAAAGTGCTTTTTATCTCACAGCCAACAATAAGAGGGTCACTAAGGAATAAAATAATCTACTTGCTTACACATATATCCTTCAGTGAAGTGCTGAAGTAAGCGGACTAGACAACAATAATGTTGTAAAAATAGGGCATTTAGACTCAGAGAAAATAATAAGTAAAACAATTTGATATCACAAATGTTGGGAAAATAGCGGGCACTTCAATGAGAATCCCATCTATCATACAGTCAGAGAAGTGCTTCACACGCAGCCTGGGAAGGAATTGTGGGAATACCACAGTAGTTGTTGTTGTTTTGAAGTTTATGGCCATCGTAACAGTAATTTCAACATACAGCAATATCTAGCTAATAACAATAAAGGAGACAGCTTATTTCAGATAATGATCGAACCTCATGTGCACTGATGCAACTTGGTAGCACCATTGACCTGATTCTCATTTGAAAAATCTAAATGACAAAACCGGGTCTTGAACCCTCCACAGTAAGGGGTTAATCAGCAACTTAGCCAGGGAAGACCTGGGAAGCCTGCAGACTAAAGGTGGGTAAATTAACTTGAATCAATTTCTTTTTCTCTTTTTTTTCTGAAAGGAAAGTTTTACTTTTAGTTCAATTGGTAATAAAAAGGAAATAAATTCCCTAATTTTTGTCAATATAAATTGTAAATTTGTAGTATTAGTTGTAAGGCATTATAGTTTACAGCTCAAATGGCTTCTTTTTGAAGTACTAGTATTTATCTGAATGGAATGTATTAGCTCACACTGTATTAATTATTAGAAGAATTTAATTTTCAGTAGTAGTGTTTGCTTGAACAGGTCAAATGAGACGGAGCATTTTATGTTCTAATTTACAAGCCAACCTAGTTTATCTTTAACCAGGCCTTTACCTCATGAATATTCATGTAAAAATTTACATCACTATTGAATATAAATTTATTGAGATTGTGGACCATATGTAAGATTAGCTTCTAGAAAATATGTTATCCACTGTCAGTAAAGACTTTACTTTCTTACTTACATACAATGGATTTTTCTCTACCATGCAGACTGTGTGGGATCTGAACAAACAGAGCTGTCTGCTCTGTTTTCCAAGGTATCGAATCATGTCTATTTCAAAATGCTGTCAGTACCACATTGACAGTGGTGAAAATTTTTAATGCTTTTGGATGATGGAGGGAAATCATAGTATCATTGATTTCTCCATCATCCAAAAGCATTAAAATTTGAACACAACATAAAATGGCTAGAAATAATCAGCAGAAAATCTTAATTGATATTAACACTTCATTAACAAATTCATCCAGGCAACTAGTTGTGTAAATAAATATTATAATTTTATAGCTCTACATAATATATCAAGATATCAAAATAATCTTTGAGCCAATTTCATTTTTTTAAATGTACATTACCCTTAATCCTTTTAAAGTTTGTCCAAATAATGATTAAAACCTTCAAAACATTGAGACACACACATTTTCCTGAGAAGTAAAGACATGAAACATATTTCTCAATTCCAAAATATATTCCAATAATCACATAATTTAAACCTCTCCATCAAACAAAACTGCATAAAAACTGAATATGAAAAACTGGAAATTTGCAATTTCTTGCACACTCTTCTTTAAAATTCAATCACAATAACAAAATGAACATAGACATTAATCAAGCACATTCCACTGTAGTGTTATTCTAGTCAATGTTCCAGCCTACTTGTTTTAAATAATAATTCCCCATGTGCAAAGATTCCTCACACCGCATTAGCTCCAAACCAAACACAAGCCTTCGGAAGATGTACCTCGTCATGTGACAGTACAACCCATTGAGAAGTCTACAAACTTACTCATTTGGAACCTATCATACAGAGATCTACCAACAATCTGTAACTTTATCGGCCCTTGAGTCCGGGGCAAGTATGATTGTAATTCACACACTCAGTAAAATCATAGATACATCTAATGTTGACCCTTATAAATCAGAGGATGCATATCAAACATTTTCAAACATATCAGGAACAGTAAAGGCTAAATTACAATTTACAATGATAAAAAGTGTGGCAATGAACTTTTAATGCAATAACAGAGCAAAACCTTAGTCAGGCTCAACATTTTACACAAATCCTTTGTAGTTTTCAATGTTTAATAAATCAAAACACATTGCAAAACCTAATCAGCATGCAAGTCCTACACCATTCATATGTAAGTTTAAATACACCAATAAGCAAATTGTATGTCAAAACCTGATCAGCCTGCAAGTGATTGATGCAATATTGCTGATAAAAGCCATTCCAAGATGTCTTCCACGCAATAACTGAAGTGGATCAACACATTAGGGAAACAAGAGAGCTTTTATATCTCCTGGTCATGAGAGATACATGACATAAATGATAACTTCTCATCTTACACTTAAATCCATAAAACTATCAATGAGTGTTTCTCTTAAGGATCATACCGGGCCAATAAATTTCAACCTTGTAAATCTTGAAATAGTAATGCCTCTGCACATGTATCCAGCAAATCATCTGAAAAGATTTAAGAAATGTACCATCCAAAATATAGCATCCAAAGCTGCTTAACACTGATAACATCCTTAACAATATAAATAAAACTTCCAATATCACCCAAAACAATATAAAACAAACGTGATCTGGTGCTTGACTTCAGACGCAAGTCCAAAGGCTGATTATGTTGATATTTTCACAAATTGTGCCCTCTCTAAATAATTATTTCTAGAATTCCAAAACTTGCTGATCTTCATGTACAATCTCCAAGACAGCCATGTGCATGGCAACCCCTATGTAATGCATGGACTATTCCTTAATACTGCTGCTTGCGACTGAGCACTTGAATTTTTTTTCAAAGAATACAGAGCATCCCTGAAATAGCAGTATTTTAAGCTTTGCTATTGATTTTGCATCCAATCTCCCTCTTACACAGATGAATCAATTTTCTCCAAAAGTTATCAATTCCTCAACTGAATACCTAAAATTGAAATAACTTACAGCTTCCAAAGTCAACTTTTCAGTTACCCTAGGAATGGATTTCTTTAATTAGTTATTTTCCTTCCATTCAGACTTGGAATTCTAGTCACCACTGATTAATGATCACATTTTACTATCCATGCATTACTCACCCTTTATTTTAGACCACATTTAAAAGATGAATTCAAGGAAGTTTTCCAATTAGTAAATAATCATATATCACACTATTTATGTAGAAAAATTTCTCCTTCAACATCAAAGACATAAGTTTTCTTATTGGATGTGACGTCAATATGTAGACTGCTAAGTAGTATGATAACAATTATATAATTAACATTTTACCATTTTTAGATTTACATATATGATCCTGTTAATCACATTCACATAAACAAACTCTGATACTTAAAGGAGTGGAAATTATTCTGATCTTATTTCAACCTCAAGTTAAAGACTGAATTCAGAACTAAGACACAATGCCTTTGGTTCTGTTCAGACTTCATGAATATTCATATATTAATTTATGACCTGATGAACATTGATTTAAAGAATTTTGAATGTTATAATTGACACAATGGATTTTTTCTTCGCTGTGCTGACTGGAATCTGAGGTACAATTTTGTATAATCAAACAGAGAAGACCTTGATCAGATCCTTATTCATGATCTGGATCTGCTATGTTTCCCAAGGTGTCAAAATGAGCCTATAATTATGAAAGTAAAGGGTATATACTTACACCTTTTGTTCTTATAGATTCTAGCAAATACGTATAATAATGAGAACAACCAATGTTAAAAACTAACAGTGTCTCTTTAAACTTATTCCTCTCTCTCCTTACTTGTAACAATAGGATGATTTCCTGTTTTGTCGTTTGTGAAGCCAGCGGCACATAAGTGTGTTTGGTTTATGACATAATTTTGGTCCTGTTCACATGACCATGATCCTGATCACACTGTAATGTTCGTTATCACATGACAATAGGCTTGGTCACATGAACATGGTCCTGATCACAGGTTAACATGATCCTGATCACAGGGCAATGTTCCTTATCACATGAAATGGGCCTTGTTACATGAACATGATCCTGATCACACAATGTTCCTTATCAAATCAAATGAGCTTGGTCACATGACCATGGTCCTGATCACAGAGCAATGTTCCTTATCAAATCAAATGAGCTTGGTCACATGACCATGGTCCTGATCACAGGACAACATGATCCTGATCACAGGGCAATGTTCCTTATCACATGAAATGAGCCTTGCTACATGACAATGATCCTGATCACAGAGCAATGTTCCTTATCACATAAACTAAGCCTTGCTACATGACACTGATCCTGATCACAGGGCAATGTCTTTATCACATGAAATGGGCCATGTTACAGGACCATGATCCTGATCACAGGGCAATGTCCCTTATCACATGAAATGAGCCTTGCTACATGACCATGATCCTGATCACAGAGCAATGTCCCTTAACACATGAAATGAGCCTTGCTACATGACCATGATCCTGATCACAGGGCAATGTTCCTTATCAAATGAAATGAGCTTTGCTACATGACCATGATCCTGATCACAGGGCAATGTTACTCATCACATGAAATGAGCCTTGCTACATGAATATGATCCTGATCACAGGGCAATGTTCCTTAAAACATAAAATGGGCATTGTTACATCATAATGATCCTGACCACAGGGCAATGTTCTTATGACAATGGGCTTGGTCACATGACCATGGTCCTGATCACAGGGCAGTGTTCCTTATCACATGAAATGGGCCTTTTTATATGACCATCATCCTGACCACATGACAATGTTCCTTATCACATGACAATGGGCTTGGTTACATGACCATGATCCTGATCACATGTGACCATGTTCCTTATCACATGAAATGAGACTTGGTCACATGACCATGATCCTGATCACATGTGACTATGTTCCTTATCACATGACAATGGACATTGTAACATTACTTTGACTATTTTAGACATTGTTGTTATGTTATAAGTTGAAGGGAGGGGGTGGGGAATCAACTATTAACAGTTCCTGGGTTGGACAAGTACCTTGTAACTTGAAAAATCCCCAGTACCCAACAGCAACCCTCAAAGTCAAAATCCCAAGATCTCTATTAAATCATAGGAAACTGCCAGTGGACCAGAACTTACACTAAGTAACCCTTACATCATCAGATGAGTAGGCCCCCTTACCTATATATGTATTGAACACTTTAGTTCATATACAATGATCAGCCACAAAAATTACCACAGAGCTGATATGATCAAATTTATCATATCTTCATCTAATTGTACTGCGCACACTGCCCTGTGACAATGCTCTGTTCTGTCTGTGTGCAAACCATAGAGAGATACTATGCAGGATTGTGCAGCCGCAGAAATCAATAACAATGTCGCGTCTTTGAGATATTCTGCTTAATACTCCATAAATATCAATACATAACCATCCCTAGTAGATTTAGAGCCAGTTTTCAGTAAAGAAAAACAATGAACACTGCTATTTAAAGTACCGCCCTGAGAAGTAACTCTCCTATATGTACTACAGACTTCATCCGGATTCTTTGTAGCGTTAAAAGGAGACCATAGCTGGTCATATTTGTCCTACCAATCCTTGTACTGAAAGGTGCACAAGCAGAATTCAAATGCATTCACTGTGTTCAGTAAAGAAACAACGTAAGCAGCTATCCATTTCCTGTAAATTATTTTATATACCAGTACAACTGATATTTAGATGTTAAAACAAAATGACATTATAATTATGTTCACACTAAAGTAAGCTCCCTTTACAAATAATTTTACTGCCATCGATCTAAATCTTCACACTGTATTTGACAGAGTTACTGGTCTTTAATTTTCATTTTTTTTACCCAGAAAGTTTTGTTTTTTTTTTTTAGAAACAAGATATGATTATAACTATGTTTATTTTATATATATATATATATATATATATATATATATACAAATAATTATATTATAAATATATATATTATAAAGTATAAAAGGAAGATAAAATTATAACATTTGATTTGTAGACAAAGTGGAACTATCAAACTGAAAAAAAGTCTAAAAGAACTCAAACCATGATTTTTTTCTTTTGCACATGTTGCATGCTATTATTTTTTATGCTATAATAAAAAAACATCTGAATTATGAATATTTTCTTGTCAAACCTATGCCAGACCTAAAACATCTGACTAGTTCACAAACTCTGCAGCTGATAGCTGAGTAATTCCCAGGCACCAGTCTAGTTCTAGCAGACCCCAGTACTTCCTGTGCTGGTTCCCAGGGCCAGATCAAAGTTAAGATTATCTGGGCACCAGTCAAGCATCAGCTCATTATCAACTGGCTGCAATAACCACAGGTTATCTCCCTTATCAGTGTTCTCTACACCGCTCATTATGGAGATAAAATCACAAGATTTAACACAAATGTACTTGACGCCTCACCTTTTTACCACCAATTGCTTTAAAACCTGATAAAAATATATCTAGCACTTTATCACATTAGGAAAATGCCAGGTCCCTATACCCAAGGGGCAGACTGCTTCACAATAGATAAATCACAAAATGGCATCTTATCACTGGCTCTAAACAGTAACACTATGCCGCTGCTGCAGTATTATACTTATTCCCAAGCTAATGTCCATCTTGACCACTTGAGACATATCCTGAATTATGTCCAATACGGAATCAATACAGGTTGCCATAGCAGCCACCTAAACATATTTATACTAATCAATACAAATTATTTTACACTCTTCAAATATTTGAGTTAAAAATTAAAACAAATACAAGTGCTTAACACCCTCAGAATGTCACTTACTTTGTGGTATAACTTCATTGAATTATTAAAATCATAATGTTTTCAAGTGATCCTAGTTCAAAGGTCAATAATCTTATTTCATTAGGGTTATGTTTTTATGCATTTATTGGGACAGCTTTTGATGATCAAAACAGAAGAAAGAGTTAGTAACATCTACAAATAAAAAAATTATGTGTGTGAGTGTGCCAAAACTGTTCTGAACTAATAAATTGTTCATATTTATCTGAAATACACTTTAATATCTGTAAAAATGCTTGTCATCAGTAAAACACAAAAAATGTATGTCATGGTTTACAGTAATTAGCTCTCCAAGGGCAATAACTCTATCATGTTATAGTAAAGATCACTAAAAAACTACATTCCGCCACATACTGACTGACAGACCTCCAAGGTACATTACTCTAAAATATACCCCCTTCCATTTTTTACAGCACCTGTAAAAAAAATGATGGATCATATCTAGCACTATCTTACTGTTTATTACACCACTATCTCAATGGCATGATATTTCCAAATCTTGGAGTCATCAACAGACTGAGTTACGGCCAATATACATGGCTGATGTTATCATGTCCAGAACTGAGTCTTACCATTCCTATCTCCATGCCAAGTAAACAGATAATATGATTCTGAAATAAAAATATATCTGTAGGGCCGATGAGTAATAGAAATTTGCCTTCAAACAGAAAAATATGAGCATCAAATTTCAAGGCATCATGTTTCAAGAATTCCTGGCAATGAAGGATGGGCAACATATGAAATACTTACACCATGTCTATACTGATATTCCAGTGTTTATAAATGTATTCAAACTGACTTACAAGCCATCCAATAACTATATTTGGATGATAGGTAGTCAATGGCTGACCAGGTTAACCACAAAAAAACACATGGTTTTGCTTGTGATAATGGTGGTGATCAGTTGACCTGGACATGAATGGATGGGAATGACAGGACTTTAAATATTGATTAGCATGAACTGGGATGGTGCATGATCATTTTAGTCCTATATCTCATCAACAATGTTATAACCATATAAGTAATGAAAATGTAATAATACAAATACTGTGATTTTTTTTTGGCATCTAAAATTATCTCATTTAACTTAACCTTGGAAATCACTTCTTACATCTTATACTAATCCCTCTCGGTAGTTCCTTGGGTTGTACCAGTACTTAGCATTTGAGAAGGTCATGAAAGATTCAAAAATAAGGTTTGAATGCTACAGACATGGATCATGGCACTTTATATTGGTTGTGACATAAAAAATAAAGTCAGATCACATGACTGTGTGTTCTCAATATTTAGTATAGCTCAACTGTAATGCAATCAGATGTACAAACATCTTTTCCATTTTTTGGCAATCATTATTCTCACTGAAGTAAAATCACAAACTTCTTGTATTAAAAGTAAAAAAGTGCAGCTTGAATTTGCTTTCTATAATTCTTACTAGACATGCAAAGATATGACACTGATAGATGAGACAGGACCTTGAAAGTCTGCTATTTTCCAAAATGTTCCCTGCTCCCAGATATGATAGTGAGTTGATATCCATTTATCTCCGCTCAGTGAGGAGACACATGGATATACAACTGAGTGAAATGTTTAGATTCCTTCAGTTGCCATGGCAACAAAGGGGACAATGCCTGCACAGTGAGTTTTGAGAAACATTCAGGAGACAGATTGCCAAAGCTCCATCTTAAACACATAAGCATTAAGCCAGCAGCTGTCGGTATGGCAACAAAAACCTGAAGGACAGAAATTATCTTCACAAAGAAGAGTCAATCAATGATGGAGGATGAATACAAAAAGTAAACCAAGAGCAAATACACATCCTACTGGCTGCTGTATACATAAGAGTGGCAGAATACCTAGGGTTGAATGTTTTCAGCATGTACTTTGTTACCAGCATTCTAAATCAGTGAAATGTATATAACAACTAGTGGTTGCCATCGGTAATTTTCAAGATGGCATGTACCAATGCAGCCCCCCACCCCCTGTGCTTCAAAATGATGAGTAAACAGTGTAAATTGAGAAATAATTATGATGTTACTATTTCTAGTTCTGTTATAATTTTGTTGTGGTATTTGAAAAGAGTGTATTTTGTAGTGAGTGTTTTCATGTGGAATTAGATAAGCTACATAGTTTGTTGTGGTATGAGACAGCAGTGAGCATGTCATTAGATTTAGTTTTGGGTCAGTTATATACTTGAATTATACCTCAGGTTCAGATACAAGCATCTGTAAGCAACTCATAGTGTGGGACGTTGAGGCAAACATATGGCATAGAATCAGCCTGCAAACCACAACTTGCATAGATCATTCAGATAATTTCCTCTCTGTCATGCAGCTAGAAAGAAACCTCTTTTTCCTCATTAAACATCCGTTCAATATAACCAGACAGCTTAAATTTCTTGAATCCGAGTTAAAATTGATATTCTTTGCCCTTAAACTATCATTAATTTCCTAGGAAAATTTCCAACTACAATTGACAAAAACAGTTAATTATGGCAAACAATGCCTTCATTAATTTATTGATTTAGGAAGCTCATCAGTGTTTTGCCAATACCATTAATCCTGATTGCTGTCCTGAATCGTAACATAGAATCCATAAACAAAGTAGCTAAAACTGTCCATGGTATACAATACGTCTGGCACTGACGCACGAGGTAATGTTTTATCACATCTAATGGATAACAACCATGGAAATCCTATGAATAATTAACAACAGAAAATTGTTTGATCATCATGTTTACTGGATACTACTATTTTGCGTGCTAGTCCATCTGACTGAAGATTTGTGTACAAATATTTGAATGGTTCAAGCAGGGAACCAGTATGCTGGTGATGAGTACTTGCCAATTTTGAAGAGATTTCTGTACCAGTGAGAAAAACAGACATCAAAAGATGAACATTTGGTTTCCATAAAACTGATGTATCTTTAAATTGATATTACAAAGCCTGATGGTATTTTGGACAGATTTTTTCAGGCTTTTTTCATCATAAGTAGGTCAAAGGTCAAGGTCAACTGCATAATGCAGAGGTCCACCCACTTAAGCAACTTTCCATATATTGAAGCAATCCGATGAAGCACATAGAAGTTTTAGCAGGTTAACAAAAAGGTATTCCTGCAAAACGCCTTTTTTTTTTTCCATCAAAAGTAGATCAAAGGTTAAGGCCACAAAATCAAATGCATGATGCAAAGGTCCATCAACTTAAGCAACTGTCCAAATATTGATGCCATAGAAGCTAGAGCAGATTAATAAAAAGGTTAACCAGAGAGCAGATGCCAGATGAATCACTGCCTGCATAGACACCATGAATTTAAAGGACGGTTTTTTTCGTTGAAAAACCCATCCAAAAATTGAAAATCTGAAAATTCAGGAAAGACGAAGCAGAAATACTCTTTCTATCAGGAATAACTGATATTTTAATTAAGTCAGAATCTGACTTAAGTTACTTTGTGAATATAAGGCCCCTGGAAGTTAATAACTTAAATTGACAGACACTGATAGCGCATCATGTCAAGGTCGCAGTTGATGTGACAGATGGTATAGCTGACAAAAATCAAGTTAGTGCAGTATCTGACGTCAGTGTGATATATAGTATAAAAAGACAACATTCATTTCTAACAAGCTGGTATGGCACCTTTTTTGCCATTCTTGACAGGAGTAGGAGATGTGGCAAGGGATAAGCAGGAAAATCTGTTCAAACACGATGAAATTGCAAAGATTTGTTCCAATCGTCTCCATAAAGTAATCAGATGAACAGATGGATGAAAGGCAAGAGGAGAAAACATCAGATTTGTCCCATTAGCGCTATTAAAACTGCGAAACAAAATCTAGCAGAAAGCTTTATGGGTATTGGCATTTCTTTGTACTGTTACCAATAATCAAGCTGATACCACAGTGGCGGAACACTGGGCAATAAAGATGGCACACAGTGTTATAATGCGTAGTCTCTAGTGAGAAAGTCTAATTGTCTACAAAAATTTCTGTAACTTCATCGAAATATTCCCGTAAACCAATCAGTAATCAAATAAGTATGCAAATGAGCATCAAAGAAGACAATACCAAAGCCACCTATTAACTGTGCAAAGGCTAAATTGAATTAAAGTGACGGAGGTTCAATCAGTGGACGAAATGG
>CM037777.1:19724114-19774114 GCA_021229015.1 Solen grandis | reverse complement strand
TTGCATAATAGCTTGTCATGAAGGTTTTGAAACTGTAATTAATAGTATAAGTGGCTTTGATTGTGCTTTCAGAAAACATTATTGTGAATTTGTTTTCAGACTTTCGTACATATTTATGGGTTAATAGATGTTCTAACTTCTAATGTTGGCACTCAGCATATAAGAGTAGTTTCAGGACTGGTTGGCCCGATGTCAGGATAATGTGACTGGTGTGGTATCATGACACATGTCTATGGCGTGATACTGCAGTGTGGCAGCACTACATCTGTCTCAAGTAGACATCGTCTCTAAATGACTGAAATACTGTCGGTGGGACATTAAACTAGTAAAGAAACAAACAAACTTCTAATTTTGATAATGTATTTCAATTTCCATTTGAAATAAATACAATATCAGGTATACAGCTGAGAGCCAGCTTACTTCTGGAATGGAGATGTTGTTTTCAACGACTGGAAGTGTTAATTGTGTGTTGCCGTAAGGATTTTAATTGGGTGTGCAGAAAGTTTGAATGAAAATCAAGAGTTCTAATAGAAATTTTGGTTTCTTCAAGTCTAACTCAAGAAATGTAGGATTGTCCCATTTTCTTAAAGACACTTCTGTATGATCTGAAGCCAAAATACTTAAATGCTCAAATCTACATTGAATCTTAATCTAATAGCTGTACTTTGAGCTTGAGCTTTAATCATACACAAGGATTTTAAGAAAAAAGTACTACAATAGTACAGCTTAGATTCTACACAGTCTGTCTATGCCAAAGAAAATTTGATTGTTTCATAATCCATTTTTATGTCAGTATATTAATATTCATCAGGTTCTGAATTTGTACATGAATAAACATGAGGTAAAGGGTTAAGACCTGGATTTCTATGTTAAGTCCTACGGGCATTGGCAAAAATCTAATCTGTAGTTTGTTGTGTATCCTGGTTCCCACTATAGTACATATAAATCGTAACGGTACCCTTTTTCCACTAGAACTGACCTGTATGTTTTCTGGTTCCAGGCGGGAACACTGGGACAAGTTCAGTACATTCAATTGCTGGACCCAGCTACTGGAGATCACACGGAAGCAGAGTCATGACCACGGCATCCTTGCTGATATCTGCGGAAACCAGGTCACTACACGACTCTCCGAGATACTGGACAACTCACATAGAATATTCAAAAAGGTGAGAAATATCTGAGTGAAAAAGGGAAGAAAGTCAAAAAAAAAAAAAGTTTATGGTTGGGAAAGGTCAGAAGCTCTGTGATATGGTAAAATGTAAATAGAAAATGACACATTGAAATTTTCTAAGCAATCAATTTAAGTTTATAAATAACACAACATGGAGTTTTGTTAAAAAAACAACAACATGGAAACCATGCTTTATGTTACTTTGAAAGTAATATTTCCCAGTTACTGAAAGTTATTGTGAAAAAGTTTGGAACTGGGTACTATTTCATATATGGCTTGAAAAATTTCTTAGTGATAACCTTGATTTGAGATACTGGCCCTTGCTTCATTATCATATTCTTACATTAAGTTTGCACCATTTTCTTGCTCTTAAATTCAGATCAGTATTAGTTACTTATAATATAGATTAATCAATGACAACACCAGTAAAATACCATTAGCAGAATTTGCTGCTTTTTTTTTTTCTAACACACTTCTTGAAATTCCGTCAGACATGTTGATTCTACAGCAGGTGACTGAAACCTTGAGTTTTCAAATGTTTACGTGACGTTTGAAACTTCCTTGGAATATGTCAGAAATTTGTGAGCCTGAAATGTCAAAGTTGAAAACGCAAGATAGCTTATCTGGAGAATTACTTTGGAAAGATTGCTGTTTCAAATTTATTCATTTAGATTAACTCTTGGGATGTGTTAAACAGATATTTGTTCCTGTTTTGGCGTCAGTGGCATGGTTTTATTTGTATGAATGGTTTCAAAGTGGTAAATCCATGCCAGAAGTACTTGCTAATAAACCAGGTGAAATGAAGAATGAACCGGATTCTGTTTGGATGAAAGGCAATTGAGAATGTTGGTTATTATGAGACTTGGAGGAGATTTTGACATCACCACTTGCATCTGAATGATCTCCAAAACATGCTGTCCTATTCTTTTTATGTTCTTTTTTTATTAATTTGTAAATTATTTTCTTGTACTTGGTTATTATTTTGACAGGTTATCTTATAATAAACAGATTAAATGTAGATTAAAAATTCCTAAAAACATTTGATATTTAGTATTATATTTCAAAACATAGAAAACATACCAGTTAAGTTTCTATTTTTGTAATTTTAATAATAAACATCAAGTTCTTATAGATGCTGCAGTAAGTGCAGTTCACAAGTGTAATTCCTCTGCAAAATTGCCTCTTTATTCATTCATATTTCCCTAAGACTGCTTTTTACCCATGTATTTGATTTTCCCTTAAATCAGAAAATTGAGGGTTTTTTGTTGTTTTTTTGCCTCAAAACATAGTATGAAAGCCCCATAATACATAATCTATACTAACATCTCAGTTATATCAAACTTTTATCAGTAACATGGGAGAAAAGTTTTGGCTCCAAATTGGACCAAAGAATGTACCTCATATATAGCCAAAAAAAAACACCAAACCCTCAAAACATTCCTTGGAAGTCATCCCCGACTTTGAGACATTTTTTGTCAGGAAAGCGTGAATTTATAATCTTATAACTAAGGCAAGTGTCTGTTAAAAGAGTTCTTGTTCTAAAAATAGCCAATGTAAGGCTGAGACTATTGATTTGGTCCCAGTATTTCCTGGTCTAGCTCCACAGACTGTGATATCTAGGGAAGAAACTGAAATTATGTACGTAAAACGGCAGTAGTTTCTTGACATTTTTACACAGTGAAGACAAGAGGAAGTCATGCATAGACTGGTCCGTCATTTATTGATCGGACTGGTTTGTAGAAAAAAACAAAATGAATGTCATTACTCCATCTCGAAATGATATGAGAACCAGTCTCCATACTGAGAATTTTATATTCTGATGTAATAGAACTTAGAAAGATTATTAGGTTCAATGCCTCCTATGTTGCACTTTTAGAATATGAATATTTACTTGGTATTTTGATCATGAGACACATTTCTTCTCGAGACAATAGTTTATCAGGGTTCTTTCTGGCTAGGATTCAGGAAATGGAGTCTTTAAAAAAGTTGGGGATTTTCCTGTATAATTTATTATCTTCAATTTAGGACCTGCTCAAGAAAATAGCGGAGTTTTCTGGAAAAAACAAACAAACTGGAGCCAAGGTCTCCAAATAAGGATTTAGTGAGAACACTGTGGTTTATATCAATAATTTTGTAAAGTTCTGTAGACATGGTTTGAAATTGGTATCAATATTTCTTAATAATTTACTGATGTAAAAGTTTTATATATATTCATGCCAGTGTCATTGTGTCTATCTTTTCTCATATTGATATATGTATTTGTTCCAGTGTCGAGAGATAGGGTCAGAAAGTCATGAAGATATACTGAAGATACTATATGAGCTACAGAAGGTGTGTACAACGTATTTTTGTTTCTTTCACTGTACACACATGGCATCTTAACCCTTTCCCTCATAGAGGACACCATGAAAAGACCTATTCTCGCAGGCTGATCAGGTTTTATGCTGTTCGCTGCTCCTCAGTGGTCTGGAAATGAGGATTTTGTAATTAAATTTGGTAAGGTTTAACTGTGGTTTTCTGCAGATCAGGCTTTATGTGGTACCTATTGAGTGCGTTAAAATGAGTCTATATGAGGGAAAGGGTTAAATGAAATATTTCCCTATAAGTGACAAAAAGTAATTGTGTTGGTTGCTGTAAGCAGGTGACACAAAGGGATCACTTTTCCATCATCTGTCTCTCCGCCACACTTTTTCCGTCACACTAAAGCAGGTGACACATGTATTCCCAAGAGGACTTCTTGTTTTTTATAAAGGAGAAAAAGAATTTTGGCAGATCTGAAATATTTTCCCTGGCTGAGTGTTTTAATGTCCGCCCAGTAACTGGGAAGTTGTGGAATTGATACCTGGTCGGGACATACTTGGTTTGAGGCATTAAAGGTAGGTCCAGGACTAGTTAGTCTAGTGTCAGTAAGTGACTAGGTGTGGTATCATTCCACATGTCCATGGCGTGATATTGCAGTGAAGCAGCACTAGTTCTTTCTCATGTACAGACAAAAGTCCTCAAATTACTGAAATACTGTTGGTGAGACATAAAACCCTTATAACAAATAGATATTTACTGTATTCCATAATGGCAAGTAATTTCTCTACTTGCCAAAAGGGAAAGACTTGAGGTAAATTTTCAGCATACTGTATTCTGGTAGTTTATCCCCTTCCTCATAGAGGAAACCATGAAAAGACTTATGCGAACAACATAAAACCAGATCAGCCTGCGAGTAACTCGCAGGCTGATCAGGTTTTATGCTGTTCGCTGCTCCTCAGTGGTCTGGAAATGAGGATTTTGTAATTAAATTTGGTAAGGTTTAACTGTGGTTTCATGCAGATCAGGCTTTGTTTGATACCTACTGAGTGAGTCAAAATGAGTCTATATGCAGAAATATTTTGACACGGACAAAAGATGTACACAAGTATGTAAGAAAAGAGATTATTAAAATATTCAATTTTGATACCTAGATTATTATTGTAATTATGATATATTGTGTCAGACTGATAACAAAAACCTCGTTTCGCTTATAATTAATGTTGAAATTGGTAATGTTTAATATTTATTAGTATAAGTAGGGCAGAATCTGTACGAACTGATGGTGTTACAGTCAAGTTGTCGTTAATGGTCATGTGATTTTTTTTCCGGGTTTTCCTCCTTCCTCTTTTGTCATTTAGAGCCACATAAAAGGCATCATTTTGTGACAATGGACAAATTTTAATGAACATAATTGTCTTCTGTGAAGTAGTTTGTAAAAACTTTTTTGAAATTTAGTCGAGGTTTTCTTTCCCCAGGCGATGAAGACATATCACCAGTACCAGAACGAGAGCAAGGCTGCGGAAGAGGCACTGAAGAAAGTCCAGTCCCAGAAAGCCAAGGTCGAGCAGCAGCTCTCCGGCAAGTCCCTCTCCAGTAGCCGCAAGTTCAAGAAGATCGAGAAACAAGAAGATGAGGTAGGTTTGTCATTGGTAACCATAGAGACTGGTTACCTTGGATATAGTCCCTTTGGTTTTTCATTTGTTTGAATATTACAAGTGTGTTTGCTCTAAGGCATGTTCTTTTAATATAATGGTTATCAGTTTGTTTTGAACTTACAGTATTCCATTTTTTAGGAATTTCTGTTAAGTTTTCAGTTTATTCTAGGAACTGTTAGGTTTTGAAACAACCAAACAAAAAAAAAATATGAGAAAACCTGAAAAACAGTAATAAAAATTCAGTTACACCCATGTGTAAGCCAGACATTCTGAGACTTTATGGCCATGGCAGCAAAATCAAGAATAAATAGTTTTTGAAATTTCAAAGAAATTTTTTCCTTTCATTTTGTAAACAAGCTTCATGTTTCAAGAAGATGAAACCCTTTCCCTTTGCTTAAACTAACCAGGAGATACGGAATAGTATAAAACCTGGTCGGCCTGCAAAATATACGTACATTTCGTAAGCTTGTATGCAGTAAGTGAAGGAGGGGCTGAAAACTGCTTATCCATGAACGTGCATATTTGCATGTATTAGGGTGTGTCAAAAAGCCATCCCTTCCACTTAGTGTGCCAAGTTGTGTACCAGTCACTTTGTGTAGATAGGACTGGTTCTCAACCTCCTGACCACCATCCGGACCAGTCATAACAACCAGTCTGGGAAGTAATTCCGTCTGCTTCTCAAATTGTCAATATACTTGTATATAATATAGAGCATGTTAAATGTCTTCTATGTTAATTGCCAGTGTATTTAACATAATTTGAGGGCTGACCATAAAGCTCTTCTAAATGCATATCAAAATAGAAGATGATTGAAATTTTTTATGGGCAACCTTTTATATTCTGTACTTACTCTTGAAAACCATCATACACAAATCAGTGTAAGCAGCATGATAAGTTTTTCAGGTTCTATACTACAGTGCAGCTCCATTATAAGGCTTTATCTTAGACCAAAGCCTAGAAATTGCATCATACTGGATCACAGTACATGTATAACTGTGAAAGTGCACCTAAAGCCAACTGAATTGATTATAAATGAAATTTAATGGTCAAATGTTAGACTCTGTGATATTGGGTTTAATATCATAAAAGAACATTTCAATTATAAACTGTGTTATATTGGGTTTTATATCATAGAGAGCATTTCAATGTTAAAACTGTTTGATAATGGCTCTAGTGTTATAATGGAGCATGCGATAATGACTCTACACTGTATTTGCTTCTACACAAGTTTGAAGTGAGAAGGAAATACTGCAAATTATGAAAAAGAATGAGGACTTCCTTCAGTCTGATCTGACCTTTAATTTTTAAAATGGCATTTCTGAGTAAAAGAGATTTAACCCTTTACCTCATGAATATTTATGCACAAAGTTATGACATGTTGAATATTAATTTACTGAACTTTAAAAGATGTATGAAATAATGAATGTGTCTGTGTCTTGCATACCTGTGTATAATCACAACATTGTATGAGCAAACAGAGTAGACCCTGACCACACAGCTCCCTCCTGTCTGATCAGGGTTTGCTCTGTTTGGCAATGTGCCAAAATGAATCTGTATGAAGTCAAAGGTTATGGAGAGTTCATGTCTTGGATTAATTATTCAGCTGTTGAAAAGTGAAGTCTATATTTACATCATACAAGGGTTCTTTGATTACCATAATATTTTCATTTGCAGAATCATAACATTACTTGTAGCATATGTTATTGTCCGTAATTTCAGAAACAAGATAAATACGCAGTGAACAAATTAAAGGCACTTCATGCCCGCAATGAATACCTCCTGAACATTGAGGTGGCCAACGCTGCAATCAACAAATACTTCTCTGATGATGTGTTCGACCTCATGGATGTAAGTGCAGAAAAAATGTTCATTTATCTTCAGTTATAACTTTCGAATATTGATTATTAGGGTGTCGTGGTCCAGTGATATTGTACTCAACTTAGGATCCAAAAATTGTGAGTTCAAATTCCATTTGGGACAAGGATTTTTCATGACCTTCCAAGGCTCAAAGTACTGGTTCAACCCAGGAACCATTGAAAGCGATTAGTATAAGTTGTAAGAAATTGTTTCTTAAGCGATGTAAGATAAATAAATTAAAGCTAATTTTGAGATCAGATTTGAAAGTAAAAGAATTAATTAGTGCTTTTTCACAATCATATCTTCAGTTACTTGGAAAGATCATGTTTTTTTTTCAGTGTGACTTTGAGTATTTGTCAAATGATGCAAAAATCAAATCAGGATCATTTCATTCAAATCATTATCCTTGTTTGTAATTTCTCCTACCCATAATTCACTTTCCCATTTCCTGCAGTGTATGGACTTTGGGTACCACAACTCCATCCGAGGCACAGTGATGATCTATCAGACGGCCCACTGTAACATGCGCAATTCCCATAATGCAGCAGTGGATCAGCTCAATGATGTCATATCCAAAATGGACCCCCTCACAGACAAACAGCGATTTCTAGAGCTCAACAACCAAGCATTTATGCTACCAAAGAAGTTTGAATTTCAGCCATGCAGAGGAGATGAGGTATTTTGTGTTTTCTTTTTGTCCTATCTAGATATTTTAAGTGTGAGAAAATAGAGATTTATAAATTAATTTCATATTCTTTTATTAAAATTGAAATTTTTTTAATGAAGAAAAAGAAGTAATGGTAACTAAGACTATAAAATTTAGCTTGTTATTTGATAACAGTATATCTTCATCTTCCGTTTATAAAAATTGTTATACTCTTTCATCATGAATTTGAATTATGTTCGCATTTCCCATTACGAAAATTATTTTAAAAGCATACAAAACTATCCCTACTTTTCTCTATATATATAAAGTAATTAAAGGTATTTGACACTAGTACAGTACAGTGTGTAGATGTGTACCCCTCCCATTGTAACCATGGAAACTCATTTGGTATCCAGGTGCGGCAGATCAGCGCCCAGAAACCGGTGCAGGACCAACTGCTGCAGAGTTACAAGTCTTCACAGAAGGTGCTAGAGCAGCTGAAGCTGGACAATGATGAGGTAGGGCCCTCAGAATTCTACCTCAGGTTAAAGGTCAAGTAATAACAGAGCATGGATAACTAGTTATTTTTCCTTTTGAGTTGACACAAAGATGCAGCTTGGGTTTTTATATACAATCTGGTCTGATTTTTGCAATATTTATGCAACAAGTGATATGGAAACTTAGAACTGCATTTTTAGGACATCCATGTTAAGTATATACTACCTTTTTGGTAAATGCACAAATTTTATGATCACATTGTTTCCCCTGATGATTTGCTTGACATTTAGCCGATGTACAGATATGATATGTCCTTAAATACTCATTTGGTAATTATCCAGACATGGAAGTCCCTGGAAGCAACAGAGAAGACACTCACAGATTTAATCAACAAGAAGGATCTAGATGTCACCAGCCTCTTTGCCGATGAAAATCTTCCGCCAAAGTCCCCACACGAGTCCAGTCGCAAACAGTCACAGCGGCTAGAAACAGAAGGATATTACCTAGATGTAAGTGATTTTTTGTGTGTGTACGAAGGTGGCAACAGCCTCGAAAAAAATTTTGTAACCTCAGTTATAACTTACTATCAAGCATATATCTTAGTATCCAGCTATGCTTTTTGATTTAATACTTCAAATTTGGTACAAATTTTGACTCTTTTTAGTCCCCTACCGGTGTTTACACCGGAGGGGACTATAGGTTTGCCCTCTGTCTGTCCGTCCGTCCGTCTGTCCGTCCATCCGTCCGTCTGTCCACTCAAATCTGGATCCCGCGATAACTTAATAACTAAGCAAGCTAACTTGATGAAACTTAGTATATAACTAGATGGCAATGTGTAGATTATGCACGTCATTTTATTTTTGTTCTTCGACTAAAATTGTGGTTGCTATGGTAACGGAAATAGTGAAAATATGGCAAAAATGGGATCCCGCGATAACTTAATAACTAAGCAAGCAAACTTGATGAAACTTGGTATATGACTAGATGGCAATGTGTAGATTATGCACTTCATTTTATTTTTGTTCTTCGACTAAAATTGTGGTTGCTATGGTAACGGAAATAGTGAAAATATGGCAAAAAATGAGATTGATTACCATATTGAGTCAAGGTGGAGCCGGTAGGGGACTTTATGTGTTGCATACAACACCAGTTACTTGTTTACTAAGAAATTTTGGCAACTTTCTATTGTGCTTATATCTCAGCAATCAGTTAAGGGAATGACTTGAAACATCATAAGGTGCTCAGAAGCATCAGACCATCAAGTAAGATAACTCTTGACTGAATTTTTGGTTTAAGTTTTTCATGCATCTAAATTTTGTTAAACTAAGACAGGGTGGTCCAATAGTCAAATGCTCCGTCTTAATTTATTGGTATATACCTCCTGGTACCTTGTGTTATTGTCAAATCTAATAATAAGTATTACATGACTTAAGTTTCTTTTTTCTTTTAGTTTAGGATAAAATATTTACCATATGACATCCTTAAGATCATTCATGGTGGAAACTTCTGGAGTTTTACCTTCTGTCGTCTCTTGTGATCTTCAAGTTTTTTTTACTATGTTGTGTTTTCTTTCCCAGAAATTTCGCTCGTACACTCTCAGTAACAACAGAATCTCTCGACTACAAGCGAAGTACAACGCCATACAGAAGGCGCTAGGAGAGGACATGAGCTCTTCAGGGGCCAGAGTCAGGTAAGGTCCCCCACCAGGGCACATGTTGGTTAGAATTTCCTGTTGTTCTTGAGAGTTTTGTCAGTACAACTTTACTTTTTATCACATGAATACATGGCTTAAAACCATTGCCCCATTAAAATCAAACAAATCAGACGGTAAAAAAAAGGAAAAAAAAAATTGGGTCTAAACTGATTTTGTAATGTTTATTTCTCATCTTATGAAGTAATAATCAGCAGCTATTATAATGCCTGTACAACCTGCATCCTACTTGCAGGTTGATCTAGTTTCCTACAGGTTGTGTAATTACATTTCTTAAGATTTCATGTGGTAAAGATGTACACATTGTCATTACTAGCCATTGTTTTCTATACATTTTGTTCCAAAGTGCTGTAATGCTGCTGCTGTTTTGTTTTGTCAGCATTTGATTTTTGCTGCTTATGTGAGACCCTGGTAGTAATCTCTTAATTTCATGTTTATTTTTTTTTTCCTTAATCATGATCATCTTTGTCATTTTACAATGATTTCAGCTTTGCTTACCATTAAAGGGCATTAACTCTATTTGAAAGGCATATGGGTTGTTAAGAGTTACATTTCCTTTAAGGTGACTTATGCCTTTAGAATTTGGATTTTACACTTCCTTTAAAGTAACTTTTGCCTTTTGAATATGTAATACAAAAATTGAAGATGAGATAAATATATAATTTTAGCATATTTTCAATGAGGTAAGAACAATGCTTGCCAAGGGGGGAGGGAACACATTACAATGTATTTTCATGGGGTAGAATGGAGGATGTAGGAATTTATCATCATTTAAAAGAATTATTTTCATAATTCATGAAAGATACAGATTTACAGGTTTGAAAAAAAAAATGGAAAACCATTTCATCAAAAGTTATTTTATTTTACTTACTTATTATTGATACAAATGAAAATGAATTTTAAAGAAACTGATATTCAAAAAATTTTTTTTTTTGTGGTAATATCAATTTTGCACTAAAAAAAATGATTGACTTTTGGTGAAATGTTTTTTTAGTTTTTGAGATTACTAAAGAAATTTATATTAGTATAAAAATTTTAAATAAAAAAATATGCATGTTAAGGTGAAGGTCATTTGTAAGCTGTAGGTCACCTGTGAGCTTAAAAAAGGTATAATCAGTTTGAAAAGACCTCTTTTAGGGTATAGAAAAATACATGTCACAGAGATTTTTTCAGTTGAGTATTGGCTACATTCCCATAGCCAGAAAATATATATTTTGCCAAGTTTCCAAATAATCTTCTTTAAGGTCTTTAACCCTTTCCCTCATATAGACTCATTTTGACGCACTCAATAGGTACCACATAAAGCCTGATCTGCAGAAAACCACAGTTAAACCTTACCAAATCTAATTATAAAGTCCTCATTTCCAGACCACTGAGGAGCAGCGAACAGCATAAAACCTGATCAGCCTGCGAGTTACTCGCAGGCTGATCTGGTTTTATGCTGTTCGCATAGGTCTTTTCATGGTTCCTCTATGAGGGAAAGGGTTAATAGAAAATTCCCTATTTGAAGGGTATGGTGTCATCGTCCCAAAGTGGCTAACAAAGTCTCATGCAGTGATGCGATAATTGTTCGAAAGTTCCTAGAGAGGAACATTTTTTCACATTTATTGATACAATATAAATACGTTCAAGATGTGTAAACATAGTTTGATAGTTAAAGCTCACAGTGGGACCTCATATGATTATAAGTATCAGTATGATTATGTACCCCCCCGGGACAAAGTTCATAAAGTCTCAGTGTCCCATACCTCTCTCTCAAGCTGGAGATGATTCAACATTTGTCAGTAGGAATCAAATATACAAAAATATATAGTGTAGAGCGATACTGTTCTCCATTGAGTTCACATACCATTATGATAAAATCAGTATCATGGATTCCAAATCAGGGATTTGCTAATGTTGTCATATAATTACAATGAGGTCCAGTATAATGCGTTTTCTAGGTTTGAAACCCGAAACAGCATTAGGAACTGTGCTATATATATGGCTAAAATCACAGTGAGGTCCAGTATAATGCTGTATCTAGGTTACACACCAGAACGTGTATAATTGATCAATACATTAGATCTGATGGAGTGAGAGGTATGGGACATTTGAGGCGTGGCATGTCCCCGGGGATTTGCTGGGTGTTGTACTGATGTCACCGTGGTGTAATGTTTCAGTCGGCGAAGCTCTGAGCTGCTCATGCTTGAGTTGGCTAAGAAGATTGGCAGGTATATACAGGGTGTGGTCACCCTCGGGGTCACATCTGCTGATCCGGGGCACAGGCTGGAGTGTTTCTGGAGGAGAGGGAAAACATTGGGGAATAGGGGGTTGGGGGTCAAATATATTGTTCCGGTGTGCATAAGAAATATGTTTAAGGGAGATAAAAAATCTGATTTTTTTTTCTTTCCTTTTTTTTTTGTTGACATTTTTACTTGCAACAGTTTTGTTTAAACAATCTAAGGCCTCAGTAGGCTGGACTCATGCTCTCATAACAAGAGTTCCCTGGTTTGAGTTCTGAATGGGCAGCACCTGATTAAATGATCATAAAAAGTATATCGGCTAACATGAAAAGATAAATTCTGTGAACAACCAGTCTTGTAATTGTTATACCTATTTAAACCCTTGAAATTGTGAGGGCACTTGTGACTGCCTTTTTGACAAGTGCAGTAAATAAAGAAACTTTGTATGGTAACATTAAGTTAAAAGAAACTTAGTATCTATTAAATTGGCATAGTTAAGTTCTAAATTATGCAATTTCATTTCATTATATATTTTTTCTTTTGTTTGGCAATAGAGATGAAATACATTGCGGTTAATTTAGATGTTAAAGAGGGATACATGTTCATTATCCTTAATTCAGACCCCAGACTGTGCCCCATACTGGCTTCTGTCATCCGTGTCAGTAGAGGATTTATCTACAGTTGCATCATGGGAACATGTGATCATGCGTCTACTGATAAAGCATGCATTTATAACTACTACATAGTTGCTAAGTGTGCATTTTTTTTCTTCTTCACATGTTGATGCATTCTTTTAATTTCATATTTAGATATTGACTAGTATTAAAATTTGAAATTAGATTATTTAATTATAGATTATCGGCTTTTGTGATTAATATCATACTATTAATATGTTTTATCAGAAGATAGGAGAGGATCATGAATGTCAAATGTGAAAAATGAATATATATTTAACTTTTTTGGAATTGAAGGTGCACTCTGTCATTGACGTTTTCATATGTGAGAATGTTTAATTTTGAATTGATACCTTCTAGATAGTTCAGATGATTGACTCAGTGTGAGGAAGTGATAATCATTACTGTGTGGTATCATGCCACATGTCTGTGGTGTGGTATACTGTCTGGTATCATGCCACTTGTCTGTAGTGTGGTATTGGTGTCTGACATAGTCATGTTTTTTTCAGTTATACCCATTTCCAAACTGGAATTATAAAGGGAAAACTTAAGTTTCTATAAAAGAAAGACATAGCTAGATATACCAGATAAAACTGTGTTTTGAGATTGAAAAACATGTCAATAGTCAGTGAAAACTATCAATATTATTCAAGATTCTTTTTAAGGTCAGATACAAATTCAGTTCAAGTGTTGCATAACTAGGTGTGTGTGTGGTTGGGGGAGGGGGAATTGAAAATCATTAATGTTAATTGGACATTCAAACAATTACATTATGCCAAATTAGATAAATTCTTAATCAACTTTTTTCTCTAGACTGCATGACATAAAAAATATATTTCACAGTATCTGTTCTAATGACTTTATGTGTTAACACATATATGTTAGATAGGTTTGGAGGTTTATGCCCAACTGTCCCACTTTTTGATATTTTGTTTCCCAACTGTCCCACTCAAGATTTTTAGCACCTTGCTGGGTGTGTTTTGATAAGGGATTATAATCTATTTCAAACTACAACACATTAAAATGAATTGAAGTTGTATTATCTGATTTTGTTTCTGATTTTTTTTTTGATTTTGTATTTTAAGAGGTAAAATTTCATGTTTTAGTTATATTGTATTATTTCTTTATAAAATGTGTTTATTAAGGTCCATTAATTAGGGTTACTAAATTAATTGTAATTTATAGTGTAAACATGCATTCCTTTGATCTCTGGCTTTAAAGCTTATGTGAATTGATAAAGATAAAAAATAATTTGAACTTATTAAGATAATTATCACCTCTGCTACTTTTTTCTTTAAATTGTGTTAATTGATTGGTCCAACTAAAGTCCATTTATCCTGTATATATTGCTAAGTGATTGGATTAAGAAATACAAACAAGTCCTTTGATCTAGCAGTTTACTACTTAAGGTAAACAATTTGATTTGAAGTAATTAACATTTTTGGTTATCAATTTATTGTGACTTTCAAACTGATATCTCATTAATGAACTGAACTGTATCAGATACAATATATTTACATTCTGATGTAAATGTCTTCATTTGATAGTAAAATTTCACTAAGTAACATCGTCTGAAATTATAAGCTAAAATGGCAAATGCACAAGTGAGTGTGCAGTTTGTCAAGAACCAACGTGGTGGTGATAGTCTGGTTTACAATGGATTCAGATACCAGGTCAAAAACCGAAAACCAACAAGGGTGTACTGGGTCTGTCATGTCCGAACCTGTTCTGCTAAAATCACAACAGCTGACAACATTCCAGTTTCTGTGACCAATACCCATAATCATGCAGCCGAACACATGGAACTGAAGCGCCATGAAATAAATCAACTCATGCGAAAGAGGGCACGCGAAGAAACCACGCCGATTCCGTCAATATATGAAGAAGTCATATCCAGTCTGAGAGACAGAGAATGGGACGAAGATGCAGAACAAGTCTGCAAAGGATTACCAACCTTCCCCTCCACCAAGTCATCTCTATACAGGGAAAGAGGTGCATTGAGACCGGGGATACCAAAGTCCAGGAGTGACATAGATTTGGATGGAAAATGGACTGAAACGCACACTGGTGAGCAGTTCCTACTGGTTGATGAGGCAGAGAATGACAACAGGATGCTGATTTTTGCTACAAGAACAAATCTCCAGCATCTGGCACAGAACCCAACCATATATGGAGACGGAACATTTTATGTGTGCCCAGACATATTCAGCCAGGTCTACACACATAGATGGACACATGTATCCGTTAGTGTTTGCCCTTCTGCCTGGAAAAAGTGAAAGGATTTACTGCAGACTTTTTCAACATCTTCAACAGAAATGCAGGGAAATAGGAATGGAACTGGGACCAGACACACTCCTGATAGACTTTGAGGCAGCAACCAAGCAGGCAGCTCGCAGAGTGTTTCCAAATGTGAATGTGAAAGGGTGTTTTTTTCATTACACACAGTGTGTTTGGCGGAAGATACAGAAGCTTGGCTTAGTTGGACTGTATTCTGAGAATGAGGACTTTAAGAAACTAGGAAGAAGAGCTGCAGTTCTGCCTCTAGTCCCCATACAACATGTTGAAGATGTGTGGTTTGTCGCACTGACGGATGCTGAAAATGCAGAGATTCCAGTGGATGTTTCAAGGTTCACAGACTATGTCACTGAACATTGGGTTGAGGGAGACAAGGACAACTGGAACCATTTCGAGACAGAAGGACCAAGAACAACAAACAACTTGGAAGGCTGGCACAACAAACTAAAGAAAAGTATGAGACAGTCACATCCGAACATTTACAAGTTCTTGGAAACAATACAAAGGATTGAAGCTGCCAATGCTATCAAAATTCTTCAGCACAGTGCCGGAGGAGTGAGAGAAAAGAAGAGGAGGAAATACCGACAACTTGAACAGAGACTGTCTGCCCTGAAACACAAGTACATGGCTGAAGAAATCACTGTGATGGAGTATGCCGATTGTGCATCGCATTTGATTCGGTTTGACGAGTAACTCTGTATAGAACAGATCAGTAGGGTGGAATGTCACAGTTGTTTAAATGAAATGCTTGTTTTCAAATTAAAACAAAATACAATAAATTGTACCACATCCGAATATAGCCCTGTCTTTATTTGATTTGTTCATGACACATGAAATAAAAATAATAAATATATGAAAACATAAAGAGTTTGTTTTCTTCATTTCAGAGAGAGAGAGAGAGAATACTGACAACATCCTAAAACATAATAAGTATTATAAATACTTATTATAAATAATTTTGCTAATAGCATATAACTTATTATAAATACTAATGCAATATATTACTAACCATAAATACTATTGCAAATTGCTCTTAATAATATAAGACAATAAGACAAATAATTGCACTGAAATATTCCATCCATTTAGGTAAAGACTATAGTCACTCATCCATGACAGTCTATTGTTATCCAATTAAGCATGATTCCCAACTGTCCCACCTTGATTTTTACTGTTTTATATAAAAGTGGGACAGTTGGGAAGACACCGTTAGATATTATGTATTGTGTTTCTTTTATTGATATGCATATTTAATATTCATTTGATTGCTTTTCTATCTAGAAACTTTTCAGGTGTCATATACAGAGCTACTGTGTGTCAGCTCCATATTTTCATGTCTTGAGTTAATAAATGTGATGGATTATTTAGCTCAACTTTCTGTATTACCAAGTTCGAGAATGTCCAATATCTGTCCTACAGTATGCCCTAGTTTATACAAAAATTCTGTGTCTACATCACTGTTACATTATATATATAAATGTATTTTGTGAATTATCTATTTATAGAGATTGTCACAATATAAGTTTCAGGTCTAATTGTATACTGAAACTGTTGCTTTCTCTCTCCAATTAAAAAAAAGAGACATGATTGATTGCTCTATGTGTATGATTCTAAAATCTCTATTCAAATTTTTCCCTAGATCTGTTACATTACTATAAAGCTTGTTTAATATATTTGATATATCTAACTTATATGTCATCACTTTAAGATTAGGAAATATTGAAAAACGAAAGCAAATTAGTATTGCATTGATTGCACATGCATTTCGCATGTGCAAGACAAACATGAGACATTTAACACACACAAATGCGTTTGGCATGAAAACGTTGCAGGAATGCACACGACAGATTTATTTACAGCATGGTGGTAGACTGCGGAGATTTAGCAGAAACTTTCTGGTGCTACAACGTTAATTTCAAGATAAACATCTATCGTGATCTGAAATAAACTTTGGAAGATCTGTAAATATGTGATAGGCAGTTGCATTTCAACTGTAGAGATAAGAGCATTCTTAAAATGCCTCATGAAGTTTTGGACGTAAACACTAAAAGGTTTCAAACTAAACAAATGTGTCATTTCATTGCCTCAAGAAAGTTATTGTACGCATTCAAGAAAGTTATTGTACGCATGGTTAAGTATTAATACAGCAAATCTTTCAAACACATCCATCACTGTATAGAATTTGAAACTGTTTATATCCTGGCTTCACTTTGTTAAATAGGTAGGAACCATACTAGAATAACTCCAATCCTGATGCTTCCATCACTTTCAACTATTCGCAAATCAGTCTTTTCTGACTGTGCCAATAGTTAGGGAATTAATCACTTTTAACCCTAGTTTATATCATCTTCAACATCGAAATTGACAGATTTTATACTATTTAGTCTACTCTGCAATAAAACATATTTTCAAATGTTGTCTAATTGAAGTGCAGTCTGTGAATACACAGATATACAATAACATGTTGGATCTTGTGTAACATGTGGTTTATTCTGTGTTTCAGACCACCATCTCTACCTCCAAAACCGAAGAAGAGAAGAATTGGAAGGAATCCGCAGGTGGGACAGCCGAAACTGTTTGGGGGAAATCTGGAGGAATATATAGAGGTAACACTAAGTGGTTGAATCATGGAGAAAAAACCAACATATGTCAGCTCAAGACTTGCATGTACACTGGCTGAAGTAGATAAAAGGTTTACCAAGTCATCTGGAGGTCATGTGTTTGATTCCTAACATACTTAAGTTATTAAAAATGTTACTTGTACAGTACTTGTGCTTCCCTTGTACTTCCCTTGTGCTTGGCACTCGTCATACAATGTCATGGGTTGTTAAGGTCAAGGAATGGTTGGTCCAGTGTCAGGGTAATGTGACTTGTGTGGTATCATGTCACTGTGGATCTGAAGGTCATGGGTTTGACCCCTTGGAGGCAAGAATATTTTCATGCAGGCCTAGGTACAAAGTACTGGTCCAACCCAATACTCCTGTGAAGGAATAGTAAAGGCATCAAGAAATTCTCCAAATGATGTAAATTGACATCATGTGACATCACATTAAATTATATAAAAAGAAGTAACGTAAGAATTGGGTGTTGCAGGCGACAAGCCAGGAGATCCCGCTGGTGATCAAGAGCTGTATCCGGGTCTTGAATCTGTACGGTATGCATCACCAGGGCATCTTCCGTATCCCTGGGTCACAGGTTGAGATCAATGACATCAAGAACGCCTTTGAAAAAGGTAAATGCTTTATAGTTTTACTATTGGCCTTAACAATGTTTACAGAAATATTCAAATTGAGTCATCAGATTATCCAATCATGATACTGGGATATCATGTGATCAGTGATTGATCTGGCTTACACAAGGAACACATGGGTTTGTTTGTGATACTGTTTGTCTGCAGTTGACTTTGTCATGAAAGTATTATTAAGTCCATGGATAAAGGAAATTTGATTGAATAATGGAAAGTTGCATATGTTTTACAATACCAGTATGAAAACTGATTTTTAAAAAATAATTCATATAGTAAGGAAGATTTTGTAAACTCTTTATCGAAATAACACGTTTTCTGGAAAAGTAATTTGGAATTTCTTTGAAGATTAATTGCTATGATTTCTTGTGTTTGTTATAATGGCTTGTCCATAATCCCTCTGAAGGTGATGACCCCTTTGCCGATGAGGAGGATGCGTGTGAGAAGATAAACTCAGCTGCTGGGGTTCTCAAATTGTTCTTCAGGGAGCTGAAGCCTCCACTGTTTCCACTACCCCTGTTTGATGAGCTCATAGCCTGCAGCAGTAAGTGATGTTATTAGGACATGTTAACATTTGAAGTAAAACCTCTGTTTAGGACCACCTCTGCTTTTGGACCACCTCACTTTTCAGACCATCTCAGCATTAAGACCACCGCAGTATTGAGACCAGCTCAGTATCATTAAGACCAACAAAACAAAAAAATCTGCATATTTTCTGACTTGCGGTTTGATTTTATTGACAATAAGGTTTGACAATTATGTTGATGTTTAAATTGTGTCATTTAGAATCTGCCATTGGTATGTTCCAGGGCTGGACGAGCATGCCAAGATTGAGAAGATAAAGGAGCTTCTGGGGTCCCTGCCCCGCCCCATCATCGTCGTCATGAGATACCTGTTTGCATTCCTCAATCAGTAAGAAAGTTTTAAGAATTTCTTAAGTTCCGTCTCATTGATTAATGGGAAAGTAGGTAATGCAGAGGACATATGCACTAACAACCTCCTTATAAATCAAAATAAAAAAATCATCACTGATGTATTTGAAAAGTAAAAATAGCACAAATTATGTTGTTGTTTTTTACCAGGGAGACAACTCTTGTATCCTCTACTAATCCCTTCATTTTCCTGGGAACAAAATAGAAGCAAAATGAAATTGTGTCTTTCCATGAATGAGTTTACATTAACCCTTTCCCTCAGAGAGGAAACCATGAAAAGACCTATACGAACAACATAAAACCAGATCAGCCTGCGAGTAACTCGCAGGCTGATCAGGTCTTATGTTGTTTGCTGCTCCTCAGTGGTCTGGAAATGAGGACTTTATAATTAAATTTGGTAATGTTTAACTGTGGTTTTCTGCAGATCAGGCTTTATGTGGTACCTATTGAGTGCGTCAAAATGAGTATATATGAGGGAAAGGGTTAAAGACTTGATGAATATTAATTGTCTGAACTTTAAATTGTATATTAAACAGTGGATTTTTCTAATGCCATGCAGACTGAGTAAAATCTGAGGTCTACTTTTGTTTTCAGCAAACAGAGGAGACCCTGATTAGAAAGCTCCTATAGGAGTTGTCTGATCTTGGTCTTCTTAAAGCAGCTTGTTCACAGATGGTCAGTGACTAAGAATTCGATTTTTAACTAAATGTGTTTGTATTATGCCTATTAATACCCATCTACAGATGCATTGTCACCCAATGCAACCATCCCTGATCATAAAAAAATTCGGTGGTTTCCCCATCACAAGTAATACTGTCACAGATGGTATTGAAACTATATTTAGACTGATATAACCTACATTAAGATTCATTAACTTTTCTCGCATGTGTTAACTTTATAGGATAAACTTACAAAAACACTATCCTCAGCTGGTGAAAACACCATGTTGTGCAACATGTTCTTCAAGGATACCGTATTCTTAATTCTGATTTCATCGAAGTTGGGTTTATGAAAATAGTATTTTCCTGTGCAATGTGACCTACACTTTCCAAATTTATTTGTCAGAAAACAAAGATTTTACCAACATTAACAAAGGAGAGTAGAAAATCATTATTCTAAATTTCTGCCGATCATCTGTGAATGAGCTGCTTTAGCAGTCAGTGTTAGATCTAAATGATGTTTTACCTGTTTTCTTAAGTTTCTGCTTAATTGATGCTGTTACACGCATGTACGTATTTCTTTGCAGTTTATCGGAATATTCAGACGAGAACATGATGGACCCCTACAACCTGGCGATATGTTTCGGCCCCACCCTGATCCCCATCCCTCCGGACAGGGACCAGGTCAGTTTCCAGGCCAACGTTAATGAGGTCATCAAGACAATTATCCGTAACCAAGATGAAATCCTGCCTCCTGATCAGGGAGAGGTGTATGAGAAATGTATTGTGGATGTTCGGTGAGTATTTCTTTTATCATGTTTTTGCAGACAAAGTTATATACAAGTCACTGTCCTTTCTTTTGGTTAGTTTGTCAGGTGATCTGTTTTTTTTTTTTTAGAGAATCAAATCAAGAGAAATCAAATTGTATGAATGAAATCTTACTATTAGCTTATCTCAGTCAGGTATCAGTAATACTAAAATATACTAAGGTTCAAAAAAATATTTTGAGGGCTAGTTGCCAATATTATTGTTGTATATCTGTCCGTCTGTCTGTCCCTCCATCACACTTTTTCCATCACGTTAATAGGTGACACACGTGTTCAAAAGACTCTTGTTTATCAAAAAAATGCCAAATTTCATTTTTATGACTAATCAGTATTGGTACTCTGCAAAGTGTCTCCAGAGACATCTCATTTCCCATATATTTTATCCCAGGAGTAAATTTTGGGTCCTCAGTGAAATCTTTCTTTAATGCAAAATCTATAACTTCTCTCCAGGCATGATTCTCTTGATGGAATGGAGGAGGAGGAAGAGGAAGAAGGGGAGAGTTCTATACAGAGTGATGATGATGAAGGTAGGTTTTGACATTATACAGAGCCCTCCGTTTTTACCAGTATTGTAATATTGATCCTGCAAGACACAGGGGCAATGATGCATTGCGTAGAATGGTATATACAGTGCAGGTCCATTACATGTATAATGCTGTATTAGATGTGAAAGTCTAGATCCTGATTAATTAACCCTCTACCTCATGAATATTCAAAGTTATGACTTGCTGAATAGTTAAATGGCATTTGAAACATTTTTTTTTTTATTTTTTTTTTTCGCTATGCAGACTGTTCTGAGCTTCAATATTATATAAGCAAACTATATGAGTTAACCCTTTCCCTCATAGAGGAAACCATGAAAAGACCTATGCAAACAGCATAAAACCAGATCAGCCTGCGAGTAACTATGCAGCTCCTCAGTGGTCTGGAAATGAGGACTTTATAATGAAATTTGGTAAGGTTTAACTGTGATTTTCTGCAGATCAGGCTTTATGTGGTACCTATTGAGTGCGTCAAAATAAGTCTATATGAGGGAAAGGGTTCAAGGGTGGTATACATGTGAAAGTGTACCATAAGTTGATTATAAAAATTACCAAATTAAGATTTGTAATTAAGTATTTGACAGCACTGTACAAGTATTTTGCTTTTCTATTATGATGTTACACGATATGATGGACTGCACTGTTTAGGAATAATACTGTGTAATGGCATTAAATATAAGATACTGATGGTTATGTAGGTTGGAAAAAGAATCAGTTTTATGGCTCAGCCTTTCAACCTTAACACCTGATAAACTTTCATCTAATTTACATATTTACGCATTAGTTATTTCACATAACAGATCATTGTTTTATTGTTGAGTTACAACATAGTTTGTATTTTGAGATGTGCTCCTTTAATATTCAATTACTCCTAGTTTGTATTTGAGATGTGCTCCTTTAATATTCAATTGCTCGTAGTTTTCATATTTGAGCTGTGCTCCTTTAATATTTAATTACTTTTCCTTCTTTTTCGTAGTTTTGATACATTCTGAGGAAGCTGAATATTTGTTTCAAGATAGAGCTTTGATTGCTTGATTCTTTTTGCCACAGGATGAAGTTTTTTTCAATTTTGGTTGATATAGTGAAAATAAATCACAGTTAAAGGCACTAGATTTAAACAATTGAAACAATTGGTAAAGGATTTTAAAAGTTGATAATCATAGAGTTAATATAATTATTTTTCATGAGTCACATATTTTAATTAAGGAAGGTATTCATCTGACACATTAAATTAATACAGATGGTTCATTAGATGTTCAGAGTTTTGCGAGATGTTTCTTACAAAGCAATATGGTATATGAGTTCTTAAAATGATGGAAATTATATGTGTTACTTATACACATATAATTCAAGGTATGCTTGTGTGACATTGCAAAAGTTACAAATACTATACTAATACCACATGTAAATTGAATGTAATAAATCCTGGTTACATATTCGCCTGTGGCACATGTATGTAAATTAAAATTAATGGCTTAAATTTATATGACTTCATTACAAAGGTCACCAAAAAATGTGTCACATGAATAATGCCCATGTATATATTGACACATGAAAGTAACACTTATGTTTATGTGACACATGAAAGTAACACTTATGTTTATGTGACACATGAAAGTAACACATGTTTATGTGACATATGAAGGTAACACTTATGTTTATGTGACACATGAAAGTAACACTTATGTTTATGTGACACATGAAAGTAACACATATGTTTATGTGACACATGAAAGTAACACTTACGTTTATGTGACACAGGAAAGTAAGACTTATGTTTATGTGACACATGAAAGTAACACTTACGTTTATGTGACACAGGAAAGTAAGACTTATGTTTATGTGACACATGAAAGTAATGTCCATGTTTATGTGACACATGAAAGTAATGTCCATGTTTATGTGACACATGAAAGTAACATTTATGTTTAAGTGATACACAAAAGTAATGCTCATATCTATGTGACACATGAAAGTAATGTCTATGTTTATGTGATACACAAAAGTAATGCCCATATTTATGTGACACATGAAAGTAATGCTTATGTTTATGTGACATGTCAGATTCCATGATGGGTAAGATATTTTGTGTAAATCCCAGTGGCATTCTTCTGACAGTCTCATACCATGTACAATGACCCCACACACCAGGACAGGAAACCACTTCACCTCCTCTTTACTTGTAGGATAAGGACTGTGGCTTTAGACTAAGGCCAAGGTCTTTGGTCAGGTCTCTTAATTTTAGTCTTTGGCTTTAAATTATAGTTCAAGTCTCTAAAGATTTAAAGGAAAAAATATCGGGAATTACTTCATTATTACTCTACTGTCTAGATGGTAGAATACAGAGTTGGTGTTAATCTTTAGTTACAGATAAGTACAGTGTATACACATCTCATATGATGATTATCAAAATATGCATACATGTACCAGTATTTTCACATTATTTTGATTGATTAAAATTCAGTGTTTTCAAAAAGTGAAATCATGTTTCAAAAAGCAAATCATTAAAGGTCAAGCTTAACCAAGTCAGATAAGTTTTCATCAAGCTGAACAAAATCTGAATCCAGTGTATAAAAGTGAAGGAGAGTGAATGGGTTTCCAATATGGTGTTGCATCTAACCCAGACTGTATTCAAGAAATAGTAACACTGTTGTTATGTCATCATCATGTTTAGAAAAGAGTCCTGATGTTTGCCTGCCGATAGAGTTAGATTTTTTTTTGTATGTGAATTTACAGTTGAATGTGATCTTATAAATGATTATGTTACGGATGAGTTTTGATACTCGAAGGGGAAAATGAATGGTTGCTAGATAAATTAAGCTGTCATGCCACGACTCAAAATAGAAAAATTGTTTTTGTGTCTTTAATACTTGATGTTATATATAATTGTTATGTATGAATACCATCAGCGGTGCTTAGAATAACTGGAGCCTGGTTAATTCTGTGTTGATAATAATTGTTCTTACCTGGGACAGGTTACATTTATTATAATAAGATTTACTGCAGTAAGTATTTGTGAACTAACTGTCCAAGAAACAGTAATTAATATGTAAATGTTGCTTAAGACTCTGCTCCATCTGTTTGTGTTTAGATATGACGGTTTGTTAAAAATTTCAATGTTTAGGATACTTAAGAACACTATTTTGATGCTACTATCCATACGTCTTCTATCAGGATCTAGTCATTCTGATTGATCCAATTGCCCTATGATCAAAAGATCCTGTGGTCTTATGGCCTTTTGATCCAATTTTCTATTGTCTAGTAACATATGATCTAATTTTTTTTGTGGCCTAGGTTTGGCCAAGATTATGGTCTAGTGACCATTAATCCAATGTCATGTTCTAGGGGCTGATAATCTAATGTGATACAGTCTAGTGACTTAGTATCCAATATCCTATGGTCTAATGGCCCTATGATCTTTAATATGTCCCATTTTAGCAATCATAATTATTATGTTCTAAGAGTGAGGGGGCTAGTAGTGTCCTATGGTCAAGGGGATCATATGATCTAATGCCCTTTTTTCTCAGTCTTGATGATAAGCAGTTTAAACCTATAAAATTGCATATGCTAGATGTATATGTACACTTTGTGAGCTCTCCTAGTCCCTCTGAAAAATCAACACTGAATTACAACACCTATTTTCATATTTGTATGGACACAACACTACTGTATTGCTAACCACCTGGCCTTAAGTGCGTAACAAAGTAGCTTGGCCTACCTTATGTTAATATCTTCAATGTTATATGCAATCGGAGGATGGTTGCCCAGATCTTTGCTACCTAATGTAACTATGTTAGAGACTGAAATGGGGTGTGGTTTAAAAGTGATTAATTGAAAATAGGAGGGGCTTGGAAAGGGGTGTGGCTAAAGGGGGTTGGGGCTGAAAAAGGGGGCATGGGTAATGGGAGGGGTGGATAGAATTACTTCGGAAGAATATTTTGGGAATTTCCCAGCTAATCCGGGGGTACAAACAAACTTTTACAGGTACATCTTCGTGGTGTTGCACTACTTCTATTGTGAACGGTAGTGCACCTTGAAGGTATAAACTGTAAAAGTTTGTTTGTACCCCTGGATTAGATGGGAATAACCCACTTTTGCCAAGTTCTGGATAACATATATAGAAGGGATGGCTATAATTTGAGGGGCAGGAAGAGGGATATGGTTAATGGTAGGGGCTGGGAAAAAGGGGTGTGGCTAATAGGAGGGGCTTGAAAAAGGGGTGTGGCTATGATAACAAGGTTGTATATGAGACTGTCAGGGGACTGCAAATACCACCCCCAGATCTGTTAAAACTGTAAAATGTGCCATTACTGATGTTCGTTATCTACTTGTGATTGTTCTTACTTGTTTCTTCAGTTTCATGGCTAACGCTTGATATCATTGTAAAAGGGAGACTTTTATCAGATTTTGATTTGTCTGTTTAGTTCAAGAAGAATATATCTTTATTTCATCATAAACCTGAAAGATAGAACGGAGCATAAAACATATATCACCATTTTTCTTCTTTTTATATTATTATTCATTTTGTTATAGTTGTTACATTGGAATGGACCTTTCCAAGTAATTGAAGCTTCACCTTTATCTACTGTTAAAGGGTTGTTTTCTTTTCATGGCCAGGTCAACTCCTAATAAACAGTATCCCAAACAAACAACAAGAATATAATTATAAATGGTGACAGTTATAAATGGTGACAACTGTTTTATGGTCTAATTAATGTTAGTCATAGTCAATAAATAAAGCATGCTTACAGTTGTCCTTTGTAAGAACAGAAATTGCTCCCAGAATTGTGTAGATGTATAAAGATTTCATAACTTTATTTTAGGAATGTCAAGTAGTTAGAATTGTTTAATTTGCCCTTATTTGGTACATTTTTTTTTAGTACATACGAATGATATCATTTGTCCTTATTTAGTATGTATGAATGAACTAGATATTGTCCAAACATGCATGCCATGAATGAAAATCTTTAACCCAACATTTGAGGGGAAAAAAGTGTTAGTACATGTAAAAAATATATGGAAAACCGCAGAGATTATTTGTATATTGAAGATATCCCTGCTTCATTAAGTGAGGACTATACAGGAATCACGCTGGTTGCGTCCTGTCCCATTTCGTCCTGTCCTACACTTACAGTATATGAAGTTTTGTAACTGTTGTTTAAAATGCTTTTACACCAGGATTTTTAATGTTATAACCAATCCGCAGCAAGTGCAGATAAATGTGTCAAGTTTTGTAATAATAGTAGCCTTTTTTCTGTGTCAAAATGGTTTGCAGGGTTGTAAATCACCTTCAGTGAAAGGTCTAGTTTATATTGAATAAGCAGATTATGTAGCGTATCATCATCCTGATTTTTTCCATTTTATGTACATTGTAATGAGGCACAAAGTGATTATACAAGAAACCAGTATTTTGTATAGTGCATTGGAGTACTACACAAAAAGTTAAAAAATTTATAATAAAGTCTTTACAGCGCAAGGTAAAATATTGGCTTGTTGTATTATCACTTTTTGCCTCGCTATCGTGCTAAACTATGTCATAAACATCAGCCATCGAATGTATTTGAAACAGAGGCTATGGGTCTTCTATGCTTTACTTTTACTCTTTATTCATATACATGTACTATGGTAATTGTTATAATTGTTATATACATGCACTGCTAAAATGGAAACTTGCTTTACATATAAGCTGTTATTTTGATATTATAAAGAGGTAATTTATTGGTCGAAGTTTAAGAATTTGATGATAAATTATGTTGTTAGCTGATATCAGCCTTCAATCCAAATGGCATACAACATAGGGGAAAAAGGCGGGTGGGGGAAGAACAATCAGTAATAGATCTATCCAGTAGCTTGGTAGGTAGTCAAAAGTTGACCTGGTTTACACAGAAACACATGGTTTTGTTTGAGATACTGTTTGTGGGCAGTTGACCTGGTCATCAGTGGGAATCTTACAGCTGAAAACTGGAAAGGTTCATAGTCTTGATCATTTATCCATTTTTTGTTATTTGATTTTCTTTTTGTAATGGCCTTCAGCAATAGAAATAAAAAAATCTGCATCAGCTTACATGTGCTTAAGTAACACACTCTGTAGCTTCATTTTGTGGCACTTGGTGTCCCATTGTAAAGACTGTTTGCTGCATAAAAGTAGATGAAATATGGTTACAAGGTGTTATGACCTTGCATTTGAAGTTTAAGGTCAAGGACAAAGGTCATGGTCTTTAAACCTAGAGGCAAATATTTCTCACATATTTCTGTGAAGCATCTATCTAGGAAAATTAGTGGACAAATAATAAATGATACAGAAATGTAAAATAGATTTTTTTTTTTTAATTTTAAAGAAATGTTCTTTTCCCCCTTCATAAAAAGAAATTGAAGCCTCATTATGGAAAAAAATATGGTTGTGTTCCCTGAAGTTGTTAAACTTTTATAACTAATATTTCAAAAAATCACTTTTCAGTTAAAATTTCAACACAAAAGTTTTGACCTGACAGCATTTTCATTTGTAATTATATCACTGACTTGCTGATTTCCTCTCTTACAGACACTGAAGTCTATGAAGCAACAGCACTTTATGATTTCAAAGGTCGCACAGAACGTGAACTGTCATTCAAGAAGGGAGATAATCTTCTGTTATACACGAAAGCCTCGGCAGAGTGGTGGGAAGGGGCATTTGCTGGGAAGGAAGGTCTGGTGCCCTCCAACTATGTGGCCATCAAACACCAGTAAGTTTCCTGTAGTGGTTAAATTAACCTTTCCCTCATAGAGGTCACCATGAAAAGACCTATGCGAACAGCATAAAACCAGATCAGCCTGCGAGTAACTCGCAGGCTGATCAGGTTTTATGCTGTTTGCTGCTCCTCATTGGTCTGGAAATGAGTATTTTGTAATTAAATCTGGTATGGTTTAACTTTGGTTTTCTGCAGATCAGGCTTTATGTGGTACCTATTGAGTGCGTCAAAATGAGTCGATATGAGGGAAAGGGTTAAATGTTGGTTAAACTTAAGGTAAGCCATTCATCATTAAACTGTGATCATGGTTCATCAAGAAATTGTGGGAATTTTTATAGAAAATGCGTTTCCTTTATATACTCAGAGCAAAATAGCCTTAAACTCCAAATTCAATGGATGCTTGCATCTGCACTGGTTCTTTTAAGCACTTGAAGGACCATGATTATAATTTAATGATGGATGGATTACCTTAAAGGGAGAAAATGTTCGGTTCAAATTATATATTTTGTTCTAGTTTCTGCATCTTTTGAAGGTGTCCAGCTGCATGTGTGAAATGCCTTAAAACTGTGCAATTACTTAGGCTGGCAACTCAAGTTTCATGAGTCATTCCACTAGGAAAATATTGCACACATCTCAAGAGTTTCATACATAGTGTCAGTGAACTGTCAAAATTTGTAAGTCCAGTGTTAGACATCATTGTTGCCCTTCAAGTCTTTGAGTTAATAATTTTGTGTTACCTGCTGTGAGGTGAGGTGACACATAGAGATCACTTTTCCGTCGTCTGTCTGTCCGTCACACTTTTTCTGTCAGGCTTGTTTGTCACACACTGCTTGTCTCGCTTCTGCAGGCAACACATGTATTCAAACAACACTCTTGTATTTCTTATGCGTTTAATTGAAGACTGAAGGTTTTAACTCCTGAAAACTACTGTAATCATATGCAAAATGTCAGAAATCATTACAGGCTTTTAGAGTAACTTTTATTGCTCCATTCATTTGGGGGTTCCATTAAACTAAAATTTAACTTGTTTGAAATAGGTTTTGACTTATCAAGATACAGGATATGAAATAAACTTACTACTCGGTAGTTAAAAAGAACAGGTTTATACAGTGTTTAATATTTTCAATCATTGACTTTGTTATTTCTCTTTACTGGTAATCACTCACTTGTTTGTTTTGATATATTATTAGGAAAAAATGAAAAGGTTACTTTTATTTTACTGCACACAGTGTGTTAAAAATAAATCTTGATATTCCTACAGGGCTGAGGACAAAAGGAGCATAACATCAGATGACAGCAAAAGTACCTCCTCTTCAAATCTGTCTCTTTCAACGAAATCCTCCACTCCCGGTCCGGATAAACCAAGCTCTACCACCAAGCCTCCCATCCTAGAGACAGAAATACTGGATACCATAGTGACAGAAACTAAACCAACCAATCAAACGATAACAGTAGGTCATGTGATGAGCCCAGGAAATCTAATGAGCCAGTCTATGATTGTAGACAGTCGGCTCAGTTCTAAGACTTCCGATGGGCCTCCATTCTGTATAAGCCCTAGTGTTGAAGTGCTAAAGAGACGGGCATCAAGCCCTGAGAAACACACCGGCTCAAATCGCTCAAGTGCATCTGACGATATTTCTAGCATGGATAATGTGTTAGCAGAGATTATGTCTGATGTCCGCTCATTAGAAATGCAGCAGACGACTGATAAAAGAATGAGCTTGCCTGTTCAAAAATCAAAAACGGCTGCTAAGCATACGCCTGACTTAGTGCTTGATCTTCCGGAGGGGTCCAATTCATCATCGCCCCAGGACAGTAGTGGGCCAGACAGCCCTACATTAAGTGCGGCGGAGACATTTGCCAAGTCAAACCAGGGGACTTTAAAGAAAGCCTCTTCAATGCCAAGAAATATATCTAGTTCGGAAGTGTATTCTAGTGAAATTCAGAAAATTTCAGACCCTTCTACAAACAGGTCATCACCTGTCATGTCGACATTTCAGAACCTGAAGCGTGATCAGTTGATGACCACCTCCGCTCCCATGTCTGGACGAAAGTTCAGTCTAGATGAACATCAGTCTAAGTCTACAACGTCATCGCCCATGCAAACCTTCTCTCCTCCGATTGCAGAGAAGCCAAAACCGCCAATCAAGGCGAAACCTCCCGTCATGAAGAAACCCAGTACACGGTCTCCAGATTTGTCGCGGAGACTGCAGGATAGCAGCTCAGATGTGGAACGTTCGAAATCGTCATCGCCATCAGCGTTCAAATAATATCAAACAGATATATTTTGTATGAAAAATCTCATAAGTGTGTTCTTAGTTGATTTTAAATGACTTAAATATGGAAGCATGCCCAGTCTTTTGTTTTGATATGTTTCAAAAATAGTATACCGGGGGCTTACCACACTGTTCTAAGTGCATTAAAAATTAGAGGGAGATGGAAAAACTTTTGTGACCAGCCCTTGAATTTTAATGAAAAAGTTGATGCTTTTAATTCTTTGCTATTTGAAGAAATGATAAATAGCAGGAAATGTTTGAGATTTGGCTTGAATTTCATGGGATGAATTAACTTCATCCAAACTCAGTGTCATTACTTGTAAACAGAAAAGAAAGTTATAAACAAAGCATTAGAGTGGTTAGTCTTCCAAACTTCTTTGAGGTGAAGTTTGTCTATTTCATATTTATATTGGCCTATGCTATTGTGAAGTTTACCTACTGCTGCCAAAAATGACTCTTATTTAATCCTTTCCCATTTGGCATTGTTTGATAAGGAATCACATGACTGGTGTAAAACCAGACTAACCTGATCGCGTTTAAGTCTGCATGCTGTCCAACAGAATAGACGAAATAAGGTGGTCATTCTGTGCAGCTATTATGCATTTTTCATGAAACTTGAGATTTTTTGAAGATCTCAGTCTCCCCTTTTTTTATTGACCTAAAACAAATTTCAGGTTGTTGATGGATTGTTTAACAACCTATAAAAAATCCATATTGAGATTTGTGCAAGAAGACAGGTAGCTAGTTGTTAGCGCAGTCAGCTTGTAGGCAAGAAGTACAAGGTTCAAGTTTTTGTCTCATTGTACATTTTTCTCACATGGTTACATGTGCATGATGCAAAACAGCATGCTTGAGTGGGAAAGGATTTGAGCTTATCGATGACTGGCTATGAAATTGTTCCAAGTCCTTTATTAATAGAAGGAGATGGGACAATTTTATGGTCAACTCTTACCATAATCTCTGGCAGTCTGGTCAAGATGTCAAAGTCTTTGATCTTCTTGGCCATAATATTAAGATTCAAAATGATCAGCATTAAGATCAACATCTGGTTCAGATGTATATTTGCCATCGTTTCAACTTGCCATTCAATCAAGATGGAATTCTTCTGTGTGATTTTTTAATATCTGATTTACTTGTTTTATGATCTGACATTAATTCTGACTTGATTTTAAATGGATGTCTAGTGCCGAAGAGGCTCTCAGTGTGTATGTAACAGAATGGTATCAAGGATCACATTCACAAAACACCACCATTTTCTTTTTTATATTTTTTTCTTTCCCCTACCATCATAGTAAATCTGATTTGCCATTATCACACATTTCCAAGAATATTTTTAGACATGATAATACTGTTGAATTTATTTGGATTTTTTTTTGTTTTTTTGCAAGGAATAACCCCCCCCCCCCCCACCCCCTTTGTTTTGCAAGGAATAAAAAGCCCAAATACTGTTCATCTTTACTTCCTCTCAGATGTTTTTTGAATAGGGTCTTTGATTTTGAAGGCATATTTTGAAATTATCAATCATAAAATTCTGGTCTTTCTTTTACTGTATTCATGTACAATATTCCGGATTGTGTAAAATAATTCCTATGGTAAAATACTTCTTTGTGTATATTTTATGATATATATATAAATTGTTAATCAGCTTTTGATATCCATAGAAAATCACTAAAGACTGTATATGTTAAAAGTAAGTTTCAAAGATAAATTAGTATGCTTGTTGCTCAAATAAAAGTATTTCTTGTCTCGTTTTAATAGTGAATATATATTTGAAATAGGTCTACATCTACAAAAAATAGTTCTCATATGTTAAAAAATATTTCCAGGCTGGAATTCAAACTCCACATAGTAACCAATCCATGCCACTATGCAAAGTCGTTTAAGTATGAATTCTTTAAAAAAAACTTCAGAATATTTTTCCTATCTTTTAACATGCATGAGTCTTAGATAAACGCAAGTTCAATAACACATTAGGAACAAATAGAAAAGAAAAAAAATGTATTACTGAAAATAATTAATTGATTTTATCTGCTTTTCCTTTATGATAGATGAGAGATCTATTTACATTTAAGGGGAGGTCACTGCTAATAATATTGATTTTGAACAAGCATTGAAAATAATTCCAGTTCTACAAAAATAATTCTGGCGTGCATTCAGTATGCCAAACTGTAAGCAACTGTTCACTTACAGATAGCTGTGAAATTGTCTTAGAACCATATACCATGCTTTTCACGTGTGCCTTACATTGTAGATATAGGTGAAGATTGTGGTTTAAGACTTTAAGACAAGTTCATAGCTGACTTAAAGCGAATGTCTGAAAACGGTTTGTGCCAGTTGTGTCTAAAAATACCTGAAATAAACTCCGTCACTTAGGGGATTGTGTTGTTTTCTTTTTATTGTAGATTTGTAAATAAACTTCATGTGCAATCAAATCGTAAAGAGTAAACTGTTTTGGGATATGTCATTAATTGAAAATAGTTGTAGCAGACTTATTGTGGAACACTGTTATTGGTCTAATTCACTTTGAAAAATGTCATTTCATGTAATCATGTCTCTTTGGAAAAGGTCAGTAAAAAATCTTTCATTTGTTTGTAAAGAAAGTGTGTTGTCTCTATAGAAGGTCTGAAATATTTGAAAATCTCTTAGTAATGTTCATTTTTATATGAGTTCAGTCTGGTTCATTTTTATATGAGGTCCTGTAGTCTGTGTATATGTATTTGTATGTATGGGTTGGTGAGTTATATTTGTTTGGTCAGCAGTAAACGAACAGTAATAACATTTAAAATATTTCTGAAATTTCCTTTACATTATTTGCCTTCAGAAATAAGTGCTTTGGGAACAAGGGAATAGTTTCAAACCAGTTCAGAGAGACGACACTTCCATCGTCTAACATGGAGGGAAGTGGTATGTCTGACTATCTAGAAGTCAAAATACGTTTGCAGTGAAGTTTGGGTTTACTGTTGGTACCAGGAAGTTATTTTTGAAGAAACAGTGACATTCTATTGGGCCTATATGGACTGTAAAAGCTAGAAATGAGGAATGTGTGCAATGATACCGTTCTTCCTGATGTGTTCAGTATATACTCATATGTGTGTTATAAGACGGCACTGTGTCAGTTGATTTGACCACTCAGACATGACAATATAGGAAAGGTAGCAGGTCAAAAGTCTTGTGTTCCATAAAATGAATCAATAAATGTTGATTGTGTGAGGGAACCAATATTCATATAGTTTTATGAATACTGAAAACGTTATGATATGAATGATATATATTGTTAAGTTACTTTGATCTTCTGTATGAAAAGTGAAAATACAGCAATTGTCTGTTCTACGAAACACATGCGCATAAAATATGATAAATAAATCAACAATTTCCCAATCGAGCATGAAGGGTACAACAATAAAGTTAAAAATTATAAAGATTATTTAAGATAAAAGTTGTAACATTAATTTTGGGATTCATTTTCCTCCATTTCTCTTTCCGTTCAGCATCAGTGTGATTGATATTTAGATTATTAGATTCTAGAAATCAAATGCTAATATCTTTTGCCTTTTTGAGGATGGATTATTTCGAAACCTGTTTGAGGATGGATTATTTCGAAACCTGTTTGATAGAAAGTAAAATGTGGTGTTCATACCTGATATATATATTGGTTTATATAGTAAACTCAAAACAGTAAGAGGGGACATTTTCAGATCACCAAGCTTATTTTGAGGTATATTCTCAGTTTTGCAGCAGACGGCATAAAAATTATTTGTACTTGGGATTTTCTAAGCATCACAATTATTCAAACATTTAATTCCTCCCTGTCATGTGGTCCTCATACTATTGCAACTCAGTCTTGTATCCAAGTGTTAATGGTCTCAATCTAGTCAGTCTCCCAAGGGAGTGTTGGTGGAATGCAAGTTATTTTAATTAATAAAATCTCCCTACAAATATCCTCAAATAAGATTTAAACTTCCAACCCCAAGATGTCGGGCCATGCAGTAGTTTGAGATGTAGACTCTGATTCATAATTTTTATTAGTAAATGATAGTGTAATAAATCGTATGGTAAATACATGTAGTTTTCAACCCATCTTTTACTGGTGTGTAAATATATTATATGATGTTAACAGTGTATAGTAGTCACATACTGAATATTTTCTTTTATTACCTTTTAGTATGGTTTTCATTTCTCAAGAAAATAATTCTTGGAAATATAACATGTGTCGGAAGAAAGGAAATTGTACTTATTCATGTTTGATTTTCTTATTTGTGCAATATTTAACAATTTTCTTAAAGTTTCAAATTACCTCAAGTTATTGGTTTCTGGAAGATCTGGTCTCTGCAAAGAGATTATCTTACCATTTGTTGATTATGCACCTGTCAGTGTTTTGCCCCAGGGGGGCGGGGAGTGGTGGGCTGAATTAGGGGAATTTTTTTTTAAGTCTATCCCCTACGTAGGGCACTGGTAAATTTGTTAAAATCCCCATTTTATATGCTTAAAAAAGTCCATTTTCTGGGACCTGGTACAGTACTGTCTGTCAAATTCCTGCTATTCGAAACGGTCTTTTTTGTCAAAAGCCCCATGTATACCCGCAGCCCTCCCTGGGGCTAAACATTGATAAGTGTATTACAATGACTTAATGTTCCTTTATGCCTCGATATACTCAAACCGCAAAGGATGTAAACATGTGTTTCAGTGATGGAAAATTTGGGGTGTTGTGTACCTATATTTCACTGGAAGAATTGGAAAGTAAAATAATGTTATTTCATGAAAAGAATTAGGATTAATTTTAAAATGGGGTCAACGTTTCTGCAATGTTTTATTTCAATGCAGATGTTGGTAATATAAGACAATTTCTGGTATTATCTGAAACAAAAGCTTTTTATTATAATGAAAAAAATGTAACTGAAAAATTGTAATTATTGTGTTGTTGGGAAGTTAATGTTTTGATTGTTTGTCAAAATATTGTGTGAAAATATTGTGTGAAAATCTATGGCATGATTGATTTTCATCCTGTTTTATAATCAGTCCTTGATCTTGATGAGAGCACATGGAAGCTTAGATGTAAAATTATTCATTCAATTTGTAATCTACTCTAGAAATGACTATATTATCCTAATTGTTAAATACTTGTGCTAAAATCCAAAATATAGAAATGAAAAATAAACATAAAAATGAATTTTGTTATGTGTTTATTTTTCTTTAACAGGATCAGATTCTAAAGGCAATTTAACAAATTTTTTTGTTTGTTTTTAATTGTGATATTTAATTTGCAACTATTGAAAAGAATATTGTCTATTCTGTTTGTTGCATTTGTATGTTGCATAGGAGCAGTGAAGCCTACTTATTGCACAGCAATGGATTTTCTGTCAGGGTTACCTCGCCTTATCACCTGTAAGCAGGTACAGCCTACTTTAGGAGACCGAGACGATATACAAGGGTGCTTAATGCGATACACAAGGTCTTTTGGAATAGATTCCATAGTTCTTTATGGTACTTGGTGCATAGCACCAATACACATGAAACCCCTTTACAACAGTCTTGTCCAGCTGGCATGCGGTAGGTCAATGGTTCTACCCGGGTATCTCTGTGTACTCGGGGGTCTTCCTCCACCTGTAATTAGCTAGACGTCGCTATATGATTAAAATACTATCACAGCGACGGTAAACCCCAATACAACAACAACAACAGTCTTGGATGAACCAGTGCTTGGATGAACCAGTGCTTGGTTTCTAGTTGGGCGGGAGACTCTGAATCATGTCCCACAAAGTTTCCAAGGTTCGACCAGGACTTGAAGCCCAAACCCAGGTCCCCAGGATAGGCAGTCCAGTGTATTACCACTGAGCCATTGCTCCATCCTACTTGTCTCATCTGATGAATTCACCACATGCAATGATGGATGATATATAAAAGCTTGTGGAGCAAATTACTTAACCCTTTCCCCCATAGAGGAAACCATGAAAAGACCTATGCGAACAGCATAAAACCAGATCAGCCTGCGAGTAACTCGCAGGCTGATCAGGTTTTATGCTGTTCGCTGCTCCTCAGTGGTCTGGAAATTAGGATTTTGTAAGTAAATTTGGTAAGGTTTAACTGTGGTTTTCTGCAGATCAGGCTTTATGTGATACCTATAGAGGGCGTCAAAAGGAGTATATATGAGGGAAAGGGTTAATGAGATAGGAATCTTGTAAATGTGTGTTAGAGTTACGGCCCTTAGAAATTTCTCTACAAAAAATTAAGAGATATACTAAAGGTTATCTCTGATATTGGGTTTTTGGTGCAAACCACTTCTGATATTTCAATGAATCTTGGCATGTGAATCACCATGATTGGTAGCTGTAAAAGACCTATTAGAAACTTGCTTACGCAGGGGTTATGACCCTTATATTTTCTCTCTCTCTCTCCATATATATGGAACATTATGGCACAAACCACTTTTTCATTTTTGGAGATATGTAAATGCAACTCAATTGCTTTTAACCAATTAACCAGAGTCTTGAAATCGACAAGGAAGGAATTGATTGATCATTCTGGAACTTGGCCGTCAATTCATGCAGCTTTCTTCCCCATAGTATAGAACAATTGATTTCAGAGAAAGGCCTCTCTACTATTCTTTCAGATTTAAAACTTCCATATCTTAATTCGAGCTTTAATTTCAACTTTTTATTGTATTTATTTTTAAAAAAATATTCTCTTCACTTTTCATTCAATTTTCTCACCTACCGGACAGAGTTACCCCGAAATTTACCTGTGTGAGATAATCTTATCTCGTACAGCTGACTGTCTACATGTACAATGAGTAAAGCGATACTTAATGGGTTCACAAATGTTATGAATTTATATTTCAGTCGTATTTCAGAGATATTTTCTAGTTTGTTTATAATTTAGATGTTAAACAAAATGTGGCATCTTGTGTAATTGAATATTTATTATGGTTTATTTTGTTTTGCATAGAGAGTATAAATAAAAACACCGTAATGCGGTCTTGTGTACGAAGAATAATTTACCACGCCCATTGAGTCACGGATGAGTAATATGATGAGTCCCGGATAATATATCCAGGAAGTTTAAAGTCTGTCGTACAAATACTTTCAGAGTTGCATGTGTCACAAGCATACAATTCATTTTTTTAAACAAAGGCCATTACTCTGTCAACTTCAATGGCGGTTCGATGAAAATACCCAAGTACCAAAGTTCATGTCCTGAATAATATATCCATGAAGTTTCAAGTCTGTAGTACAAATGCTTTCGGAGTTATGCGTGTCATAATAACGGACGGACAGACGTACGGACGTACAAACTTACGGTCGGTCAAAAGCAAATCCATATGCCCCATCCCCCATTTTGGTGGGGGTATAAAAACAATCGTTACAATTATGAAAGTGATTTTCAGAGAGAGAGAGAGAGTGCATGTTTGAGGATTTCTGTTCTAAGATGTGTCAGTCTTACTGAAATAGTTCTAAACATCAATATATATATGGGTCTCCGTGGCCCGAGAGGGTAAAGTCGCTGACTTTAACACTCACTCTGCCCCCTCACCGCGTGGGTTCGAATCCCGGCAGGGTCATTCGGATTTTCGTGTGAGGAAGCCTTCCAGCTGGCTTGCGGTAGGTCGGTGGTTCTACCCGGATGCCTCCGTGCATTCCGGGTCTTCCTCGACCTGTAATTAGCTGGACGTCGCTATATGACTGAAATACTGTCGAAGCGACGGTAAACTCAAATAGTCAAGTCAGTCAATATATATAATCAAAGCGCACAATGCGCTGAGAGACGGCGACGGAATTAACATTCTAAACCCAGAGTTTCTGAAATTATTGAAGCAGTCACATTACGACAAAAACTCCATCCGCTGTTGCTACAGAAGTTCTGTTTGTAACATAATAATCTGGAGTAAAGGTCATGAACCTTTCATTCATAAAGAGCTGCATACCTAAGTAGGTCATTCTCTTTCTCTAGTGCTAGCGAATTCTATCTGTTGATTTGTATATGTAGAAATTGACCAGGTATTTGATTATTTAAGATACTAGAATGTTTGCCTATCTATTTCAAAGTTAAGAAATGCCATGGGAGGAACCTTACTCGCCATCATGCAAAATATTCTGTGGACTACTTTAGGTCAATTACATACATACGGAGCACTACTTTTTTCTTTTTACAGGAGTAGATCTCCATGTACGTAAGATGAGTTGCTGTTCTGGTTAAGAAATGTCACGGATATTTTTTTCACGCTTAAATTTGATGCTTCCAGTGAAAAATAATGGCAAAAAAAAACAACATGTTAACAAACAGTAACACACTAAAAGCGGTTACGGTTATGATTTAAACGCCTGTGTAACCTATTCCACTCGTATTCGTTAGTGCAGAATCGCATTACATGGATCCGCACTAAGCGCGGAGAGGTACAGTTAAAAATGTTGTGGAAAATATGCAAATTAGCAAGGCCTGATTTCGATTTTCAGCATAAGACGGCTAATCGCCGTCTAAAAAGAAATGCGTGGGATATCGAGCGGTCACGTGACTTCTATTAAAGTGAAAATCTTAATGATTAAGAGCAGCTCTTAACGGGTCCCGTTCAGTGATTTCATTGGCTGAAACATGTAGGTTATGTTCTATTTGCATGTAAACAGAACATAATATTCTTTCAATAATTTACTGAAGCTATACGGCTCAATTTCCTAGGAAATCAGTCATATTTGAATTTATTCGATTTGCGGTGCGAGGTACAATTTATTGAAATAACACATGTGTGAGAAAAATTAAAAATATAAATCATGTCTGTTAACCCTTTCCCTCATAGAGGACACCATGAAAAGACCTATGCAAACAGCATAAAACCAGATCAGTCTGCGAGTAACTCGCAGGCTGATCAGGTTTTATGCTGTTCGCTGCTCATCAGTGGTCTGGAAATGAGTATTTTGTAATTAAATTTGATTAAGTTTAACTGTGGTTTTCTGCAGATCAGGCTTTATGTGGTACCTATTGAGGGCGTCAAAATGAGTCTATATGAGGGAAAGGGTTAAGCTGGGTCGTGTGACAAATATGATATTCTTTATGAATAGTAGGATACCGAGGATGGGCTTTCAAAAATCTTTAAATAGAGACTGTGACATTATAAGCTTGCACTCATTCAGAACAGAACAAAAAAATATTTTCATCCAAGTACAAAAATGAACAATATGGAGAAATGTTGAAGAAACGAAATACAGTACAAAACGTTTGTTCCGGTTGGGGATAACATGGGCATCTTGTTTTATACATTTGAGAAAGATTAAAACAACCACAATTAATGATTTAAGATAGACAGATGTATCTTCGTAAGAGAAAAAGGGAGAAACGGTAAAGAGAAAGACTTCACATATTTAGAGGTGAGCATATAACAAAAGCAAGGGTGAAATTTTCTGAGAAGTTTCTAGGTATATAATTCCAAAATTTGTCCTTGACAGTGTTCGAAAGCGAAAGGTGTCAAATAACATTTTGAAGTGCAACTTCATATGAAAACAATAAACGATCAGGACACTAGTACATTTGCCACTGGCGAAAACGAAATGCGGCACACACACACACATATACGCATTTTACAGAATAAATAATCTAATTGTCGTGATAGTTTATTGTTGATAGATGGACATGGGGAAAACAGGTACACTAATTTGGGGCAGTCTAAACAACCGACATAATGTTCCCGTGAGGAGCGTCGAGTTCGTACATAGGGATGAAATAAACACTGGAGCACGGGAAATTACATTTCAAACAGACACAAAAAATCAATGTAGACTCAACAGTTACAGCATGCAGTTAGTATTATCTAGATTTAAAATGTAATTGGAAATCCTTTGGGTTATCTGAAATGAAATAACTAAATTCTTTTTCATATTTTGACGAATAAAATCATGCTAAGTAATGAACGATATTAATTAAAGTGGTCAGTCCGAATGTACTGGCATTGTAACGGAAAAGTAGTTTTATGAGTTTCAAACGGTTACATAAAATAACTTAATTTTGGTTGAACTTTCGCATTATCTCATGAACAAACATGCTTAAATTTCTTAAAATATTTGGATTTTTACTTGATATTAGCAAGTTCAAGTCAGATTCGTTATTTATGTACTGGCTAATAAACTCACTTCTTGTATCTTGAAAATAGCTAAAACATAGAAGATAGGGGCTCTCATCGCCGATATTGTCTGTAATACAGAGAGGACATTTCCTATCATGTAGAGGTGTTCCATCAAATCTACCCGTCTCTATCGGAAAGTTATGATTGGCTGTTCGGAACTTAAAAAGACGCGTTGCTTCATTTTGATTTAGTAGTGTTAAATATTTTTCGAATCATGGGTAGTTTTAAATCCGCTATAGATAACTTCTTTATTTGAGTTTTGTAAACTACTGTGTCAGTTTTGTTTATATTGATCGATTATGGTTTGCATAATTTCTTTGTTTAAGTTTTTGTTTTGCATATATTCTTGATTTATCCATAAATCTGGCCTTCCTACCGAGGTAAGCATGTTTTTATTTTCTCAATCCATTTAAAATGCTCATTTCTTTTTGACATCATAAATTTGTATAACTGATAACTTATTTATTTCTATTTCCGGTTACAAGACGCACCCAAAATGATACCATACGGTTTTGAACAACAACTGAAACTGGGTATTTACCAAGTTCTTCATGTCAAAATGAGATAGGAGTGGTTTACGTGCTGGAGGAAGTTATTTTGAACTCTTTTATGTCAAGATTTTCAAAGCTAAAAACCTCTGAGCCGTATAATAATACGGAAGGACAGTGAGATCAAATATTTTTAACGATTATGTAAATAGGTAAATCACTGTTACGAGATCTCAGAAAAGTAAATGAAGTGCTTTATTTGCTTGTTGGGATACGTGTTTACGAGCTTTTTCAGAATGAACAATTATTAGTAAAAGAAACTCCAAGATAATGATATTGTTCAGTATAATCAAGCACGTGAGCCCCAAGTTTAAAAATTTGGGTATTCCTTAGGTGTCTTGCACCGAAAACAATTACTTTTTTTTATATATTTACTTTCAGGTATTAGCAACAATATTAATGGAAGATGTCCAGGCTGTTCTGAAAATCTTCATTTGGGGATTGGCGCATATTTACTTCCTGTTTATGTACACACAACGTGTGTTTGTCTGCGAAATGGTGAGCGGTGGTTGAATTAGTCATTTACACTGCAGAGAAATATGGACAGTTATTAACTTATTGAAAGTAGATTAGCGTATTGACACATTTGTCTAAGTAGGCTATGTATTCATTTCAAAATGACTTGAATATAGTATATGTTATAGCTTAAACTTATATTTAGTGAAGTTGGTGTCAAGTTCAGATTTTTCAATTTTAAAAAGTTAAAATAAGGGCGGATAGTGTAAAACATCTGAGTTCAAACGGATCTTATATAAAATTGAACAACCTGCCGCATAACACAGATGTGTTTCACGCACCGCTATCTATTTTTACACAAAATTAAAATGTATTGGCTCACAGGAGAAAATGGTTGGAAAAAGAAACAATGAGATGTCCATTTTATTTAAAAAGTGACTACAAAAAGAAAGAAAAAACAAGACAAAACAAAAGTCCAGCAGTATACTATGAATACCGTTTCCAAGTAATCAGATAGCCCTAAATCCGTAGATTTGTGCGAAGAGTGTGGGATTGAACCCAACATTGGTAGAATTAGTTTAAACTTTTGTTGTTGGCTGGAAAAAAGTTTTTACAACTTAAACTAATCCCTCTCGACAATTCCTGTATTGGGCCAGTACTTTGCGTCTGGAAAGATAATGAAAAATACTTGCCCCCAACGGAGTACTATGTAAGACTTTTAGATAAATGTATGCTCGGAGCCAGAAACTGAATTCTGAGTGGATCTAGAACTAACCTGATATTGTACCGGAAGTAAGTAAACCTCAGGTAAGATGATGGGTGTTTTCGTGATATTGTGCTAAGATGACCACCATTAGTGTGTCACGTGACTACAATGGCGGCGAGAAAGTAAATTTGAAATCTCTTGTGTGAAAAAATGGATTTTGATATATTTCAACGCATTCTAGAGCGTAAAAATGACATACACTGTTGAATGAATGAATATTGATGTCATTTACTCAAATACACCCAGGATTATTTCTGTTATTTGAAAATAGTGCGTAATTTAAAATAGACTGCTGTGTGTACCCCCGGGCATATCGTGAGAGACAGAGAACAAAGCGCCGAGACTGTGTCCATTGACCAGACAATTAAACCAGTAGGTAGGTTTGATTTATTTTGGAAAAGAAACCATAAATCAGATTTATACATTGTCATTTTAACATGAGAATATGAGAGGGAAAAGAACAACAACCAAGAACAAAGGACAAACAAAAGAAAAAATATTGATGAGTGATAACGGACAACCACAATTCTCACAGTCAAACCCTCAACAACATACGGCCGCAAATATACCAAATATGAATTTTCCGACCGCAGACTTGATGAGTCAAACAAGAGACATATGGGACAAATGCATTTTCTCAAAACAATATAAAAACTCAACAAAATCAAGGCTGTCATACTATGCAATACATTCAAGGCATAAACTCATCACGACAAGGTCAGGCATGTGCACCGGTACAAGACGAAACTGTTGCTATACCACACTGGGCGGCCAGTCTTTGCCAACAAATGAGCCACATACAAACCTTACTTGACGGACATACTAAATGTTGGCAAGTTGTAGAAAATCATATCTCACAACAAAACGAAAAAAATATCCAAAATGGAAAACCAGTTATCGGAGGTAACAAGTTTAAAACAAGAAATGAAAAACACTAACAAAATTATGACACAAGTCCAACAAGAAATGAATGAAATGCAAACTAGATGACTGACTATGATGAAACCATCCAGCAATACAGTGATATGTATGACGACATAGCAACAAATAATAATGACATAAACAAACAGATGAGCGACATTGAGAAACGTTTGAGAGCACTAGAAAACCAACATGACGACATGAACAAACAATTAAGAGAGACAGACGACAAGGTCACAGACGTTAGATGGCGAAGTATGCGGGAGAATTTCTTGTTGTTTTTTTTTCAGAAGTAAAATTGGTAAACGAACGCGCTGAAAATTGTGAACAGACCATAAAAGAATTTATCAAAACTGAAATGGGAATCCAGGAGGAAATATCTCTTGACATGTTACGCAGATTAGGGTGCTACAATAACAGAAATGTAAGGCCGAGACCTACTGTAGCGAAATTTACTTTTTTCAAAGACCGAGAGCACGTCCGATTAATGGCACCACAAATACCTGAAACATCTGGGCAATTCGGCCCAGAAATCGAGAGTAAAAGAAGGGCTTTGTATGAAGTTGCGAGGGACGCACGAAAAGACAAATCCAACAAAGTACGATTGGTAAGAGATAAGCTATATAGAAACGGGGAGTTATATAACCCGCAATGAAAAAATCCACAATGCAAAACATAAAACGTATGAAAGGGGAAACATCAACAAAGGAAAGAATACTGGACACGGATAATCTTCAAAACAAGCAACACGTACCCGAAATATTTACACATCAAGAACCTTCACACAGACAACAGGTACAAAAACAGAAAATTCACTTCCGATCGAAAACAGGTTTTCAGTTTTACCCCTCGTAGGACAGGCAAGAAAAAAGCAACTTCACCGCTTGAAAATAGCATTTAAAAAAGACCTTACGTTGTTTTCAGTGAAAGCGAGAGCGATGACTTCACGCAGGAGGCACTGTGCACGCAAAAATCTCCATCGTTATTGAAAAATTGCATCACACAAACTTTACCTACAGAAGCATGTATGGAAATCCAGACGTCCCCGTTTATAACATTATACCCTGGTCACATATTCATGGAAGACTGCCACGGAAGAGCTGCGGATTCGTTCCAGCATCGTCCGTAACTTCCCGTACTGGCCAGTAGCTCTCCGTATTGTAACCGTAGTCATTGGTAGAAGTGCTCGTGTATCCGTAGCGATCCTTGACAATTTTTGAACATGCCCAAAAAATCGCTACGGATCAAACAACCGTAGCGTTTCCTTACTAGTCCGTATTTGATCGTACTGATACGTTCTGGTCCGTATGAAAACCGTATCAGTCCGTACTTATTCGTAGGCCCAAAATTGTCAAAGGTTGATACGGAGAACTACGTATTAGTACGGTTACACTACGTTTTAGCTACGGTTATGATACGGATTAATACGGATTTGTCACGGAAAGCCACGATTTTTATACGTTCTACTATGGAGAGGCAGGGTTTTGCACTGTTTTTTATGGTTAACTACGTTGCAGCAACGGTCTTTTACGGTTTACTACGTTGCAACACGACACAGTATGGAATTGTACGGACCACTACTGTTTGGTGGGATAAATTCATTATCCTTAACTTCCACAAGGGTATTATAAATACTCCCTCAAGACACAACGTATTTGCGTTTTGTCGTAGAGTGCACAATCATGAATCGTCAACAAATGGTGTTTGCAATAAATTGGCTGCAATTGGATATTGATATGGCACAAATGCCAAGGCAGTGTTCGAGCTGCTTTATGACATACATAAAGGTAATAATTATATTAATATCGTACTATTAGTAATAGCTTTACATTTAAGGTTACCTATACCGTAGCAAACCGTAGTGTATCCGTAGTACAATCGTCCTGATTAGTGTCGTAACCGTAACAATCCGTATCTCTCCCGGGGCTTTTACCTACATTTTGGCGGTAGATCCGTCGAACTCCGTACTCACACCGTTGTGCATCCGTATTGGAACCGTAGCGGACTACGGAATTTGATATTTCCGTAGTCATTCGTGAGCGATTAGACCGTAGCTCTTCCGTGGCGGTTATCCGTGAATATGTGACCACGCCATTACCCCCCGGCGAGACTGATCATGACCAGGTATCAGAGAAAGCACGTGAAACTTCGGGACAGATTGATTTGTGCAAAAATAACGATATATTTATTTGGTATGGCAGAATTATTGGGGACTATGAAAACCCGATGCTAACATGCAAAAATTCCAGTGTTGTTGATTATTTATCTCATCTTCCTATGTATTTGAAAATATTATTGATTTTAAAGCAGATGAATTCTGTTGCCTATATCCATATGTTCACTGTCCACTAACAGCTAATCTGAAAACTAAATTTAACATTAAAGATAAAGATAAAAACAAACAATAAATACAGAGAATAAACCAAAATTAAAATTATGGGATAATAAAAAAAAACTTGTTTTCAGAAAATACAGATATAATTAAAGTCTCAGAAATAGAAATGAAACTTGACGTAATAATCGACAGCAATAAATTTGGAAAGTTCTGAACACTCCTTTGGAGTAATAAACAGCAATACAAAATATAAAACAAAAAACAAACTGTATAAAAAGGCTATGCCTGGTTTGACCAATTATGCCAGAAAATGCGAGATATATACATAAACAAGAAAAAAAATTTTAAAATTTACAAAAAAAAAAAAAAAAATAAACAATAAAAAAGTTAATACTTTAAAATACAAAACAAAAACTCTGTTTCTTTGCAAGATTATTTCAAAATTTGAATGACAATCTTGACGACACTGAAACAAATGATACGGATGAAAACGATAACAACTTTATTAATAACATAGAAATCAATGGCCCAGTAGCCAGAGAGGAAATACTTAAAGCTGTTAAAAATCTAAAAAAAATAATAAAGCGCCAGGAATAGATGAAAAAGTAAATGAGCAAATTAAACATTCTATTAATTACATGATAGATATATACATAAAGTTATTTAACATAGCATTTGACAAGGGAATTGTACCTGAAAGTTGTACTATAGGCCTAGTCAAACCAATATATAAAAATAAAGGAAACCCAAAGTTTCCAGAAATTACAGACCAATATCACTCCTTAGCTGTCTAGGAAAACTTTTTACATGTATTATAAGTAACATATTAAATATATACGCAGAAAAATTAAATCTTATTCACGAGACTCAAGCAGGATTCCGGAAGAAATTCTCAACAATTGACAATATATTCATTCTAAAAAGCTTAATTGACCTCGTGCAATCTGATAAGAAAAAAAATTATACTGCTGCTTTATTGACTTTAAACAGACTTTTGATTCAGTATGAAAAGTAGGGTTGTGGAAAAAACTTAAAACCGAAAATATTAAGAATAAATGTATAAAAGTTATCCAAAACTTATACAGTAACATAAAATCAAAGGTAGTAACATCAGAAGGAGAAACATCTTTTTTCAACTGTTTAGCTGGAGTGAGACAGAGAGAAAATCCATCGCCTTTTATATTTTAAATTTTCTTAAATGACCTTGACCTTTACTTAAGAACAAACAACATAAATGTAACATCAAGAACAAATATTACGGAGGAGGCACACATATATCTAAAGCTTTTCATTCTTCTTTATGCGAATGATACTATAATCTCCGTGATAATGAAAGAGATTTACAAAATGCACTAAATAAATTAAAATTTTATTGTGACACGTGCAAACAAAAGATCAAAATCAGTAAAATTTAAGTTATATAATCTGAAGAAATCCTCATATATGGTAATTGGCGAAACCGGCATTACACCATTTATTGTCATTATAAAAAGAACAAAAACAAAAAAGAACAAAAACAAAAAAACAACAACCCCCCCCCCCAAAAAAAAAAAAACAAAAAAAAACAACAAAAAACAAAAAAACAAAAACAAAACAACAACAACAAAAAAAAACCCCATAAAACAACAACAACAAAAAAAACAACAACTCAGAACAATAGCATATTGGTCACGTATAATTGAAAATATCAAAGGTAATGAAACAACAGAATTATCCGCAAAAAATATCTAATAATACACCAACTATATTCACAAAACAAACTAAAATCAGCTTGGCTAGATAGTATTGAAAATAACCTATGCTCATTAGGATTTTCCGGTATTTGGAATAGTCAAAATTTTGCTAATAGTAAGTGGCTCCTCTTACCAAAAACATAAAGATATGTTTATACAACAATGGCATCGGAATTGAGCCAAACATCGGACACCAACCTATACAAACACATCAAACTCTCAATTTATCAAAGTAAAATTATTATTGCATTTGTTACAAGAAACCACAACTTACCCATTGAAACTGGACTGCAGAGAACAAGGAGATGAATTCCACTATTTATTTAAATGTCCAGTTTTCCATACACAATGAAAAAAATATTTGGATGTGACAATCTACAAATGCCCAAATATGATAAAACTTATTGAATCAATTAAGTCTGAAAATATTGTAAAACTTAAAGGGTTTAGTTTGTTATGCTCATCTATAATAAAACATTAAAACAAATGAATTTTAAAGTTTAAATGCATATTAAAGCAAAATTCATACCCATTAAAATAATGATAACATTAATATATTGATACATAACGTTTAACCCTTTCCCTCATAGAGGACACCATGAAAAGACCTATGCGAACAGCATAAAACCAGATCAGCCTGCGAGTAACTCGCAGGCTGATCAGGTTTTATGCTGTTCGCTGCTCCTCATTGGTCTGGAAATGAGGATTTTGTAATTAAATTTGATAAGGTTTAACTGTGGTTTTCTGCAGATCAGGCTTTATGTGATACCTATTGAGGACGTCAAAATGAGTCTATATGAGGGAAAGGGTTAAACATGTGATTTGGTTAAATTACTTTCGTTTTCGCATGGTTTAGGCAGAACAAGGATGTAGATAATATAAAAGGCACAGAACATGACGCTTTTAAATAAAACACTTTAGTTGGGTGGTATCATACGTTTATTCCTTTGTATAATATCATTATGCACTGTGTGTCAGAATATGTGTAGTACCTTTTCTAAAGGAATAGTTATGATATATGCTGTAAATAGCAAATATTGTTGTCGTGTGTTTGTTTTCTGTTTATATGTTAGTATTTATTTTACTTTTGAGGCCAAAAGAACCAATGGAACTTAAAAAAGAAAAGAAATACAGTGAAAGAGAGAGAAAGAATAAACTGTAATGTGTGTGTATACATATATCTACTAATATTACTGTCTTTGTATGACAATACATCTTCTATTTGTTAACGTCACCAGTCTACCAATTAGAGAGAGAGAGAGAGAGATACTAATGCTGTTGTGTTTGTATAATTATACTCTGTTTGTAAAACTCACCTGTGTTTCAGAGAGAGAGAAAGAGAAAGAAAATTTCGGCACATTGAAAGGCCTTCATATTCAACGTGTGCGTGTGAAAGATGATAAACGTACAATACCCTATGAAGAAAATATAAATTTCAGTAACATCTCATCAGCCGTTTTCCATTGTATTCATTTGTACTGTATATATACATGTTACTTTTTTGTACTGCTAATGTTTCCTACTGTTGTAGGACTTATGCATATGAAAATAAAAGATTGTTGATTGGATACTTAGTGAAATCATATACATGTATATGCCCTTATAATACAATTTTACATTTCTGATCAACATTGTAAGATATGTGTGTTTTTATGCCAAATGTATGTGTTTGATCTCAATCAGTAATTAAAAACAAAAACTGCCTAGATAACCCGATGCATTCTTATTTACGTGCACAGTCATTTCTATTCATACTGATGAGTGATAATTTTCAGTCCAACAATGGTATTTATGACCTTAAATCGACATGAAACGTAACAATTTTTTTTATCCGAGTCTTAACAAACGCATTTTAACATGACTATATTAAGCTTTTTCATCTGTCTACGTTTTTTTTTTTTACAATAAAACTTGGTGGTCCATTATACTGGCTATTTGTAATCCACGGAACAGTCAAGGAGCTGTTTTTCGTGTCATATCTCCGGCAACGAGTTCTAAGACAGACTGACAGAATTTTGGCCAATCCGGCTCCATTCGCCCACCATCCGGATCATCTGTCCAAGACGCATGCGTATTTCGCTCAAACATATCCTTCATCGTGGCACCCATGACACGTTTTTCCACATGTTCCACCATAATCATGATTACCGGTTTCTTCTGGTGTAGTGATTCCCTTACTTCTATTTGACACCAATGTTTTTGACAAAATACGTTGGAGACAATACAAACAATCACGCCACACTGTCGAATATTTCGAATTGCTTCTTGAAGCACTGGAAAGCCTGGTCGAAAATCTCGATCACCATATGAAATGTAGTTGCTTTCCACGTGTGTCAATAAATTCATTTCTTTATTTAGGCGGTCTGTAATTCTGTCTGCAATGGTTTTATCTTCAGAACAGTGACAAAGAAATATTAAACTCTTTTCAAAACCACCATTTTGTAAAGTATTGATAAAACTGTTAAGCCTGGCTTTCTCCTTTAGCCTTTTAATGAAACACACAGTTATAATGGCAATTGTTAAAGTTAAAGTTAACGCTAGAGGTCCAGCAATCATTAATATACGTAGACTTTTTTCAAGTTCACAATATGCGCTCATGTCTTCAACAGCATAGTCATGTATATCTAACAGCTCATTGTCTCGGGTACATATGTATGCTCCATTCGATACTGATGGAGACTGATGCAGCCATCCTATGAACTTCCTATTGAAATCGGAGCATGAGCAAATGAATTTGTTGTTACTCAAGTCAATTTGAAACCAAGAAGTACCAGACCCAGTTCCTTGAAAACTGCTGAAAAATATAAATGACTGTTCATCAATTTCTTGAAGAAAATTTCCACTTAAATTGAATAATTTCAAATCATGAATATGATTCAGTTTAAAAGCTATACT
>CM037777.1:19674014-19724014 GCA_021229015.1 Solen grandis | reverse complement strand
CAGGAGTCCCTTTTGAAATAAGGAGTCCCTGTTATGTTATTCAGCCATATGATGGCTTTATTGGTTAAGAAGTTACGATTCAGCAAAGAGGGTTACTTAAAAGCAAGTTTTATGAATTTTCCACAAATGTGGCTGTTAAATTTTCTTTTAATCAGAAAAGTAGGTGCACCAATGGAACACCTAACATGTAAATTCTGGAGTCCCTTCCCAATTTCTGGTGTCCTCGGGATCCCAGGACACTGTTAATGTCAACCTCTGAAAACTGCAGGTCCAAAAGTTGTCAGTTTGAACTCTCTTGGGGGTAAGGATTTTTCATGGCCTTCCTAGGCTCTCTGTACTGGTCCATTTCAGAAACCATTCAGAGGGATTTACATTAGTGTAAGAACTTGTGATTCCAATTGACATAAAATAAGGAAGTTTTAACTAATGTTGAAAACATTTGATTGATGAAGATCAACTTCAGCCACTCTAAAAATGTATAGATCCATTATGATTCACTAATTACAATGCAAAAATCCAATATCACATGGTCCAAAATTAGACTCCAAATTTACATTTTGTTATTAGTTAAGCAAACATATGGTTAATTTTCAAAGTTATATGATGCAGTTTTACATTTGTCTTGGACTCTATATAATTAGATTAAGAAGCATATTCTTTGAATTGATATCCCAAGCCAAATGAGGCAATGTATAGAAAACAAAATTGCTACCCTGAATTGGTGAAGATGCCATGTCTAGGAACGTGTGAAGTGGTACTGAAAGCATCTATTTTGGGGAATACGGTATTCTATACCTATATTTAACTAATTTCGCCGAAGTTTCATTTATGAAAATAGCGTTTTCCCGTGTAATGTGACCTATGTTTGTCAAGTTTATTAGTCAGGAAACGAAGATTTCACTAACATTAACAAGGGAGAAAAATATCTTTTTGATTTCTACAGATCAACTTTGAACAACGAACACTGAAATTAGAATTATAGCTATTTCACCATGCAAATCCTGCCAGCAGTCTCACAGTACATTGTGCACTTTGATTGATATATGACTCCCAAGGGTAATAAGAGAAAAGTATTCTTTGGAATACATGTACCAACTGCTGAAGCTTGATGATAAAAAATGTGACAGATAGAAAAAGAGGAATACTACAAAAATACTGAAGCCAGAGTTAACAACTTTGTGTATGACTATTCTTAATGTCAAGCTTTGTCCATCGATGAAATCTAATTTCAATAGCAAGAGTAGAGCAGACGTTACTACAGAAAAATGAAGTGTGACAGAAAATGAGGAAATGGTGAATAAAGGGGAATAACTAAATAAATACTGATGACAGTGTACTTTTTGCAAGACAATCCTCTTGTCAAGCTCTGTCCATTAAACTTTCATTTTAATAGCATGAGTAGAGCAGAAGTTACTGAAGAATAAAAACTAGAAAGACAGAAAAAGGGGAATAACTCTAAAAATATTGATGCCAGTGTTATGGACCTTGTGCATGACAATGATCAGTCCATCAATGATATTTCATTTCAAAGGCACTAGTAGAGCAGAATAAAAATTAAGTGTAAGAGAAAGACACACGGACAACAGAGAAGTGTTCCCTATGTGTCACTTCTGCTTACAGCAGGTGACACAAAAAAGTAAGAAGTCTGCTTTAATTTTAACTATAATGACTTAAAGTCCCTAGAAGATAAAAAATAAACTGAAATCAAAAGAAATATGTACTGGCATAATTTAATCTATTTGATTATTTTCATTGGGAATTGAACATTAGTTCCAAAACAATTATCCTGTGAAAAAATTTCAGCAAAAACTTCTGGCCTTGCCCTATAATGTATTGCTTCTAAAATGACTTGTAAATATTTTATGCCATATTAGAACTATCCCATATTTCACAATATCTACATGTTTTCAGAGGTGAAATAACGTGTAGGCAGTATATAGAATAAGATAATATTAAAGCTGCTGTGAATACCAGTCTGGGAGGATGTCCTGTATTTTATAATTAATAGTTATTTAGTTATCCAAACTGTCAGTCTTTAATAAACTGAAAATGGCTCTGTAAGTCATCTCTCAAGTTTATTAAGTACTGAAAATTGGAATTTTACTAGAGTTGTCAATGAATTTGTTGCAGTCAATTTCTAATAAACTCTGACTCAAAAAAAAATTGACATGAAAGAGATTCAAGATGTATTCTAAAACACAAAGAACCAATCAGAGCCCCCCCCCCCCCCCCCCCCCCCAAAGAAAGATAGGACAAAAACAATATGCCCCCTTATCTACTTATCTGGGGGCATAAAAAAAGGATAAAAAAAAGAGAGGAAATTTGTGCAATGGTCCTTTGGTTCAATGAAAGTCATACTTGTAATTCAGTTTAAGGATACAGTTCAATATGATTTAAAGACCAACTGATTGTTTTTCACCAAAATCACATGTTAGGATGAAATTTCCCTCTTACTTAAATTATAATGCTAATATACAGTGCACTCTGAGAATACCAACACCTTCCAGACTACAGCTTTACATGTAGTTTGGTTTTCTCAGAAGTTTGGTTTTGGCAAAGTTTGAATAGAACTAAACAAATCAAACCTATAGAACTTTATAATGGACACTGGCTTGACTCAAACACATCAGATATTTCCTCATTAATAATTTATTATAAAATATATAAAATGTGCAACTTATCAAATACAGTAATATAGTACATTGATAAGGATCGTCTATACATGTAGTCCTCCCTCATTGAATTTGAATATGCAACAATGATAAAATCAGAGAATATACAAACACTTGCCTTCCCTACATAAACAGTCAGTTGTATGAAAATCTAAAGCTTATGATTTTCAAATTCAAAAACAACTGAAAACAAGAGGGCCATGATGGCCCTGAATTGCTCACCTGAGTACCATTGCTTCAACTGATGTCAAGGTTTTTAAACAGACAAGGATTCTGATATAACTTAATCTAAAACATTTTACCCCTGACAATACTACACACCAAATATCTAAGCAATGGGCCATATGGTTTCAGAGAAGACTTGGGCGCAGGGTCATTTATCACCGTAGGGCCAAGACTTTGAAAATCTTTGTAATGAACCATTAGATGCTACTACATACCAAAAATCTTAGCTCTAGGCCTTATTGATTCATAGAAGAAGATTTTTTAAGATTTTCCTATTTAACTCTATGTAAAACAAGTGACCCCTGGTGTGGGGTCATTTATCACCATTGGGCTATGATTTGTACAATCTTGGTAATGGCCCATAAGATGATGCTACATACCAAATATCTAAGCTCTAGGCCTTTTGGATTCATAGGAGAAGATTTTTTAAGATTTTCCTATATAACTCTATGTAAAACAAGTGACCCCTGGTGCGGGGTCATTTATCACCATAGGGCTATGATTTGTACAATCTTGGTAGTGGCCTATAAGATGATGCTACATACCAAATATCTAAGCTCTAGGCCATATGCATTCATGGAAGAAGATTTTTTAAGATTTTCCTATATAACTCTATGTAAAACAAGTGACCCCTGGTGCGGGGTCATTTATCACCATAGGGCTATGATTTGTACAATCTTGGTAGTGGCCTATAAGATGATGCTACATACCAAATATCTAAGCTCTAGGCCATATGGATTCATAGAAGAAGATTTTTTAAGATTTTCCTATATAACTCTATGTAAAACAAGTGACCCCTGGTGCGGGGTCATTTATCACCATAGGGCTATGATTTGTACAATCTTGGTAGTGGCCCATAAGATGATGCTACATACCAAATATCTAAGCTCTAGGCCTTATGGATTCATAGAAGAAGATTTTTTAAGATTTTCCTATATAACTCTATGTAAAACAAGTGACCCCTGGTGCGGGGTCATTTATCACCATAGGGCTATGATTTGTACAATCTTGGTAGTGGCCCATAAGATGATGCTACATACCAAATATCTAAGCTCTAGACATTGCAGTTTTGCAGAAGAAGATTTTCAAAGTTTGCATTTTTAAAATCTATTTTTAGCTCCTGTGACCTAATTGTGCAATGGACCAGAACCATTTATACAACTTTAGTAGAGCTTCATCCAAGGAACATTCCTGCAAAATATTTTTCAAATTGGCCAAGCCGTTTAGGAGGAGATGTTGTTTGACGGACGACGGACGACGGACAAAAGGCGATCAGAAAAGCTCACCTTGAGCACGTTGTGCTCATGTGAGCTAATAAAACATATATCAAGTATGTAATTTAAAGTAAAAAGTGATTCAATCAAGGGCCAAATTTTAACCATTATCTAGTCATAATCTCTCAAACTAGTAATATTGCAAAATATTTTTTTTATGATTGGTCTATATGAATTATGTGGGTACGGACCACTAGACAATATTTCACATCAAATCTATAGATTAAGCTCTAGGTCTTTTCCTATGTAACTCTATGTGAAACAAGTGACCACTGGTGCGGGGTCATTTATCACCGTAAGGCTATGATTTGAACAATCTTGGTAATGAACCATTAGATGATGCTACATACCAAATATCTAAGCTCTGGGCCTTATGGATTTACAGAAGAAGATTTTTTAAGATTTTCCTATATAACTCTATGTAAAACAAGTGACCCCTGGTGTGGGGGCATTTATCACCATAGGGCTATGATTTGAACAATCTTGGTAATGAACCATTAGATGATGCTACATACCAAATATCTAAGCTCTGGGCCTTATGGATTTACAGAAGAAGATTTTTTAAGATTTTCCTATATAACTCTATGTAAAACAAGTGACCCCTGGTGTGGGGGCATTTATCACCATAGGGCTATGATTTGAACAATCTTGGTAATGAACCATTAGATGATGCTACATACCAAATATCTAAGCTCTGGGCCTTATGGATTTACAGAAGAAGATTTTTTAAGATTTTCCTATATAACTCTATGTAAAACAAGTGACCCTGGTGCGGGGGCATTTATCACCATAGGGCTATGATTTGAACAATCTTGGTAATGAACCATTAGATGATGCTACATACCAAATATCTAAGCTCTGGGCCTTATGGATTTACAGAAGAAGATTTTTTAAGATTTTCCTATATAACTCTATGTAAAACAAGTGACCCTGGTGCGGGGGCATTTATCACCATAGGGCTATGATTTGAACAATCTTGGTAATGAACCATTAGATGATGCTACATACCAAATATCTAAGCTCTGGGCCTTATGGATTCACAGTAGAAGATTTTTTAAGATTTTCCTATATAACTCTATGTAAAACAAGTGACCCCTGGTGCGGGGTCATTTATCACCATAGGGCTATGATTTGTACAATCTTGGTAGTGGCCCATAAGATGATGCTACATACCAAATATCTAAGCTCTAGGCCTTATGGATTCATAGAAGAAGATTTTTTAAGATTTTCCTATATAACTCTATGTAAAACAAGTGACCCCTGGTGCGGGGCATTTATCACCATAGGGCTATGATTTGTACAATCTTGGTAGTGGCCCATAAGATGATGCTTCATACCAAATATCAAAAGGTTAGGCCTTGTGGTTTCGGAGAAGAAGATTTTTTCAAGTTTTTCCTATATTAGCCTATGTGAAATCAAGTGACCCCTGGGGCGGGGCCAATTTTGACCCCAGGGTCATAATTTGTACAATCCTGGTAGAGAGTCATAAGATCATGCTACATACCAAAAATCAAAAGGCTAGGCCTTGTGGTTTCAGAGAAGAAGATTTTTTAAATTTTCATTTTTAAAATCTATTTTTAGCTCCTGTGACCTAATTATGCGATGGACCAGAACCATTTATACAACTTTAGTAGAGCTTCATCCAAGGAACATTCCTGCAAAATATTTTTCAAATTGGCCAAGCCGTTTAGGAGGAGATGTTGTTTGAAGCAATTGTTGACGCCGGACGCACGCACGCACGCCGGACAAAAGGCGATCAGAAAAGCTCCTATATAACTCTATGTAAAACAAGTGACCCCTGGTGCGGGGTCATTTATTACCATAGGGCTATGATTTGTACAATCTTGGTAGTGGCCCATAAGATGATGCTTCATACCAAATATCTAAGCTCTAGGCCTTATGGATTCATAGAAGAAGATTTTTTAAGATTTTCCTATATAACTCTATGTAAAACAAGTGACCCCTGGTGCGGGGTCATTTATCACCATAGGGCTATGATTTGTACAATCTTGGTAGTGGCCCATAAGATGATGCTACATACCAAATATCTAAGCTCTAGGCCTTATGGATTCATAGTAGAAGATTTTTTAAGATTTTTCTATATAACTCTATGTAAAACAAGTAACCCCTGGTGCGGGGTCATTTATCACCATAGGGCTATGATTTGTACAATCTTGGTAGTGGCCCATAAGATGATGCTACATACCAAATATCTAAGCTCTAGGCCTTGCAGTTTTGCAGAAGAAGATTTTCAAAGTTTGCATTTTTAAAATCTATTTTTAGCTCCTGTGACCTAATTATGCAATGGACCAGAACCATTTATACAACTTTAGTAGAGCTTCATCCAAGGAACATTCCTGCAAAATATTTTTCAAATTGGCCAAGCCGTTTAGGAGGAGATGTTGTTTGAAGCAATTGTTGACGCCGGACGCACGCACGCACGCACGCACGGACGCACGGACGACGGATGCCGGACAAAAGGCGATCAGAAAAGCTCACCTTGAGCACGTTGTGCTCATGTGAGCTAACAAGAGTGCCAAGATGGCCCTTGATCGCTCACCTGAGAAAGATGATTGCTTAAGAAATAAAGATGCTAGAGTGTAAAAGTGAAATCTGGCTTTTTTTATGGTGAAAAGGGCATAACTCCTAAATTAACTTGTCAATATCAGATATAATTGAACCCAACTGCGAAATTATGGGCATAAACATTGTCTTAAAGTTTAAAAAAAGATTGCTAAAAAAATGAAGATGCTATATAGAGTGTAATGAAAGTGAAATCTGGCATTTTTTTATATTCAATGGGGCATAACTTCTGACCTAATAGACCGATATCAGCCATAATCGAACTCAATAAAGACATTATGGTCATAAACATTGTCTTAAAGTTTGAAAATGATTGCTTAAGAAATAAAGGTGATAGAGTGTAAACATTAAAAATTGTTGACGCCGCACGACGGACGCTCACGGGATCACAATAGCTCACCCTGAGCTTTGCTCAGGTGAGCTAAAAAGTGTAGGGTGTTTGCCTTTTTATTTTGAAAGCACAATAATTACAACTTTTTGTACCACTAAATCAAACACATTGTGCATCTCTACTGGTTTAGTAGATGCTTGATAAAATCTTACAGCTGAGATGAGTCTAACCATGACTTAATTCAAATAACAGAAAGGCAAGTCTGTAGTGGGCGGTCCCTCTAGCATGGTATTCTTAATGAAGGTTAAGGGCCGACTGCAAACATGTTTTGAGTGTATACAAAATCATATAAGCAACATTTTCATAGTCAGGCACTGAAATTTGCTGCACTACTGATCTGATTCAACGCTAGACTAGCAGCATCTAAATTCTGCATAATGAAGTGCTGTCGAAAGAAAATTGCCACTTGTTAGATTTAATTGAATTAAATTCCTTAAACCCTTATGTTTTCTGCTTTGTTTTGGTAAAAGTGGCATTATGTAGTATGCAAACATCAGACAAACAAAATCATGGAAGGTTATGGTAAATGGTATGTTTTAGTTAATCTTTGTGAGACTGACAAGCACCCAAAATGACTCTAATTTACATAATATCTTAAAATTTGATTTTGGCAAACTAGCAAAAAAGTTTATTTTATAATCAAAACTTAACAAAATATGTAAGAGAGAGAGTGCAAAGCAAGAAGATGACATCTTATTTTTTAGATAAACATTAGATATCAAGTTTGGTATTGCCTGCTATGTCATCAGAGCTCAGTCAAGCACGTTTTTATTGATTTTTGACTTTTGACCTTACGAATGTCACTGACCTTTGAGCCAACCTGGTTTATTGTGCAACACTCTCATCTTCAAAGGGCAAATCATTTGAAACATCACTGATCCTTAAATTTCAGGGCTGGCTGACAAAGTGATTTCTATAAAAGCCCCACTACCACATAGAGAAAAAATCATTTTTTTTTTAGATTTGATACGTGGCTACATGTGTGTGATGGGAAGTGAGTTAACTCAGCATGAATATGGTATATTGGATTTTATAAGGATTCATTTAGCAACAGCGGGGGAAAAAAAAACATCATCCTCTGGATTTTTAACTTAAATGGAATAGCATTAACCTTGTAACTAGGGTGATATCTAACCCAAACCAGCAACTTGCCTTTTGGTCGGTTTCCACCTGCCCGACCCTGAACACCTGGAGACAGGCTGCTGCACACATCAGGAGGCAGGTCACCTGACGCGTTAGAACACTTGCATCCTGGTTCATCAGGCACAGCAGCTGTACAATATAGTTATCATGTTTGTATAGGACTGCACGATTATCTGGCACCAATTAACAGGACGCCAAAACAGGTATATCTACACCCAAAATGTTTGTTGAAAAAATGTAACTATTGAAAGCAAGGTTCACATGCATTTGTTTGGCATTGCTTTGTACAGCTGATGCTGGTTAAACTGATGTTCATTCATGGGCAGTTCATGGGCAGTTCATGGGCAGTTTGGCATTATGTCAATTCTATCTACTTAAATTATTCTAAGTAAATATATCCCACTTGGCTAAATTTAGTGATAACTTGTTTGTGTACAGTGAAAAATTGAAGTCCTAAGTGTGACTGGTTTCCATTTTGTTCTCTCCAATGTCCAGATAGGGAAGTGGTTGAAGCGCCGGCTTTTCATCAATGAAACCTGAGTAAGACCCTAGACTGGTTCAAAGTTGTATGTGAAACAGTATTTGGTTGTGCAATGGGACTTGTGGATTATCTCCCAGTCTTTGGGATGTTTTATTCTATATAAAAAAGCTAATATTATCGTAACAAATATTAATAAAGTAATTATTTACAAGACCTTTGACACTTACTTACATAATTCTTAAACAAGAATGATATTTGAGATTTTAAGTATAACTTAGCGCTGAATATTGTTTTGAATATGTACCCAGTTGTCTAAGGGCTAAGATGAACTTTTCACCTTTAAGTGTGACCTTGACCATAGAGCTTGGGACCCAACCCATTAATGCAACACATCGTCTCATTGAGGCAAATCTTTCATTTAATAATCCTTTGATCCAGAGATAATTTTTGCCTGGACAAGCAAATCCTGTGCCATGACCTTTGCCGCTGAGTGTGACCTGAGCCTTGATAGAGAATCAACTTTTGTGTTCAAGGCAAATATATATTACTGTCAAATTATTTGAAAATCCTGCGATGCAATCCATCAAAAGTTACAGCCTGGACAAGGAAATCCAGCACTATGACCTTTCAACTCATAAGTGTGACCTTTACCTTGGAGCTAGGGATCATCCAATCCTTAAGCCTGACACTTCATTTCATTGAGACAAAAATTACTTCAAACTTATTTGAAAATCATGCTATCCATTCTAAGTTACAGCCTGGACAAGCATATAACCTTTGACCTCTATGTGTGACCTTGACCTTGGAGCTAGGGACCCAACACTTGTGCTTGACACTCTGAATAACCACTAATTTACCTGAAAATCCTGAAAAAGATTGAACTGAATTGAAATTGAATACTAGTAATTATTGAATTATTTTCTATCTTAAAAACCAATGCTCAAGAAACCTAAGTTTTCTTAATCCACTGGAACTATCTTCTTTCTTCCAAATGCCAATACATTCCTTCTCAAGTAAAGGATCTCAGATAGCATTTGCTTTGTAGGAATTAAAGCATGTGTTTAAACAGTCACACTATTTGGGCATTGGCAAACTGATAGAAATCGAAAAAGTGGCTTCATTTTTCTGTGAATGAATCTTCAACAAATAAAAACAAATAAGCCTGTTGCAAATCTTGATCATATTCTACCATATCACAGAGTGATTTAGGGGAAAAGGTCATACCTTATAACAGATATTGTACAGCCCCTTCATTATCATTGGTTCATCATCTTTTTGCAATGCAAGGTTCCAAGCTGTGGTAATGATACAAAATAGAAGGAAATATTGCTTACTGAAAATTATTTCAATCAAAACTACATACGACTACAATACCAATTTGCACATGCACATACAAAAGTGACATATTAATATACACTCCTGCCTTAATAACAGTAAGATATATATATTATACTGAATACCGTCCAGAAAAAAATAAATAAACTTTCCTGTTGAGTTCTACAATATAATTTTTTTTCATTACATTTTAACATCTCTGTTGTGACATGTCATGCAAAAAAAAAAAAAAAAGTTGATTCTGAACAGAAAATAAAAAAAAACAAATGACATAAATGCATAATGCAAATAAAATTTGATTTTAAAATATGCCACTTACGCTTCAGAAAAATAACATGTTCACACCTCTATCCTTTATAAAAATATTTTTTACATGACCATTCCCAGAATAAAATACAAAATAATACTGAATAACAAAAAAAAGGCCTCTTATCATTTATATTTTCCAATTCATTTCAACATACACATACACACACACATGCAAAAAAAAAAAAGCAACAGCATTTCATATAGTCACATAGGTGACTAAAATTGCTCTGATTGGGTAAATGCTTGTGGTCAGTAGTGGAAATCCCTATTGTGAGACCCTTACTGAAATAAAAGCCTAATGACCAGTCACTCAGGCGGTTTATGCCCAACTGTCCCACTTTTTGATATTTTGTTTCCCAACTGTCCCACTCAAGATTTTTAGCACCTTGCTGGGTGTGTTTTGATAAGGGATTATAATCTATTTCAAACTACAACACATTAAAATGAATTGAAGTTGTATTATCTGATTTTGTTTCTGTTTTTTTTATGTTTTGTATTAAGTAAATTTTTTTTTTTTAAAATTTTTAATAAACATGCATTCCTTTGATCTCTGGCTTTAAAGCTTATGTGAATTGATAAAGATAAAAAATAATTTGAACTTATTAAGATAATTATCACCTCTGCTACTTTTTTCTTTAAATTGTGTTAATTGATTGGTCCAACTAAAGTCCATTTATCCTGTATATATTGCTAAGTGATTGGATTAAGAAATACAAACAAGTCCTTTGATCTAGCAGTTTACTACTTAAGGTAAACAATTTGATTTGAAGTAATTAACATTTTTGGTTATCAATTTATTGTGACTTTCAAACTGTGATATCTCATTAATGAACTGAACTGTATCAGATACAATATATTTACATTCTGATGTAAATGTCTTCATTTGATAGTAAAATTTCACTAAGTAACATCGTCTGAAATTATAAGCTAAAATGGCAAATGCACAAGTGAGTGTGCAGTTTGTCAAGAACCAACGTGGTGGTGATAGTCTGGTTTACAATGGATTCAGATACCAGGTCAAAAACCGAAAACCAACAAGGGTGTACTGGGTCTGTCATGTCCGAACCTGTTCTGCTAAAATCACAACAGCTGACAACATTCCAGTTTCTGTGACCAATACCCATAATCATGCAGCCGAACACATGGAACTGAAGCGCCATGAAATAAATCAACTCATGCGAAAGAGGGCACGCGAAGAAACCACGCCGATTCCGTCAATATATGAAGAAGTCATATCCAGTCTGAGAGACAGAGAATGGGACGAAGATGCAGAACAAGTCTGCAAAGGATTACCAACCTTCCCCTCCACCAAGTCATCTCTATACAGGGAAAGAGGTGCATTGAGACCGGGGATACCAAAGTCCAGGAGTGACATAGATTTGGATGGAAAATGGACTGAAACGCACACTGGTGAGCAGTTCCTACTGGTTGATGAGGCAGAGAATGACAACAGGATGCTGATTTTTGCTACAAGAACAAATCTCCAGCATCTGGCACAGAACCCAACCATATATGGAGACGGAAATTTTATGTGTGCCCAGACATATTCAGCCAGGTCTACACACTCCATGGATATATTGATGGACACATGTATCCGTTAGTGTTTGCCCTTCTGCCTGGAAAAAGTGAAAGGATTTACTGCAGACTTTTTCAACATCTTCAACAGAAATGCAGGGAAATAGGAATGGAACTGGGACCAGACACACTCCTGATAGACTTTGAGGCAGCAACCAAGCAGGCAGCTCGCAGAGTGTTTCCAAATGTGAATGTGAAAGGGTGTTTTTTTCATTACACACAGTGTGTTTGGCGGAAGATACAGAAGCTTGGCTTAGTTGGACTGTATTCTGAGAATGAGGACTTTAAGAAACTAGGAAGAAGAGCTGCAGTTCTGCCTCTAGTCCCCATACAACATGTTGAAGATGTGTGGTTTGTCGCACTGACGGATGCTGAAAATGCAGAGATTCCAGTGGATGTTTCAAGGTTCACAGACTATGTCACTGAACATTGGGTTGAGGGAGACAAGGACAACTGGAACCATTTCGAGACAGAAGGACCAAGAACAACAAACAACTTGGAAGGCTGGCACAACAAACTAAAGAAAAGTATGAGACAGTCACATCCGAACATTTACAAGTTCTTGGAAACAATACAAAGGATTGAAGCTGCCAATGCTATCAAAATTCTTCAGCACAGTGCCGGAGGAGTGAGAGAAAAGAAGAGGAGGAAATACCGACAACTTGAACAGAGACTGTCTGCCCTGAAACACAAGTACATGGCTGAAGAAATCACTGTGATGGAGTATGCCGATTGTGCATCGCATTTGATTCGGTTTGACGAGTAACTCTGTATAGAACAGATCAGTAGGGTGGAATGTCACAGTTGTTTAAATGAAATGCTTGTTTTCAAATTAAAACAAAATACAATAAATTGTACCACATCCGAATATAGCCCTGTCTTTATTTGATTTGTTCATGACACATGAAATAAAAATAATAAATATATGAAAACATAAAGAGTTTGTTTTCTTCATTTCAGAGAGAGAGAGAGAGAATACTGACAACATCCTAAAACATAATAAGTATTATAAATACTTATTATAAATAATTTTGCTAATAGCATATAACTTATTATAAATACTAATGCAATATATTACTAACCATAAATACTATTGCAAATTGCTCTTAATAATATAAGACAATAAGACAAATAATTGCACTGAAATATTCCATCCATTTAGGTAAAGACTATAGTCACTCATCCATGACAGTCTATTGTTATCCAATTAAGCATGATTCCCAACTGTCCCACCTTGATTTTTACTGTTTTATATAAAAGTGGGACAGTTGGGAAGACACCACTCAGGCTGACCCCTGCTGAGAGAGCATCTGCTGTCACTTATCTCTGTTGTCACCTTGGCAACAGCACTGTGTCTGCTTTAATCTGAATCAGTCAAACGCTTTTAGTTTTACTGAGTGTACATGTCACAGACATCAATTAATGCACCAATAGCAATTAAAATACAATTGTGCATATTATAGCAAATAGACAAACGAGGATCATGCCCAATGTTATATATGCACTTTGAACTGCAACAAAGAAAATCCCAACATTTATTTATTTGACCACTCAAGCGCTCTCTTTCTCCCTCCCTTTTATAGATTATAAGATAAACATAAATATATCTATTTGAATTAAAAGGAAAACAACAAATTGACAATAATAGATATGTCAATGTAAATAAAATATAATAAATTTAATAAAATATAACCCAGTAATGCTATTATGCTATTTTTAATAGAGCCCAAAATTATAATGAAATACTCTAGTACTATATTGTGCCAAGAAAATAATAACCTTATCAATTACTTTCATTTTCATTTTGAAACTTTTTTTTCAATTTATTTTTTTTTTATTTCTAATGAGATTTAATATAGCCACAATTTCCTCAGCACGATCAAAACTCACAACCTAGTTTTGCAGCCAGTGACATAAAATCTGTATATTAATGGCACTATAAATCATAGAAAAAATATTTCTCACGGATCTAGATATATTGATTAGGAGGGCTGTGAGTTCAAGCCCTGGCTACCAACCATTGTTTTGTATGCAAGAAATCTTTACGGTGGATGTGAGTCCAGTATACTGGTCCTTTCCAAGAACGATGGTTAGTGATACAACAATCTCCAAGCAGAGCAGTCATTTGTCCCTCATTAAAGCATCTCAGCCTAATGACAAGAGGGTCTTGGGTCAAGAATCTTTTCGAAACAAAAAAATAATGTACACTGAAGTTGATTTTAGGGACAAAAAGCATAAAGATGAAGAAAAAATACACTGATGCAAAAATTTCGACCCTAAGCAATAAAACTTCTAAGCCTAAAGCTTAGGTTTTAATATATAAATTATATATCTTAATTTAAAAAAAGCTACCATATTTCCCCCAGATATGCCTTAGAATGCATCTCCTTTATCCTAGAAACATTTTTTTTCTGGAGGAGCATGCCCACAAGCCCCCCTAGCACTGACCTCACAATCATATTTTGAACACTGACGTCTGTGACATGCACACAAACGTTGAACTGACTCAGATTAGAGCAGGCACAATGATGTTGACAAGGTGACAGCGGAGATATGTGTGATAGCAGATGCTCTCACAGCAGGGGTCAGCCTGGGTGACTGCGTGGTCAATTAGCTAACTTTTATTTCAGTAAGAGGCTCACAATGGGGATTTCCATAACTTACCATAAGCATTTATCAAACTAGGCAATTTCAGCCACCTAGAAAGAAAATTGTATGATCAGGCCAGCTGGGCCTAAGCCCCACCCCTGGTGACAAAAGTCAAGTGTTTTGTGTATACTCCTATAGAAAAAGTTTGAGTAAATGTAAGAATGCATAATCTTTTTTTCACCAATTATCCTTTCAAATATGTTAAACTAACGTTGAAAGATCCTTTAAAATAACTAGGAGTAATCCAATAGCTATAGGCAATAAGGTAACAAAATTCCGCTAACAATACTTAGCACTAGTAAATACCGGTACTCAGAATCTTAAATATGGTAGAATCATATTTTTTTCAGGCTTTATTTTTCAAAAAAAAAAACTTGAGGAAGAAAACCTTTGTTGATTCAAACAGTTACATTACCTAATAAGAAAATTTATAAAGAAATATTACATTAAGGTATTTAATTAGGGAAACAATAATGATGAAATAAGTCCCTAAGTATTTAAATGTATGTACTGCTTAGAGCTAAATAAGGTTGGTTGATTTAGCTCATGAAGACACCTTACCTATTTTCATAAACCAATTTGCCTCATTTTCAATTAAGGCTTGTTTGTTTTCCTCATTCTTTTTTAGCTGGAGGAGTGTTTCGTAACCTGAAATAAAATAACAAAATCTTCACAACTTCATAAAACATAGAAAAGTTAAAAGCAGAAAGAAACCTGGCTTATGCCAATGTAAATCTTTTTGTATGTGCTTCATTTAAATGCCAGCTGGTGTAACACATTTAAAACTCCAACTCTTAATTAATTTGTTGTTTTACATACACTGTGTTAAAATAGATCTACATTATATTCACTTAAAAACTTCCTTCCTAGAATAACTGTTCCACCTAAAATAACAATACCCCGCAACAGAGTAAAACTGGATCAGTTTACAAATCACATGCAGGATAATCAGAGGCCGTCTTCACAAAGTAACTTAAATTAATTCTTTTACTTCTAAGATCAAAATTTGGTTACTTGTGTGAGAGAATTCCTGCTTCATCATTCTTGAATTTTAATAACAGTGCATATAATGGTACATATTTATTCTCTCCATCTGGAACAACTGGTATTTTTTTTAGCATTAAAAATAGAAAAATATTAAGCCAAATTTAGAATGTTCTTGAATAAGCCGTAGGTTTTACAGCATTTGCTTCTAAACAATTCCTAGTAAATCTATTCAGAGTATAAAGTATGCCTTTGATTCTTGCATTCCATGGAATTACATGGGGCAAATTAGCATACTGGTAAGCAACACCAAGTAAATCATTTACTGCATATTGCGTAATACAAATAACTGTACAAGCATTGTTCAACTATATAAACCAATACAGTATTCTTTCAGAGAGTTTATTTTAATATTTAACAAAAAACTAATAAGTATGTCCTTAGTTACTTATTTCCTGATGGTGTTAATAATATTTATAGAAAGATGTCTTATCAAGACACACTCTAAACTCAACTTTCAATTAACACAGTTCTAATTTTCCAAAAACAAGACCTTATCCTTGTTTGAAGCATATATATTATTGTCAAGCTATATGCTCCAAATAATTTGCTTATTTTAATAAACTGATAATATATAATCAGGTATTCTGATTCCCCTCCACCCGCCTCGAGAAAAAACAAGAACCAAAGGACACAAGAATAAAATATCACTTGGCTAAATTATATGGGAACCTGTCCATGTCTAGTGGGAGATGTAAGTCCTATTTACGACTTGTTTATAAAGAATTTTTCTCATTTTGCAGAATTCAAGAATTTGAGCAAAAAGAAGAAGAGCAAATCTCTTAAAATCTTGAGTATCTCTAAATCATTCCTGCATCATAACAGTAGCATTTCATTCAAATATTAAGGCATTTCTAAAATTTGTAAGACTGTCTATAAAATTTAACCCCTCCTCAGTGATTAAAATGAGCTGGAAAGCCTGATACTGGTAAATTGTTAGAAAAACACAGTGCCAATCTTACCCATCTGCACAAGGTTGGAAAACTTCACATCTTGAGTGCTGGAACAGAACATAATTATTGATTAAGCCAAATACAAAAAAATGCTTTGTAAAACAATCTTTTTAATGCATTAACAAAATGGAGCCTGATAATAGCCAAAAAATCTTTACACAAAAATGATGTTATTTGCATTCAAATCTGACAGCAACAACAATGGAGTTCAGAACTTTTTTTTTTTACTATGAGTATCTATTTAAATGCTTGTCTCTACATTTCAATAGGACAGCATTTCATTCCATGCTGTCAATGATGGGAAATTTCCATGAATGTTAATCATATCTTTCACTGTAAAAGATAAGAAGTTATCATTTCCATGTTGATGAAAGTTTCTCACATGCTCATTTAGAACTAATGTGGCACTGACTGAGTTGGGTTCAAAAACTAATACTGAAGGCTGGATGATGTCAAATCGAACGAAATGAGGGTCTTAATGACACATTAACTCTGCAACTGATCGGTGTGCCTGATTTCTGGTAGTGGTTGGAGAAAATCACCTGATAGGGCTGACATTCTTGGTATGCAAATGGCCTTAAATGGCCCAGGGGTTGACATGGTTTCCTAGAAATTTGCCCAAATTCTTAGCCTGTTTTCGACTTTTGGCCAATGTCCAGTCAATGTCCCTGCAATACTCCTGCAGTGTAGACTATGACATTTTGATACCCGACCGCAGGAAACTGATTTTAAATCTGCATTATAATGAACTGAGCCACCTGCCCAATGTCCAAAAACAACTTTCTGAAACTGCTTAGGAATACATAAAGACCTTTTCACAAGCCTACAGGGGCTTAATTGTGATTTGGGCTTAAGTCTGCAAACCTTGAAAATGCCAAATTAAACATAAGCCACACATATCCAGACCTCAGAAGAGGGGCTACAGTTCTTATAGAATCCTTGACACATTTATCAGCGTATTGGTCTTATCATGAGAAATCATTATTCCTAGTGTGAAGGCAATCACAATCATGTATAGGATTATGTCTATTTTTTTCTTCTTATCTGGTAAAGATGCTGAAAGGCGTTTAAATGCAGCAATTGACAGGGAGATAGCAGACATGGAAAAGGGAAGATTAAAAAGGTAAGCAAATTCAGTAACAGGTTGTTTTTTTCCAGATGGAAATTTTCACGTGTTCCACTGGAAGTCCCAACTTAGTGCCATTTGCACTAGGTCTTAGTAGCTATAACGTTGCACTGTTTGGATGAATTTCAAAACAAAACTTCAGGTGCACAATTTTCTATGCTGGTGACCATTCAGCTTCCGACTGAAGCAATGTAAACCATACACAGTGTGTATTAATCTTGGAAAGAATTCAATTTTTCATGGTTCTTGTCTAATTTAGTATACAAGACTGATATAATAAGATAAATTTCAAGATGTCAGAATTATGCTTTCCAACCTATGTTAATGCAACATAATACAGGATTATATGAGCTTAACAACAGTCTGATAACATAACCCAATGCATATCATTGGAGAGAGGAAGAATTATCATGGAAGAAGGCTTAATACTAAGCTAACCTGGTGTCAGACTGTCTACATGAGTCGGCAGATGTTAGCTTCAGGCGGATGAGACATCGGAGGGCTGTGAGAACTTGCTGTCTGTCTTGACTTTCTCTACACAACCTCTCCAGGGCTAAACTGGCTGTGTCCACACGGTCACACTAATACATAAGTCGTAAAGGAATGTGATCACTAGTCAAGACTTAAGCCAAGAACCCTATTCTAATAAGGTCTTAGCGTTGGTCTCTACCAAATTGCAAGGTACAAAAACATGGTACCTAGGATGAGAACAACACTAAAGTGAAATCTCTGGCTCAAACTCAAATACTTCCGAATCAAAGGGTATGCTTTGAGTTTGGGCATAAACAACAAAGAGTACATTTTTTTAGAACTCTGTTCCTTGACTATGCGAGGAGGGGAAAATCCAGAAAATAAGTATGAACATAAATTAATTTATTTGTTCTAAAATAATAAGAAATTGAAATCAAATATATCCAATCCCAAAAATATTTAAAGTTTTTTTCATTGAGTTAACTCCTTTTTTTTTAATAAACTAGAACTTTCACTGAAGGTGATTAATACCCCCACAAATCGCTTTGATGCAGGAGAAGCCAGACTCAAGGTGGGGTATAGATAAGATCCTGTATACATAGTATATTGGTTACAATAGTAAGTATGTCTTTACTTCGTTAACGTTTTTTTTTTTTTTTTTTTTTTTTTTTTATGTTTCTAAAATTTTATATTTTTCTTTTATTAAGGAGTATTCTTGGAGGTATGCCATGGAATAATGCAGCTTCCTTACCTAAAAAGGCATTCTTTACCATATTCTCATCTTCAAGATAAAAAAAATTTGCTTCAGCAGTTTTAAGAAATAAAAATATAAAGTGTGATCTACATGGGGAAGATGCACTGCATTCCAAAGATCACACTTTGGTAAATAATATTATAAATGTTGATCAAAAAGGAACATCTGTACCAATTTATTTTAAAATCTGGCCAGTAGTTTTGAAGAAGATGATTTTTAAAGTTTTCATATTTTTTTTTCTTTTTGTTGCCATGACAACCAGAGTTCTATATGGATCAAGTTTATTTTAGGAACTTTTGTGAAGGTTGACCCAAGGATCATTCCTGCCAAGTTTAATCAAATTCTGTATAGTGGTTTCAGAGGAGATGTTGTTTAAAGGTTTCTCTATATACATATAAGGCAAATTAGCCCCGCCCCTGGCAGCCATGTTTTTTTACGGATCGGAATAATTTTAGCAAATTTGGTAGAGGTTGACCCAAGGAACATCTGTACCAATTTATTTTAAAATCTGGCCTTTTAAGGAGTTTTAAAAGTTTTCAATTTTGGATCGACTTTATTTTAGCAACTTTTGTAGAGCCTCACCCAAGGAACATTCCTGCCAAGTTTCATTAAATTGTGTGTCCAGCGGTTTCAGAGGAGATGTCGTTTAAAGCAAATTGTTGACGACGGACGACGCAGGACGCCGGACGTGGACGAAGGGCGATCACAAAAGCTCACCTTGAGCACTTTGTGCTCAGGTGAGCTAAAAATGGGACTAGGTAGAGTTACAGTTCTTGGACACTGCACTAAACATAGTTCCCATCTGTGTATGTTTGAAGTTTTAAGTCAATACCTTGTATTATTTTCGAGTTATGTGCCGGACAAGAAAGAAAATAAAGGGAAAAAATTCAAAAATGGGCCAGGTAGGGTAGCAGTTCTTGGACACTGCTCTTTTTCTAGTCACCATTCATCTCTATTTGAAGTTTCAACCATGCTTGACAAAAAATAAATCAATAAATAATAAATCAATAAATAAACAAAGGGAAATAATTAAAAAAGGGACCAGGTAGACTTATTGTTCTTGGACTCTGTGCTTCTTCTAGTTGCGTTTGTTTCTAGTCAATACCTTGAATAGTTTTCAAGTTACATTCTGAACAAGAAAATTCCAACAAACCGACCACCCAACTGACCACAGTGTGACTCCTACATATTCTTTCCAAATGTTGTTTAGCAGGGGTACAATAAGAAAAACACAGAGAGATTGGGACTAAGCAAGACCTTAACCAGCCTTATTCCAAAGATTTTTCAAGCAAAACTGAGTAGAAAGTTTTACAAAAAGCTATTAACTGTTTTGTTATATGTGTATTTTGTTTTTGTTCTACTGCCAGTGGCTAATGTGTATGTTCACTAACAGTAAAGTTGCAACAAATGAGATTGATAATTATTATTGATTATTGATATTTGACAACAAATAAAAAGTCACTACAGACTCATGTGATAGAAAAATAGATTTTGGGTGTCAAATTTCATGGTCACTAAACATGTTAGATAGGTAGTTCTTATACACAGTCCCAATATATGTTGGAAGACCAAAATGTACCTCTAGAGAATGTTGGGCAGCCAGGGCAATGAGGGAACAAAGATTAGTTTTGTCTGTACTGTTTCTCTCTGCCAGCTCACACAGCTTCTTCATGGCATTGTAGGCTGCAAAGACAGGGGCAACTAGATTTGGTTTAGAATTTGGATAAAATATTTTCAAGTGCATTTTAACAATTTATTTCAGTTAATGCAATAATAACATGATGCATAAATCAAACTGCAGTTGTCAGAATCAATTTCTTAAGATCATACAGGCACTCCTGCATTTTCAAATCACATGGTTTTAATGTGGGATTGTTGTTAATGTACTTTCTACTTAAATCAGCATGTGGAAAACAAGAAAATGGTTGAATATGTAACAAAAAAAAACAAAAAAAAACATCATTCAACAAGATTACGTGACTACCAAGAAGGATTACATTTCAACCATGAAATTTAATGCTTTCTTTAACATTTATATCTGCCTGTCTTAATATTTCATATCCATATCAATATCAAAGAAACCAAATAAGATTCACTAGATCATTTTATAAACATTAAAACAAAAACCTTAAAAATATTTTTTTTAAAAAAAGAGCTAAGAACTTAAAAGTTGCATGAATGACAGGATTTGAAAAAAAAAATGTAAAAAGACAGTAAGCATGATTTAAACCACTTTTTAGTCTTATATTACCATACTTAAGAATGAGGTACTCAGTACTACAGGCAAATCTGCTGTACAAAAATTGGTGCTTAGAACTGAATAATGGACTACCAAGAATGGATATTATTGATAGAATAGTTGATGTATCAGAAATTCTCATTTATAACTCGGTTTCTCCTTATAGGTATTCGAAGACAGTCTAAACAGTATCAACCGCCATTTGTTTATAATATCACCCTGTCCATTAGGATCTGCTTCATGTCGGATGGTTCACATTTCCATTTGTTAATCTCTGTTTATAGCAGGATTCTGAATAATGCTGTCAACAGCCACTAGATCATGGACCTAACCACAGTGTATAGCAGTCAATACAATCAAAACCAGCACATGTTGTTGATGCAGCTAGAGCTGTTACAAAAGATCATTAATACCCCTGCCTTTCACCTTATATTCATGTAAAGTGTGTGAAGAATGGGGCATTACAGGGACAGGATTAGATTAGTGTGATCCAGGCAGAGGTAAGGTAAGGCAGGGGTATTAAAAGATGTAGCAATACAATGGAGTAAAATTTGCTTAAATACATAACTAACTATGCAGTTATTAGATCATTAAATTATCTTCTTTTATTCCTTTTTTTTTTTTGTTCTCTGGAGTATTTGATATTCCCCATGGATAGACTAATTTATAACATATACATATATGACAATATTTGTTGTGTTTTTTTGTTTTTTTTCCAAATCTAAAATGAAATCAACATCTTTAGTTTCACTACTAGTTTCATCATGACAATAGAAACATCTTATCATTTATGTATATATAATGCATCAAAAATGATAACTTCATGTTGAGTTGGAAAAGAAATCTTGTGCAGAGCTGGCAAAATCTATTGTGCGTATTGCTAAGATTGTCTTAGAACCAGTATGGGCAATAAAATTTTGAAATAATATGCTACACTATAATCATTCAGACAAATACAAGAAATAATTTGGCAAAACAGATAATTTAAAATCGTAAAATCAAATTTTGCCATTTCTGTGCTACTAATAATGTAAAGAAATGATTCCCCCATCCTTTCCACTGGCCGAACCATACCTTCTTCATCACTGTTCCTTGTGGCTGCCAGCTTGTACAGTATAAACTGGGTATGAGCACAACTGGGATCATACTTCAGAGAGTCATCCAAAGCTTGTTTTGCCTGTAAAAAAATTAATTGTTGTTGTTTTCCAGTGTGACAAAAAGTAATTCAGTTAAACAGCAACATCCAACTAGTTCAAGGCAAATAAAAAAAAAACCTAGAGCACAAAGAGGGGTACCTTGGTAGAACCATCAAGCTACCAAAAACTAGCTGACAGATTTCCTCATGAAAAGTCTGAGTACCCTGCTGGGACTCACACCCAGAACTGATAGTAAATCAGATTTGGCTACAGAGGCCCCTGCAAAACATTTCTTTTCTCTATTGATTTATCAATTTCTTTGTTATTCCACCTATTTTAATTACAAGTTTATGAAATGCCATTTATGAACTTTTGTAAAGCTCTTTGTTTTTCTTCATATAATGCTTAATAATAAATAAAGATAAGTAAATACTGGTAGCATCAAACTTATTACATCACTGAAATTCGACTTTGCATGCATACACTTTTTAGAAGGGTTAAGAAATAGCTTAATATGACTAAAATAAGCCCTATATACTATAGACAAGACAAACTCTTTTTACAATGCAAGTTATCTTCAATAAGGCAATCAAATGTTAAATCCTGAAATAAAGTCTCAAATTTAGCGCATTCTGCCTTTTTGAAATCCGAATCTCTTTGTAAATAACAAAACAGACTGTTCACCTAAAAGCAATTATTAACCTTTAACCATAGCTATATCTTCTCTTAGGTAGGTACATTGTAATTGAACAGCCAATGGCTTCAGACTAAACTAATGGATCCTAGAAAGACAATATGCAAAACATTTAAAGTGTAAACATTGTGTTACCGACATTGATAAACTTATGGAATGATCTTTATTTCATCAAGCAGAACTGTCCTACCAGAGACATTGGATACACAGGGTGATATAGATTGAGGAAATCACAACACAGGATCCCCCATACAGTTTATAGTGTAAAAGCTGTTACAAACAGGAAACTTGTTTGGTAAATACCTTTTTATGTCACACAACATGCAAATAAAAATGTAAATTAGAGTGATCTGGCATTAATTAAATAAATCTGGAAGGAATTACAACTCTCACCCACCAAAGCCAGGGATAGGATTCACAAAACTTACCAGCATGCAATTGATAGCTGAGTATCGGCAATTGATGGAAAACAGTTTCAAGGTTTCCCACCTTGAGAGTTTTCACCCAATTACTTTTACAATAGAATCAAATTATTTGTGAAGCCTCTCTTGTGTCACGTTGCAGGTATTTTTTTGAGAGCTAACTGAGTGGAAAATGGTTATCTTACACCTCAGACGACTGAGAACAAAGAGGAGGATTCACCTTTCTCGTAAACATCAGATCAGAAAATAGAAAAGTTCTCAAATGATGAAATAAAGCATGCTGGAAATGGAAATGCAGGGTAAATTTGTGTGACAGATTGGCAAAGTATATTTAGCTGTATTTAAATTATGTTGATAAAAGATACATCAAGAAATGTGTCCATAGTACACAGATGTCCCCCTCCATTTTTTTTTTTGTCTGTATATATGATGAGAAACTGGAAGTATAAAAGAAGATGATTTTAAGATCAAAAGAGCGCTGTGACCCTGACCTTAACTAAGTGATATGACATTGCACTTCAAGTAGCAGCCTTGATTTTGTTCGTGGCACATTGTTGTCCTTAACCCTTTCCCTCATATAGACTCATTTTGACGCACTCAGTAGGTACCACATAAAGCCTGATCTGCAGAAAACCACAGTTAAACCTTACCAAATTTAATGACAAAATCCTCATTTCCAGACCACTGAGGAGCAGCGAACAGCATAAAACCTGATCAGCCTGCGAGTGACTCGCAGGCTGATCTGGTTTTATGCTGTTTGCATAGGTCTTTTCATGGTGTCCTCTATGAGGGAAAGTGTTAAGTCATTTCAAAACACAACTATACATAACCAAGTTACAGCCAGGAGACAACTGCCTGCACATTTTAAAGTCAACTGAGTGCTATGACCTTGACCTTCAAGCTAGCTACCTGGTATTTGTTCACAACACATTTTCTTGTCCTACGGATCTTTGTGCCAAGTAATTTCAAACAAGAGGTACATGATGGCCCTGAGAGCATACATATTTTGGACAAGAAGATTTTCAAATTTGTGCTATACATATAAGGAAAAGGGGCTTTGCCCTCTGGAAGCATGTTTTTTTACCAATCCCAATAATTTGAAAAATCTTGGTAGAAAGTGACCCATGGAACATCTGTGCCAAAAAACTTTGAAATCCAGCACACACTTTTAGACAAAAAGAATTTAATCATACATGTAGAACGAAAACAGGCTCCACCCCCTGGTGGCCATGTTTTTCAATGCATCAAATAATTTTTACAATCTTTGTACAAAATAATTTTTACAATTGTTGTAGAAAGTGACCTACGAAACATCTCTGCCGAATAACTTTGAAACCCAGTCAGTACTGTTGGACAATGTGTACTATATACATATAAGGAAAATGGGCTCCGCTCCTGGCAGCCAGGTTTTTCAAATTTCTGAAATTCGCCAAACACTTAACCATTTTCAGAACTTTCAACCTCAGGTGAAACAAGTCCCATGTTTTGATAACTTCGAAGATCTCACAGAGGCAGACATAAAATGTCTTACCAATGAACTAAACACAAAATCATGTGAGCTAGATTTATTATCCACCCACATTCTAAAGTCATATTTACATGAACTATTACTTACGGTAACTTAACTAGTTAATCTTTCAGTTAGACAGGGGTTTTTTCCTTCACACTGGAAGCAAGCCATCGTAAGGCCTTTACTTAAAAAGGCTGGACTCGAACTTCAGTTTTCTAACTACAGACCTGTTAGCAATTTATCATTCCTTTCTAAGTTAATTGAAAAAGCTGCTTTATTTAGATTAAGTAATCATGTCAATAACAATGTTCTTCTACCTACAAACCAGTCTGCATACAGGCGTTTTCATTCATGCGAAACTGCTCTTGTTAGACTAGTAAATGACTTGCTGGGGGGTATGGAGAAACATGAAGTTACAGCAATGATTGCAGTCGATCTCAATGCCACCTTTGACACCATCGACCATGGTATTCTACTAGATGTGTTACGAAGCCAGTATGGAGTGTGCATAACAGTGTTAGCTTGGGTCAACTCTTATCTTCGACCACGTAGTTGTCATGTATGTGTAAATTCGACCGAGTCATCTCCACGCCCTCTAGAATGCAATGTGTTTCAGGGCAGTTGTCTTGGACCTTGGCTTTATTTTGCATATGTTGGAACTTTATTTGACATAATTCCACCAACTATATCTGTATATGGATTCGCTGATGACCATATTGCCAATAAACGTTTTCGACCAACTTCAGTGTCAAACGAACGTAATGCCATTGCAGAGCTTGAACAATGTGCAGTTACTATTAATGACTGGATGAACGCGAATAAACTAAAAATGAACACAGCAAAAACAGAGTTCATAATGTTTGGCAGTAAGGTGCAGTTGAATAAATGCTGTATGAGAAAAAGTTTTTTTGAAACTGGAGAGCTCTAAGAAAACCCAGATTAGAATAAGCCTCTATATACAGTCTTGTCTTAAAAATATGAACAAATATTGGCAAAATGGGACACAAAGGAATGCCAGATGTAACATGACAGGAAAGCACACATGATTCCAATAATAGCCCTCCTCCCTTATGAAGTTGGGGCATAAATAGGGAAGACCTTCCCTTATGAAGAGGGGACATAAGAGGAAAGACCTTATCTGCAAGGTTGAGGGTGAGGAGACAGTTTGCCCGGTTCCTGTGCAGCTTGGCCAGTGTCAGGTCCCCAGGGCTAGCCTGGGGGTACAGGCTCAGGGAGTAGTTGTACCAGTCTAGGGCTTCCTGAGGGGCGTCTCTCTGTACACAAAACAGAAAATCAATAAGGGAATTATCTATCATCAACACATATATAAACAAGAGGGCCATGATGGCCCTATATCACTCACCTGCTCTAAAGGCAACCTTAAGTATTATGGACCATACAAGACATAATAATCCTTTGTTTATTAACATTATGTATACATCTGATCAAGATTGCTTCATAAATGTGGATGTTAGAATGCAAAGAAAGTTAAGGGCCATAACTGGAGAAAGTGGTCCAATACCATGTCAGTCTTGACAAGATAGTTGTCATTAACTTTAATTATAATTTTAGCAATCTTGATTTTTAAAGTTTTCATCATTTTTTTATTTTCATTGCCATGGTAACCAGAGTTCTAAATGGATCAAGTTTATCTTAGCAACTTTTGTGAAGATTCACCCAACAAAGGATCATCCCTGTCAAGTTTAATCAAATTCTGTCCAGTGGTCTCAGAGAAGATGTTGTTTAAAGCAAACTGCTGATGACACATGATGGACGACGGACGCAGGGTAATCACAAAAGCTCACCTGAGCTAAAAAGGATCACATGTCCTTCCAAAATAAAAAGAAATCTGAGGCATGCTGAAAAAAAACACAAAGCACTAGAGCTATCAATGAATGTGATTGATACCCCCACCAGGTAGCTTTTAGTTCAGGGAAAGGAAAATAATTGTGAGTTTTTTTGTTAACTTTAAGTAACATTAGGGATAACGATCTATGGCAAACACCCTTAGCCAATTACAGTACAGATTTTGGTGTATGTTGCAATCAATTCAGAGCCATATTAGAGGCTCTTATAAGAGCTATCTGATCATGTCTTTGTCCATGTAATTCTGCTAACAGTGAAGACTTTGATTTTAAGATTCTAAAGGAGTCCCCATATTTAGTTCAACACTGTTTGCATAAGAATAAATATTGCTGAGGAAATGGGATAATGCGAGGCTGACCTGTGTCTTTCTTGTAACTGGATTTATTTGGATTTGAAGAAAAATGTGTACAATGAAGGCCATTTTGCTGCAACATTTCAATGTCTAGCCTATATAGCTAGAACTATCACTAAAGGTGAACACTAGAACTATCACTAAAGGAGAACACTAGAACTATTACTAAAGGTGAACACTAAATCTATTACTAACGGTGAACACTAGAACTATCACTAAAGGTGAACACTAGAACTATCACTAAAGGTGAACACTAAACTATTACTAAAGGTGAACACTAGAACTATCACTAAAGGTGAACACTAGAACTATCACTAAAGGAGAACACTAGAACTATCTCTAAAGGTGAACACTAAAACTATTACTAAAGGTGAACACTAGAACTATATCTAAAGGTGAACACTAAAACTATCACTAAAGGTGAACACTAGAACTATATCTAAAGGTGAACACTAAAACTATCACTAAAGGTGAACACTAGAACTATATCTAAAGGTGAACACTAGAACTATCACTAAAGGTGAACACTAGAACTATCACTAAAGGAGAACACTAGAACTATCTCTAAAGGTGACCACTAGAACTATCACTAAAGGTGAACACTAAAACTATCACTAAATTTCAACACTAGAAATATCACTAAATGTCAACACTAGAACTATCACTAAATGTTAACTCTAAAACTATCACTAAATGTCAAGACAAAACTATTTCTACAGATCAACACTAGAACTATCACTAAGATTGAACAATAGAACTATCACTAAAGATCAACACTAGAACTATCACTTAAGGTAAACACTAAAACTATCACTAAGGGTGAACACTAGAAATACCATTAAAATGAAAGAAGTATCACTAAAAATGAACACTAAAACTATCAATAAATGTCAACACTAAAACTATCACTAAATGTCAACACTAGAATTATCACTAAATGTCAACACTAGAACTATCACTTAATTATCACTAAATGCCAACACTAAAACTATCACAAAATGTCAACACTAGAACTATCACTTAATGTCAACACTAGAACTATCTCTAAAGGTGAACACTAAAACTATCACTTAATGTCAACACTAGAAATATCACTAAATGTCAACACTAGAACTATCACTAAATGTTAACTCTAAAACTATCACTAAATGTCAAGACTATTTCTACAGATCAACACTAGAACTATCACAAGATTAAACAATAGAACTATCACTTAAGGTAAACACTAAAACTATAACTAAGGGTGAACACTAGAAATACCATTAAAATGAAAGAAGTATCACTAAAGATGAACACTAAAACTATCACTAAATGTCAACACTAAATGGTAACACTATAACAATAACTACAAGTGAACACTAAAAAATCATTAAAGGTGAAAGAAGTATAATTAAAGATAAACACTAGAACTATAACGAAGACTGAACAATAGAACTATCACTTAAACTGAACACTAGAACTATCACTAAAATTGAACACTAGAATTATCACTAAAATTGAACACTAGAACTACCACTAAAGGTAATTAATATCCCCACACCCTATATGAGTGTAAGATGGGATGCAACTGTATATGGTATGATGGGATGAGACAAGCATATAAATAAAGTCTTTATTGAAAGTGGATAAACCAATTTTCCATTTGGGTCCAGATAAAATAACAATATCTACAATATATTTATTCAAAGCATGAGAAATAATTCAATGTATGGTGTTGGTGGTACGTTCAGGAGATAATTTGTTGATGATCATAACTGCCTCACTGTATAATCTAGAAGTTTATCAACATGTATGCCTAGAAGTTTATCAACAAGAGTAAATTCTAAATTAGAATCATTTAGTGATAAATATCGCAAAATATAATTTTGATTCTTGTTTCTTTGAGGTATAAACATTGCTTTTGTGTTGTTGTTTTTTTTGTGGGTTTTTTTTTATTTATATAAATTTGGAAATAAAATGAATTTATGTGCACCAATTTTCCATAGATTGTAAACTGATTCCAATATAGCCCACATTTCACTTATTGATACGGAGTATGTGATACCAGTAGAACTTGTAAATACACACATCAGTTTTAGTTATAATCAGGATATAATTATTTTTTTATTATGCTTTACTTTCTTAAGAAACAAATTAAGTTCAGATATAATTATAGGACATTCAGCCTTTAAGTCCAAAAACAAAATTTTAGCCCACTTGAAGGTATTAAGAATTTAAGAGTGGGGGATTTTCAACTGCGTTAGTGTTTATCAAAGCCCAGTTGGTATTCATGGGCGAACATGTGTCTTTAGATAGCTGAGTATTGGTATTTGATGGTAAAAATCTTTCTCTGGCACAAAGAATGGGTCAAACCTAGGAAATGTCAAGAGAGATTAAATAAGTTATAAAAAACATTGTTTTGCAGTCAATTTAAAAAGAAATGAATGTTAATTTAAATTTAATTTGCATCATGAAGACTTCATTAATTTGTCTTAAATCTTAGACAAGTCTTCACAGCTGATGTTCATACCTTATATTTTACAGGCAGAATTTTTTACCTTGATTGCAATCTGTTTTTCAGTTAAGCCATTGTTTTAATTAACATTATTGACTAAAGAAAATCTGGCACTTTCAGAAAACTATTGCAAGCCCTTAAAAGATAGCATGACGTACAAGAGGACTTTCAAGGTTTCAGCTGAAAAAAAAGGAAATTGAAATTAAAGATGAAGTGTCTCATTTCTGTTTTGTTTCCTGACACTCAAAATCTCCCATTAATGTCAACAGCATGATAGCCTTGGTGCAATAAAAATCTAATTTGTTAAATTAACACTGCTGCGCTGTTTTAAAATCAGCATAAAGATTGATGAAAAAAATATAAAGGAAATCAAAGGGCCTAATGAATATTGCATTAGAATGTAAAGAAATGATTAAACCCCACTTATATCAAATACCATTTTAAGTCTTTTTCTAAAGTGGTCTTGCAAACTTGGTGATTGTAAGGAAAAGGTTAGCAACCTTGCTAAACAAACTACAGTAAAGCTCACTTATAACGAAATCATAGGGACCTTGCAAATTATTTTGTCTCATCCAAGTGTTGTCTTATCCTTAAATGTTTGCTGTAACAATTACAGGCATTTTTGTATTAACCATACCATATTACAGGTAAACTTAAGAACAGGGACCTAAAAAGTCTTTTGTCTTGGCTGATTTTTTCGCTCTAACCGATTTTATCTTAGGTGGTCAGGAGTCCATAAAAATAATGAAGGAAGCAGTCGGGGGAATAGTCTTTATATTTTCATTAAGCAGTTTTGTCTTATTCAAGTATGATATAAGTCAGCTTTACTATACAATGATCATGCCTTAAAATCCCATTTTGATTCTGAGCTGATGCCATAACTTTTTTCTTGACCTTGACCTTTTTTCTGGACATTGCCATATAAGGCAAACATGATACAGAAAAGGTGGAAATCAAGAAAATAAAAAGATTTTCCATATTTTCTTTCAACCTCTAAGTATGATCTGGCTCAAGATAAACAATTGCACCAAATTATTTAAGATTTCTCATGGCATGACAAAGTAACGGTCTGACCAATTTAAGTTGATAGGCGACAACCTTCCCTAAACTTTAATTACATTTTTCCATTGGAAAACCTGGCTAGTAAATTACCAACCCAAAAGTTTTAGAATGCATACTTTGGTGCAGAAATGTACATGACAATTCATCTCCAAGTGCTATTTTGTATCTACATGAATGTATGACTAAATTTTTATTAAACATGTCTGTTTTCCTATATGTGTGTGTTTTGTGAAGTTGGTTGATAACATTCTACCATACAAGTAAGTATTTCAGTCATGAAACACATAAAAATTACAAAGAAGTTCTACTAATATCATTCTTGATAACAGGAGGAGATTAATATGATTGTACACTGTGATATATATTTTTTCTCTGCTGGGTGGTGGCAGATTTTCCTTTTGGCAGTCCACCCAGATATGTTTCCGGTGTAACAGTCAGGTTTTTCCCCAGTTTTTCCTGTGGAAGACACTGACTTATAAGTCAGGTTTTACCCTGTTAAAGAAGCTGACTAGTCCATGATCATCAATTACTGTTCCTCCCCATGGGATGGAACATCTATAGTCGTTCCTCACTACTTGCCGGATATAAGATTAGCACCTGATGAGATGTTTGCCAGCTCAGTATTATGTGTGCTTCATGATTCTTACGAGACGGGATCCAGTCTGAAGTCAAGTGATATTAACTATCAACGTGATATCACGTGATGTCCGCCATTTTATCAGCCATTTTAGTCAATCTAGCAGGTGTGTGTAGGTTTTAATTACGGCCTTGTGCTGTCCTGATTAAGAAAACACGATGTCAGCCTAAACTGAACTTAGCCCTATTAAAGTCCTTGAATTTCTTGCTTCATTTCCTGTGCTACCATGATTAAAAGAAAAAAAGAACTTCAGAAAGTTTTGACTTGGAGAGAAACGTTCAACCACCAATACAGTTTGTTCTTTTCGTACTCTAAGGTTATCCCTTACAAATGCAAATACTGAAAAACAGCTTTCACTTCATACTTCAAAGTTTAGAAATGCCCTGGAAGGAACTTTTGGTAGGCTAAAGCTTTCTCCAATCATTGCACATTTTATTATTTGTATATTTTACACTACCAGTACCTATTTATGGCATTTAAAAAGAATGCCAATTTTATTCAAGCAATGTGTTTGTTTGTTTTTTTCCCTACATATGTGTTTGACCCACTTTGATCTTGGACAATACATTAATACAATCCTTTGCAAGTATGAATAAGTTAATTAATGGTGTTGTAAATGCTATACATTTTTAATGGAATGGAACCTTTTCGTCTGTTAGAGTATTAATCATTTCATCTTGATGGTGTCCTAAAGCCCGTCATAAAATCATGTAAACAGTATTATGATATCTGTATTAATGTGAAATTTCAGAAAAAGAATTCATGAAAATGTGTCTTTTCTGCTCTTTTTTATATAATGATATAGAGGTAGACAACCATGTGAGAGGTAAAGACCTTCTTCTAGTACAGATCATAAGTAATCCAAACTTTATTTTCAGGTGCAAATGTGTGGGATTTACTTGGTATGGTTGTATCAATGGTCTGATAGGTGTAATTGTTCATTGGTAGACGGGGCCTCCGTGGCCAAGAGGGTAAAGTTGCTGATTTTAAAATGCACTCTGCCCGCGTGGGTTCGAATCCCGGCAGAGTCATTCAGATTTTCATGTGAGGAAGCCTTCCAGCTGGCTTGCGGTAAGTTGGTGGTTCTACCCCGATGCCTCCGTGCATTCAGAGTCTTCCTCCACTTGTAATTAGCTGGACGTCGCTATATGACTGAAATACTGTCGAAGCGACAGTAAACTCAAAATTAATAGTCAAGTCTATTCAAGTCATTAGTAGACATTTTTCTTCATGCACTGTTGTGGTTTTGATATCAGTTAAGTATCATTCTTATGATTTGCAGGCATTTTTTTTTCTGAACAAATTTCAATGAAACAAAACTTAAATTTCAGTGAAACTAGAACAAATTCTGGTGAATTTCTATGAAATTTTGCCAAAATTTCAGTGAAATCTGAGTAAAATATTAATGTTATTTTGCCCCTTTCTTTCAGAGAAATCTCATCATAATTTCTGAAAAGTTTTAGGGAAGTAAGGTTCCTAGCTCGCTTTGGGTATTTAAGGAAATTAAAATAGATAAAGCTTGGGATCATACAAACTGTCAACTGTGTGACATATATGCAGCAGCTAGTAAATCTTCAAAGGAATACTCTACATATGACAGAAATGTAATTCAGAAAGAAATATCAAATTTGAATGTCAGAAATTTTGACTGCTGTGACAGGTATCAATTTTTACAGCTGGAATATCAACTACTATTGATCAGCTTTATTTTCATTTAACAGCATGCCAATTTGCCTCCTGCGGAAGGTTTTGTACCCCTAAAATTGGCCATGTACCCCTAAAGTTACAGGGACTCTCTATATGAAGGGGTACAAAATTAAGGTAAAACAGCAATCATACCCCTAGTTTCAAACACAGTGGGCTACCTGAAGTACTGTTATTGTATGCACATTCTTCTGAAATGCATTTTCACGTGTAACATTGAAGTTATATAATACTCATTTGCTAGTTTATGATGCTTTAGAATTCTGAGTGACCTTAAATTGGTTAGGATTTATAAATGTTATAAGTAATGCACAGATTAATGGGGTATCAATATGCTCGCCTTTGGATGTGATACCATGATATATCATATACTTGTTTATGTAGATGGGTTACTTTTTTTTTTGAAAATGTTTCATGTTACAGGTGGCCTCCATATGCCTTCACATCATCTCCTGTAATGTTAAATTTTTGTAACAGCTTCCATTGTTGAGAAGTGAATCTTATAACAATGTCAGAGATATAGAAACTTATAGAAAACCAACATGACGTCAACTGAAGACTTAGAAATACTTGTGGTAAGTCACTAGACAAAACACCATCACAGGCATTTACCATGATAAGGGAATCAAAGAGGAAAGGCAGTAGGTCTCTTGTGTTTAAGTGGCATGCCAGATTAACCCTTTCCCTCATAGAGGAAACCTTGAAAAGACCTATGCGAACAGCATATATTAAAACCAGATCAGCCTGCGAGTAACTCGCAGTCTGATCAGGTTTTATGCTGTTCGCTGCTCCTCAGTGGTCTGGAAATGAGGACTTTATAATTAAATTTGGTAAGGTTAAATTGTGGTTTTCTGCAGATCAGGCTTTATGTGGTACCTATTGAGTGCGTCAAAATGAGTCTATATGAGGGAAAGGGTAAACAAAGTAGTGATGGGTGTGAGTTAATTAATGATGATGAAGGAAGTGAGTGTGAGGTCTACCATGACACAAAGAGTGAGGGACTTAGTTTACCAGGACAGATGGTTATCTTGGTTGAGTTGGCTATATTGAGAATGTCTCCAGATTTGAACATGAATAATGTTTGTGTGCTGAGACTTCTGACAAAAGATGAACAGAGAGGATGAAGGAGACAAATCATCCTGCATAAGGAAAAGCACTGTATGACCCAGAAACTAGGTCCAGTCATCAGTGTGGAATACTCCCGATACCCTATACCCGATACCAAACGAATTGATGTTTGTGTTCTTTATGAATCAATGTGGGATGGTTCCTGTGGATCAGGTGATCAATGCTGCACATTGAGGCATCTCAACAATTCAGGTGTCTTCTTCTTTGTAAATAAAATATAAAGACTCTCTATCAATATCTACCATTTTGCTTTAAGCATTTTATGTGGTCATTTAATTTTCAACTTAAGAGTGAGTTTGTGGATCAAGCTGAATTTCTTAGGATCTGGGTATAAATGTGAGAAAAGGCCTAAGCTGACAATTAAAAATGCTTACAATTATTGAATTTACAAATTAACTGGATGCTTGATGGTGAGAAATACATTTGAGAGCATCATAAGAACCATGACAAAGAGTTCTGTAATTTTTTTAAGCATATCTATCGTCACTTTTTACCTGATTTACAGATGATTTAAGATAAGACCAAATAAATAACTGAATGATTTTCATAGGTAGAAAATGCCTAAACTTAGGAGAAAAAGTTACTCACAAATAATTTGTTTGACAATCAACTAAAATACATACTTCCCAGTTATGAAATTTTGATTCTATGAGTTACAGTTTCTTTGATAAATATTTTTGTTGTTTTATCATAATATTTCTTATAGATGCACATTGAGATGGTCCAAACATTATAATAACCTGCACTGTCGTATCTTTTTCACCATCTCCATATGACTGAAAGACAACTATAGTTTGATTCATGACAATAATGTTTACTCTGCTGATTGCAGTGGAGGGGATGTTTTACCAACTGAGTTTTTATCTAGGATAATTTTGACTTCCCAAAGTGAAATGCTTAACAGATACTAATTTGTACATTATATGACAGTTCTACATTCTCCATAACTTTAATCCCTGTCAACGGTGTATATCTTTTTAAAAAATATTTCTTGTTTTTATTTGATTTGCACTCCTCTTTACATTCATAATTACTCAAATTGCATTTTAAATCTACCTAAAAAATACATCAACAGTTGTTACTCCCAAAAATGCTGCATGCCCATGTAAGAAATGTACAGTACTTACCTCACCTCTGTGTATGCACCAAAGATATAAATATAGCATGTCTGTTCATACACTGCTTTACTGGATGCTAATTAATGTAATTTTACAATGATGAATCTACTTAGAACTTGAAAATGTCCCATGGGACTAAGAATAAGTACATCACTTACATGGACTGGCAAATAAAAGTACCTATCTAAGTCCAATTTAAATGTAAAAATAAATGCAATTATGCAATATATCAGCAAATTAGAAATGTGTCCACTGGACAGGATGCTTATTCCCTGTCAGGGGCCTAACTCTACTAAAACTTGATTTACCCAGGCAAAAAATGTTCCATATCAGTATCTTTTTATTTTATTTTCATAATAGTAGGATTCATAAGACCACTGTTACATCATATATTATGTCATCTTTGATAACAAATAATTTCCTTCTCAGCTTGAATGTGTATAAATATTGTGTGAATTAGTTATATGACATTGTAATATATACTATGTGTATTCTATTTGTGAGTCATTGGTTGAGTACATGGCATTTGTTTATGATTTGAATAAATAATCAAATTATAGCACTGTTGTTTTCGTGGTCACTATGACATAGATTTAACAAAATAGGAGTCATGTGACCACTATTATATCATCTTTGATGACATTTAATTTCATTCTCAGCCTGATCAATTTTGTTTTATGTTTATTAAACTTGTGTGAACGAATAGTATGACATTGCAGCATATGCTGTGTGTATTCTATTAATGAATGATTCAACTAAAACTTATCTTACAATGCACATTTCTAAAACCAGATAGCTGGTTTCCCAGTGTTTTTGGAAGATTGACAATTCATGTCGTTTAATTTGTTTAATGTAAGAACCAGAGACAAACATGTAAACAAGAGGGCCATTATGGCCTAAATCGCTCACCTGAATTCAACTGCTACAGAGAAAATGCTTAAGTAAGGAAAAAAAATTACACATAATAAATTACATAGTACTTAAATTTTATTAATTTTTTTCTGATTTTTTGGGGCCTTTTAATCAGAATGATTTAAGCTTATTTTGCTCAATACCACCTTGTAAAATTTCATCAAAATCTCCTCAGCCATTTAGGAGATGTTGTTTAGAGTAAAACTTTGTGCTCAGGTGAGCTAAAAAGGACCTAAATGGGAAGAAGGGAAACTATCCACATATGTAATTATTCAATTGACCCTTTGCTTTAATACCTCAAATAAATGGTTTCAGTATTGTGATGGATAAATCATCAGTAGCTGAATATGTAATATTTTGTATTTGTTGTTAACTTAGAGAGCTGATTGTTACTGTCATACAGCTAATTTCAGGTAGAGAACTTTAATGTACAGTAGAATTTTGTTAATTAATGACATGGGAAAGACAAAGCTTTGAAATAACATTTTTAATGCCCCCCCCCCCCCCCCCTGAAGAAAAGGGGGAATATTGTTTTGCAAATGTTCTTCGGTCCGTCCATCAGTAGACAGTCACTTCGTTTCTGATCAATAACTGGAGAATGCTTGGGCCCACATTCCTCAATCTCCATAAAGTGATTAGTCATGACTACATGTAGTAGATGGCCCCTATTGTTTCTGGGGTCACTTGTCAAAGGTCAAGGTCACAGTTACCTCGAATGTGAAAATTATTTCCGATCAATAACTGGAGAACGCTTGGGCCCACATTCCTCAATCTTCATAGGGTGATTGGTCATGACTAGATGACCCCTATTGTTTTTGAGGTTCCTTGATCAAAGGTCAAGGTCACAGTGACCTTGAATGTGAAAAAAATTTCTGATCAATTACTTGGGAATGCTTGGGCTCACATTCCTCAAACTTCATAGGGCCATTGGTCATGACATGTATATGACACTTTTTGATTTTTGGGTCACTTGGTCAAAGGTCAAGGTCTCAGTGACCTAAATGGGAGGGGGGGGGGGGTTATTAACCTGGTATGAATATCATAAACATGAAATTGAAAGAGGGTCTTTATGGAAGTACAAACTTCTCTTGGTATATTTTAAAGTTGTTTAACCTAATGTAGATTTCCTCGAAGGTTGTTTCCTGGGCCCTTCTCTAGACTGCTTGACAGAGGTTAGGGTTGAAACAAAACCAATCAGTCCCCTGGATACACTGGTCATTTCACTGGATTTTTCTGATATTCACAATCGTGATGAATTATCTTTGTAGACAATAATTCATTCTGATATGAGATTGCAGAGACAACAATGTGTTTCAATTAATCTCTACCAACTTTTTTTTTAAAATTCATGCTAAAACAAGTACTCAAGATCTGACACAAAGACTAACAAGTCAATACATTGTATAGTTTTTAAGTGATGGCCAAGGTTAAAGTTGTCTGTACACAAACTGACAGCCAAGAAAAAGACAAAATGGCCTCTAATCTTTCAATTTTGGGGCATAAAAATGTATGGAAGAATCACTGTCTAAAGGGCCAATTCTCCAAAAATCTGGAGGAGTGAATAATGATAATGTTAAATACCAACCTCAAAATAAAAAACACTCTTTCAGGAAGAAATATTAACAATGGAACCAGCACACATAATTGAAATATTGGATTGGCACCATTCATATAAACAGTATTTATAAATACTGTAGTCAGATAATACCTCTTTAGACTATAACTATTTTATGGTACCAGTTGAAGTATCTGAAACAAAGTGACACATACAAACATATTCAAAGAATTCACATGTACATGAAAAAAGAACATCATTTATTTCTGTCATTCCAATTTTTTTTTTTTTTGTTTCAAATGATTCTTTTTCACAGCACTTAAATGATTAGCCAAAAAAAAAAAATAAAGAGAGTAACAGTGGGGATTCCTTGGCAAATGGGAAAGGAAAATGTCAAAATCTCATTTGTCACAAATTAACCAGGAGATTGGAGCAGCTAACTCATTAACACAACTCTAGTTAATTCTTTTTCATAGCATTTGAAATACATTTGATCAGAGCTGTTATAGTTTAACAAAGGGCAAGATATTATTCCATATTTTAGGACCAGATCTTCTTCAAACTAAAATAAACCATGATGTGTTGGTGGCATGATTCCAGGACTTTCTCACCCCAACCCACTCCATCCCCCGGAAATCATTAAAAAAAAGGAAAAACTTGTATTCCTGTTTACAGACAGACAGATGGATGTGAGTAGACAGACAAGGTGATTTTGGCATGACAACCTCTTTAAGCAAGGATTAAAAAGGTAACATTTTTTGTGTAATAAGACAGTCTGTATGATGACTTCCTAACCATTAAGAACATATTCAATCACACAAAGCTTAGTGTGTGCATTGGGCCCTTGCACTAAGACATGTCAACTGGATTTGAGGTTGTTAATAACTAACAGTCAACAGGCTTTTTTTATGCCAATTTTGAGGCCGATATTTGGCCCCATTCCCCTCATCAAAGAGTATACTTTTTTCCCCAATTCAATCTGAAACTTCCCCTGACAAAAATGTATTTTTATCTTAAAACAAGTGACAGGAATGGTCACAAAACCAGGTTTTCTTTTCGCAATGTTTCGTCCCAGTACAGATTATTTAAATCAGTCAAATAATTTTTGCTCATTGTCTATTAAATCTAATGCAATTCTGTATAAAGCAAACATACATGATATGTGCAACAAGGATTTTTAACTTACATTTATCCACATTAACTTTGAACAAGACATGAATATGGTGCAACAATCTGCTTCTGAAAATGTCACTTAAGCATTCACTTTAACTAAATTTTACTTTATTCTTTTTTGTGGGGGTATAAAGGAATCACTAGTTGTCTGTCTGTCTGTCTGTCTGTCTGTCTGTCTGTCTGTCTGTCTGTCTGTCTAGCCCTATTCTTGTAAGCACAACTCCTAAACCTATTTGACCACCAAAAGGGGAGATAATCCATTTTTTATTTTTTTTTAAACAAAAATAGCTTGTAAGTGCAACTCCTCCTAAACCGTAAGATGGATGTCAAACAAACTCTACATAACAATGGCACATCATATGTAAATATGCATGAAGTATGGGATTTCAAATTTGACAACTGAAAGGGGAGATAATCCATTTTCAATTTTTTTTTAGCAGCACTGCATTCCACCTCAATGAGATGTATGCACCTATAAAGTTACAAGTCAATACCTCTTATAATGTAGGAGTTATGCTCCGGACAAGGAATTTTATAAAAGGGGCGTTACTCCATCAAAAATGGTAAAACTGCAAAACACAGGTAATATTCTCCAGGGTGACTTAGTGAAGGCACTTCTGTTAAAGTATGGACAAAATTTATTAAGAAATGTAGAAGTTGTGCATGAAAGAATATTTCCCTTTATATTACATCCGTTAAGGGGCAAAGGGCCATAACTGCATCAAAAATAGTCAAACCACAAAACCCTGACAATATGCGCCAGGTCACTATGTAATAATGCTTCTGTAAAAGTTTGGGCCAAATCCGTTGAAAAATGTAGGAGGAGTTGCGCACAGAAGAAATTGTTTACGCCTGCCTAATTGTGATATGAAATAAAAATAAACAAGTTTGTTTTAGTTACAGCATAATTAGTGTGTTTTTTTAATTAATTGATTAATCATTTCTTCATAAGTAAGTTTTCCTCTAATCAACATATTTTCCCCTCCTGAAAGGACCTGCCACCTTTCCCCAAAACACCAAAAGAAGGCATTGTCTACTACAGATAATCAATGTCAATATATCACTTAGTGCTAAATATGAAATAAGATACAGGATTCATTAATACTTTTCTTATCATCAATGCAAATGTTCAAAAACTAGAACTGCCATTGTAATGACGCAAATACTCCCCGCATGTCGTTTTGTCACAGGGATTTTAATACAAATAACATGTAGGTCAGAGACATGTAAATGTATTGGCTCAACAAGGAAAATAAATAATATTCCCACATACATTAATTTATTTGGATGAAGGCCCACTAAGTATTATTCAGCTCCATTATTACACTGTACTGTTCCGGTCGATTATTACACTGTACTTTTCCAGTCGATTATTACACTGTACTGTTCCGGTCGATTATTAGACTGTACTGTTCCGGTCGATTATTACACTGTACTGTTCCGGTCGATAATTACACTGTACTGTTCCAGTCGATTATTAGACTGTACTGTTCAGGTCCATTATTACACTATATTGTACAACTGCATTACATTATTTTCCTTTCAGGTCCATTATTAAACTGTACTTGCACAATGCAGTAACTCTCACCTGATGTCAATGAGATCTCCACATATGAGGTTCTTCTTCAATTCTTCTTGATTTATGATGTATTAACTCCAAAATGACACAAATGAAGTTTACAGTTCTTGTTTCAAGTTTCATCTTGATGCCTTTTATACTTTTTGAGTTACAGCCAGGACAAAAATTAAGTATGAAAATTTACAAAGGACAATAACTCCAAAATTATGCGACAGAGAGTAATGGTTTTTGGTCACTGCACACCCCCTCAATGAGATCTATCTACATATGAAATTTCATCTTGATAATTTTTATATTTTTTTAGTTACGGCTAGGACAAAAATTAAGTATGAAAATTTACAAAGGGCAATAACTCCAAAATTACGCGACAGAGTGTTATGGTTCTTGGTCACTGTACTCCCCCTCAATGAGATCTATCCACATATGAAGATTCACCTTGATGCCTTTTATACTTTTTGAGTTACGGCCCAGACAAAGAAAACGACAGACGGACGGACGGACAGACAAGCTAAATCCAGTATACCCCCCTTACAACTTCGTTGTGAGGGGGGTATAATAAACTGATATGATTGTAAATATGTAACCTCATGGGCAAGGGCTGCCTGCTCCCAGATGATGTTATGAAACCGGGTTTTTGTGGTCACATCAAGAAGCTGACCTGTATGGTGGGCTAGGGGAAAAAAAACAAGGGAAATCAGAAGTCAACACATAAGGGAAAACTGGCATTACCAGGGAAAACAGGCATCACACAAGGGAAAAAAAAAAAAAACAAAACAGAAAAACATCAAAAAACAAAAAAACACACGGGAAAAAAAAGAGAAGACATCAAAGGGAAAAAATCAAACAAGAGGGCCATGATGGCCCTGGATCGCTCACCTGGTATCATTAGGCTATGTAAAATCAAGTGACCCCTGGGGCAGAGCCAATTTTGACCCCAGGGTCATGATTTGAACAAAGTTGGTAAGAATCGACTAGACATTGCTACACACTACCACACTCTACTTGGTAGAGGTCTATTAGCCCATGTTACATACCAAATATATAAACTCCAGACCTTTGTTGTTTCAGATATTAGCCTATGTAAAATCAAGTGACCCCTTGGTGGGGCCAAATTTGATCCCAGGGCCATGATTTATACAAACTTGATTGTGATCTACTAGACAATGCTGCACACCAAATATCTAAACCCCAGGCCTTGTGGTTTCTGAGAAGAAGATTTTTCAAGTTTTTCCTATATTAGCCTATATTAAATCAAGAGACCCCTGGGGCGTGGCAACTTTTGACCCCAGGGTCATGACTTGAACAAACTTGGTAGAGATCAACTAGACAATGCTACACACCAAATATCTTCACTCTATGCCATGTGGTTTTTTCAAGTGACCCCTGGGGCAGGGCCAATTTTGACTCCAGGCTCATAATTTGAACAATCTTGGTAGAGAGTCATAAGATCATGCTACATACCAAATATTTAAACTCCATGCTTTGTGGTTTTTGAGAAAAAGATTTTTCAAGTTTTTTCCTATATTAGCCTATGTTAAAGCAAGTGACCCCTGGGGCGGGGCCAATTTTGACCCCAGGGTCATAATTTGTACAATCTTGGTAGAGAGTCATAAGATCATGCTACATACCAAAAATCAAAAGGCTAGGCCTTGTGGTTTCGGAGAAGAAGATTTTTTAAATTTTCATTTGTAAAATCTATTTTTAGCTCCTGTGACCTTCTTATCCACCCAATCAAAATAATTGAACAACTTTGATAGAAGTCATGATAAGGATGATTCCTGTGAAGTTTGGTCAAAATCCATCTAGTGGTTTAGGAGGAGAAGTTGTTTAAAGGAAAAGTTGACGCAAGACGCACGGACGGATGGACGGACGACGGACAAGAGGCGATCACAAAAGCTCACCATGAGCACATTGTGCTCAGGTGAGCTAAAAAGGGAAAGACATCACACAAGGGAAACAAGGGAAAACGAGCATCACACAAGGGAAAACAGCACCACAAGAGGGGAAAACAGGCATCACATCCTGATCAACCCACCCTGGAACTTACCTTAGCCAACACTCCAGATGCCACTGCAAAACAAACTTGGGTAACTGACCCAGACACAATTGGGTTAAGGATGATATTAAGCCTACTAAACTTTATGAAAAATGAAAGTTAAGTATGAATTATAAATTTTGGACCCAGATTTTACTTAAAAATTTAAATCAATGAAAAGTTCTCTTTTTAGCATCAAAAGTATGAATTCAACCACAAATTTTAAACAGAAATGTCAATGTATATGATTTGATTGTCAACGATTTATGACATCAGTAATTTCACGTCCCTGTGGATTCAGGTAAGGCTTGGAAAGAAAAGGAAAATTAAATTTTCAATAGATTGTGTGCACTGCCTACTTTAAGATTATAAATTTGAGAAAAAAATGTACACTATTTATTGTCTGCTATGGTATTTGTATTTTATGATGTTAAAGTGACAAGCAAATAATGAAAGCAAGTAATTATCACTTTGTCTGGGACTCATTTAATTTTTCTCAATAAATAGGCTATGTGTAACCTACTAGTCTAATTAAAAAATTGTGAAAATTTAGGTCTTTCTAAATGAAGTGGCAATAATACAATTTCTCTAAAGCTGAAGGTGAACTTCGTTTTTTATTACACATATTGCTGAAACACTTAATGGAGGAACGTGATTTCATTTCAAGCATAATTGTTTTACATCAGTTGGGAAATATGTCCTTACAAATCATATTAAAGTTGCATTTAGAAAGTCTAACTGTATTATCAATGTTGGCAATAAAGGGTGTAAGTTTACATCAGTCTTGCTGCAATTGCAAGTAATTTTATTACAACATGCAACATTGTTTTAAGTGTTTACCAAATGATGCATGTGACATGTTTTAAAACTGTCATGTTCAAATACAATTACAAAGATAATATAAATTATTTCATCGACATTTTATTTTCTCTTTCTTTCTCTTCTCCAAAAACGGTCTGCAAAATGACACACTTTCTTAGTTAAACAAGAGCAATGACCCTCACACAATATGTCAATCCCTTTTCAATGTCATGAATCAGGTGTACTCTTACCGTTAATGCAGTATTCCACAAACTGTTTGGCCTCTGGTTTCATGTCAGCTTGTATAAGGACCTCCAGGTTGATGACCAGCAGTTTTCCAATGTCCTGGGACTTGTCAAACTTCTTCAGCAGTTCCTCCATTATCCACAGCATCAGGCTCACCCTGTAACATTGGCACACATTACCAACAGTGATATGCCTGTTTAAATAATTTAAGGGCCATAACCCTGCATATGTTTAGTGAAACAACAAAGTACCTTTAATTTTAAATAACATAGGTATTTTCAGTGAGGAGAATGTTTGTTTGACTTGATTTTGTTTACAATATTTTTATTTCTATTATGAATTTGTCACATAAAATAGGCCAAATGCATTAGTTTTGTCATGGCATGTGATAAACCTTGTAATATAAGAAGACTATTAAAAAAAGAATTAGTGTGTGCTACGTTGAGGGGGCGGGGGGGGGGGGGGGGGAGTCTAGGCATCAAGCACCTGGAGGAAAACTGCATGCTTTTCAAAATTAAAACACATTTTACAGAAAAGCTAATGAAGAAACACTGTTCAGATTGGAGGAGACCTCACAATTCTATCAGATAAAACTAGACAAAGCAGCTGTTCTACCACTTTCCAGAATCACCAGTCCAGGTGAGATATAAGTCTAGGGACCATGTAACACATTTAAAACATCTATCCAATCTATTCCTATATGATATTTGCTACTCTTTGACAGATAATTTGTATAGGAATATTGTTACATTCTGACGTGTGATTTTGACCTAAGATGGACACCAAAAATTAAAAGAATCCTGCTCCGTTATACAATCTAATATTCAAAATCTAAAAAGTGAAAATGAACAATACAATTGCTGAATTATTTATTTTTTACCCACAACTTGATTTACTATGCATTATACAATGCAATAATAATCTCCTCCTTAATATGAATAAGAGCAGTCTTATAATAACGAAGGTTTTGCGCAATCCTGTAAGTGCTTGCTTGCCAGACCTATCTCTAAAACACTTATGGCCAGTGACCATACTATCTAGTCTATCGCCAAAGCTGTAAATGTCTCACTTGCTGAAAAGAAAAAAGCAGAAATGGTGCATCTACATCAACAACTGGAGGTAATCTTTATTGCATCTGCCAAAAGAATGATGAATGCTACTAGTTACAGTCTTCAGTAAAAGTCATGGAAGACAGTGTTATCATGACAAGGCTATACCTGGGAGCAAGCACAACATATTTCTATTTTCTGTTGCATTGCAATCACCTTTTCAAAAGTTTAAGCTTTAGACATTTCATTATTAAGTACAAGATCTCACAGTTTATTCTCGGATCTCCATAGCATGGATAGGATTGCATTCAGTCTTCATGGGAAGACACCTGGCTACTCAGGAAGTGCCCATGTACTCCTTATGTATACAGTATACATATTAATTATGTTTACAAATATATGTGACCGTGGATGTAGTAAGTAAAAAAGTGTGTTTACTTGTGAATTTTGAAAATGATGCAGGAACCAAAAATCAAGACTACCAGAATTAAAAATGATATATATGTCAAACCTTAGTACCGTTGCTGTTAGAAACACTGTTCATTGTAGCATCAAATTCTAACTGAATTACATTTGAATGATGTATTCAAGTTTAAATTCACATTCTAATGAAATTTTTATTCTTTAAATCCTGTAGTGAAGCAGGATTGTCATATTTAGGTATAACTCACAGTTTTACATTTTTACATTATCAAGGAATTTGTTACTGTAACTCAGCTCATTCATAATTAAAATCAAGGCCATGATCCCATGGACATAATGAGACACAGTTAATCAAAGCCCTGATAGGGCTGAGAGAACAGGATTTTTAATATAATGATGCAACATTCCTTTTATCAAAATAAATTTAATAAACAAGGATCAAATTTTCAAGCGATGCCAATAAACCCAGTGTTATAAACCTACTTCAACCTTGCTTGAACACAGTTGTTAAAAAAAGATGAACACATCATTTTTCTCAATTGACTGCATAAGCATATCACCATTCTTACTCTCCCCATTTCTCTTGTGTACAGTTTATAAGATTATATGATTATGATGAAGCAAATCTAAAACAACAAACTTTATGTTGTTGTTTTCTTTCTTCATTTTATTCCAAATACACATATACTTAATTAATGATTTTCAATATAACAGAAATATATGTATCTTATTATGCAAAAATGATTAAATAAAAAAATAAAAAGATTGTAAAAATTGTTCTCCATCTGGGACTCAAACCCACACCTCTTTTCAACATCGTTTGAATGGTGAACAGCCTGACTATTTTCCCACTGCACAAATGGGCCAACAGTTACATTCATATGAAATTTTATTGATATATTGTTGCCTGTTAATTGCGTGAAATTCCAGCCAGTCATGGTTCAAAATATCTCCAATTGAGGTGTGATTTTTTCACTTGTGTACTTCCTTTTTTCATAACAGTTTATTAAACAAGTTATCTCCAGCATTGATTATCAACAAATTTGAATTCAGTTTCAACTTCCATAACACAATCCTAGTGATATAAGCATGAAAATTATCACCATTCAGTGATAAGACAGAAAACAAAATCTGAAACTATTTCTCTGCATAGTTAAAACAAGAGGGCCATGATGGCCCTGGATCGCTCACCTGAGTACCATTGCTACAACTGATTACAAGGTTTTTAAACAGACAAGAATTCTGATATAACTCAATCTTAAACATTTTAGCCCTGACAATACTACACACCAAATATATAAGCCCTGGGCCTTATGGTTTCAGAGGAGAAGACTTAGTGCGGGGTCATTTATCTCCAAAGGGCCACCATTTTGAAAATCTTGATAATGAACCATTAGATGATGCTACATACCAAATATCTAAGCTCTAGGCCTAATGGATTCATAGAAGAAGATTTTTAAAGATTTTCCTATATAACTCTATGTTAAACAAGTGACCCCTGGTGCGGGGGCATTTATCACCATAGGGTCATGATTTGTACAATCTTGGTAATAAACCATAAGATGATGCTTCATACCAAATATCTAATCTCTAGGCCTTATGGATTCATAGAAGAAGATTTTTAAAGATTTTCCTATATAACTCTATGTAAAACAAGTGACCCATGGTGCGGGGTCATTTATCACCATAGGGCTATGATTTGTACAATCTTGGTAATGAACCATAAGATGATGCTACATACCAAATATCTAAGCTCTAGGCCTAATAGATTCATAGAAGAAGATTTTTAAAGATTTTCCTATATAACTCTATGTAAAACAAGTGACCCCTGGTGCGGGGTCATTTATCACCGTAGGGCTATGATTTGTACAATCTTGGTAATGGCCCATAAGATGATGCTACATATGAAATATCTAAGCTCTAGGCCTTATGGATTCATAGAAGAAGATTTTTAAAGTTTTTCCTATATAAATCTATGTTAAACAAGTGACCCCTGGTGCGGGGGCATTTATCACCATAGGGCTATGATTTGAACAATCTTGGTAATGAACCATAAGATGATGCTACATACCAAATATCTAAGCTCTAGGCCTAATGGATTCATAGAAGAAGATTTTTAAAGTTTTTCCTATATAACTCTATGTAAAACAAGCGACCCATGGTGCGGGGTCATTTATCACCATAGGGTCATGATTTGTACAATCTTGGTAATGAACCATAAGATGATGCTTCATACCAAATATCTAATCTCTAGGCCTTATGGATTCATAGAAGAAGATTTTTAAACATTTTCCTATATAACTCTATGTAAAATAAGTGACCCCTGGTGCGGGGGCATTTATCACTGTAGGGCTATGATTTGAACAATCTTGGTAATGAACCATTAGATGATGATACATACCAAATATCTAAGCTCTAGGCCTAATGGATTCATAGAAGAAGATTTTTAAAGATTTTCCTATATAACTCTTATGTAAAACAAGTGACCCCTGGTGCGGGGTCATTTATCACCGTAGGGCTATGATTTGTACAATCTTGGTAATGGCCCATAAGATGATGCTACATACCAAATATCTAAGCTCTAGGCCTTGCAGTTTTGCAGAAGAAGATTTTCAAAGTTTGCATTTTTAAAATCTATTTTTAGCTCCTGTGACCTACTTTTTTAACCAATCTGAATAATTTGTACAACTTTGATAGAGGGCATCATAAGGATGATTCCTGTGAAGTTTGGTCAAAATCCCTTCAGCGGTTCATGAGGAGATGTTGTTTAAAGCAAATTGTTGACGACGGACGCACGCACGCACGCACGCACGCACGCACGCACGGACGACGGACGACGGACGACGGACAAAAGGCGATCACAATAGCTCACCATGAGCATGTTGTGCTCAGGTGAGCTAAAAAGGGGAAATCTATAAATATAGATGTCTAAATATAACCCCTGATTCAAAATGTGTGCAACCATAGAAGAGCATTGCAAGCAACCTGGTTCAAAAATTGTAAAATATTACGAAACGAATCTCACAAATGAATGTCATGACCCCGTGAACAAAGAGACTTATTTTAGGTTATTTTAACCCACCTTAGATCTTAATGTCATCAACATGGATTGGCCAATGAAATAGTTAATGGGTGACTTTAAGAGATCCATCTTTGTAAGGTCACATACTACATGTATTGAGCTGGTGAACATTTCTAAAGTGCTATTCTTACATCAACCAAGTAGCCATGTACTTCCTTTACGTTACAACAATAAGTGATCAGTTAACATGCAAATTCTTTTCTTTTTTTTCATTCATAAAAACTTGTTTTTAGGCATTGAAATGCACTTGGCATAGTTATTCACTAACATTTCTAATCATGTTGAACATTGCTAAGTTTCACTCTTTCCCCTCGTAATCTTTAAGTTTACCAAGAGCTCAAATGATAAAAGAGAGTTTTAATGTGATCATAATGTGTTTCTATGATTTGAATGAATAATTAAAGTTTCATCCACCATGATCCATACTTAAACACTGTGAGATGCAGCTAGATCATTAAGAAACAATACATGCGATTGTAAAAACCAATCCAAAGAAATTGATCAATGCGCTTTAATTTGATAACTATCAATGTTTTAAACATCAAATATTGTTCTTGAGCTTTATGGTTTTTTGATGTCAACAATAAACATTTTCCTATCAAAGAAGAATTTCTGAGTTTCAGTAAAAAATTATAATGAATGTGATCACCAGGAGACACAGGCTAGATGAAACAAAGTAATAATCATTATCTCAACTGCTCTTGTTAAAAACAATCCCTGGGAGTTTATCAAGGTTCTTAAATCTTCTTTTCATTCTTTCCAATATTCAAGCAACAAAATCTATTAAAATAAACCAATCTAGACAAATGCACAGAATTGAGAGATCATTCCTTCTCAGACAACCAATTTTCTATACTAACCTACTCCTAGGACAATAACATGTTTAGAAATAATTCTCTAGTCTAGGATGGAAAACTTTCTGACCTAACTTGGAGAACAAGAATAAGACTCTTACAAGAAAGACAGAAATATCTATGGTCTCAACAGGACTATATATCTCTTGTCCCCATCTCTCGAGGTAGATTAGGTCCAGACATAACACAGACTCCGGCATTAGAAAATTTCAAGGGTGACATGTATTCTCACAGTGAATGGGATTACCTATAGATGAATATGGCTTTCTGTTCATTTTCACAGACAGCTGTCATTAGCTTGTTTTGTTTATTCTTTTTATTATGATCCCTCATTTTTTACAATACAGAATCATTATAGAAACATTTGAGCTTATGCATGTAAAAAATATTTTTAGGGAAAATAGAAAGTAAAACCCTTAATTAAGTAACACCTGGTGTTAGAACATTTTCTGTAGTTTGTAATCTATTTTTGTGCACTGAATGAGCGAACTTATTTACTTAAAGTGATATTATTAGCAAAATAGATACTTCTGATTTCTTTGGAAAATGTGTGCTCAATGATGTAGAGTTATTCACGCTCTGTACATAATGTAACTGTACAGCTACTTTTACTTTGAGAGGTAAAAGGTTTATATATTTATCTGATAAAGCAAGGGAGCAGCACTATATCTGCAAGAATAATCTTGTCTGAAAAAGAAAATTATAAGAAAAAAATCTCATTTGGTCAAAATAATTGAGAACTTTTCCATGTCCAGAGAGGGATTTAAATCCTATGCATGACTGGAAAACAATTTTAGTAGGGATTTTCTATCATTTAGCTGATTTCAAGCAGAACTAGAAATATCATTGATGTGATACTACCCCTACAAAGCACTTGACAAAGAATATGAGGCCATATAGATCAGACAAGTAACTTCCAAGAAATTCTAAAGTGAAAAATGGGC
>CM037777.1:19623914-19673914 GCA_021229015.1 Solen grandis | reverse complement strand
CATACTTGGTAAACTATACGTTGATGTTTAAAACTTTATTGTCAGCTTGTAGCCCACCGTACGTTTTGTTATAAATTTATAGTATTTTAACGGTTAATAATAGATCTAGAAGTCTACCTCGCAATTTTCCCGACGTTCTTACTGGTTGATCGAAACGGTTTATGTTATCGCACACGTAAATTTAGATTCACATTTGAGTGATATAGCCATTTGGTTGTGATTGTGAGTGAAACTCGAGTCGTGATATCTGATGTGATATAGATCTAGATATATTATATTTAAGTTACTTACTTTCATTTATTAAATTTGTAAACATTGAAAAGTCTTTATTTACTATTAAGTCCCTGTGAGAATACACGGCCTGTTAGATCTAGTTACTAATTTAAAGCCACTCAGTTATTAAAGTTGGAGTCCACACAACACAGATAGTTAAAGACTTGGAGACCTGTCGGGGGTAAAGCAAGAGACGGCCATCTTAGACCTAGGGTGACCGGCAGCAGTGATCCGGCAGTGTTCCATACGGGCCATTTTGACGTTGAGTAAAGCAGGCGCACTCGTAGGGCGTAACATATTTTGGTGTCAGAAGTGGGATCCCCAAATTTTCAAGGAGGATCCAGAGATTCGAACCCATTACACCTAGAAATTAAATATTAAGCGATGCAAGGCCACACCCCTGCTGGAAGCGACAGAGAGGTGTTTTTCAGGCTCCAAGAACCAAGGCCAGAGAACCAAGGTACACTGTCTAGGGCAAGCAGCATGCAAAGCTTAGCAGCCTACGAAACCTCAGCAGAATCATCAAACCATGTACAATGTGACGCAAGGCTCGAACAAAATAATATGCTACAAAGGGCTGACACACCGACAATCACGACGGTTAATAATCAAGGCCTAGTAAACCAGACAAGCGTTCTAAATGACATCTCGGGTATTTTGAAGGAGGTCGTGTCCGAGCTAAAGGTACTGAAACAGGCAATGCCTCAAAGTAATGTCAACATTCCGCAACATATTGGGTTAATGAACGATGCTAGTGTTGTTAGGGTGAATGGCGCAAATGGTGGATCCGAACCTCAGATGGTCAGAGACCAGTTTGACTATAGGAATGCGGGGCAGTGTAGTAGCAGTCAGGCATGGCAAAGGGGTTATCAGCTCAATGACAACTCTAACTCAACTGGTCCAAGGGTCTCAGCATTTGAACCTAGGACAGATGGCTGTGGAGGTTATGGACGGCAGGTTGGTCCTAGAATGAATCCGTTGGAACAAATAGGAGGGTATGTCACTCGAACGGGCGGCAATGTTAAGATACCAGCTTTTACAGGAAAGGAGGAATGGACTGTGTGGATAGCCAGATTTGAGGCAATTGCAGAGAGGCACAATTGGAATGATGAAGACCGTCTGGATCAGCTTCTGCCACGCATAGAAGGTCAAGCTGCACAATTTCTGTATGGACAACTGCCAAGAGATGCATTAAGAAATTACCGGGAAGTAATCAAGGAAATGCACAATCGGTTCAGAGTGGTGGAAACAAGTAGGGCATTCGCGGGGAAATTTAGTCGGCGGAATCAGAAGACTGGGGAGACAGCTGAGGAGTATGCCGCCGACCTAAAAATGTTGTACGATAAGGCACATGGTATAGAGACAAAAGAACTAGAGAGGAAGATTTAGTGCGGAAATTTTTGGATGGGCTTAGGGACGATGAAATAAGATTTGAAGTTGAATTTCACAAGGAACCGGAGACAATAGATGAAGCTGTATACCATGTAGTCAACTTTATACAGACTCGCAATAGCTGGAACACAGACCGCAAGTACAGGACAACAAGACGAACAGTGCCAGATGAAGAGGTTAATGAGGGCAAGGTTTCCAGAGTACCAGAGAGGGGTGCATCACAGAGTGGTAACAATACTTGGGGAACGACGCTGAAGGGCAATAGCGAAACCGACAATGAGAATGTCTTGATGAAGATCTTGGAGAGGTTAGGAAAATTGGAAGAGGCTCAAAGAGCTGTACAGGCTAGGAAACCAGGGGTACAAAGTAGGAGGCAGGATGCATCAGGAAACAGAAATTGGCGAGGTGATGACTTGAACAGAAAGAGGGAGGTAAATGCACCCAAAGAAAATCAGACTTTAAACTTCAAGGGACCCACTCCAGTGGCCGAGAGCCGGTCCAGTTAGAGGAAAAAGGCCACATAGAGGAAACCAAAGTTGATGAGACTGGACAAGTGCTCAAGGAAAGTAAAGGACTTTGTGAAGGGGTTTATGTGCAAGGGGAAATAGAGGGGGTCAAGTTGTTGGTAACTGCAGACACAGGTGCGGCAAGGTCAGTGTTGTCGACGAGGGTCTACGAGAAGATAGAGAGAAGCAGGAGGCCAATGTTAAAGAAGTCATGCAGTCTGCGAGGTGCAAACGGATCACCAATAAAGGAGCTGGGCAAAGCAGAGTTCAGGGTCGCTCTGGGGGCGTATTGTAGAGTGCACGAACTGGTAGTTGCCAATATAGAAGACGAAGCGCTTCTGGGGTTTGATATATTGATGGATGGTGATAAGGGGGCAGCAGACTTGCTACTGAGTAAGGGGTTGATAGTTCTAGAGGGTATAGAGATCCCTTGTCTCCAAGTGGGTAAGAGGACAAGGTCAAGACGAGTAACAGTTGCAGATGATGTATGTGTGCCAGGTAAGGCTGAGGCAATTGTCGATGTGTATGTAGAAAGGGAAGAGGTTGATGACTGTGAGAGGGCAGCGGAGTACCTTGTCGAAGCAAATGAGAACTTCACTGAGAACTACCAGCTGGTAATGGCTTCAACGTTGGTAGACATAAACAGAGGACCGACTTGCAAAGTAAGGATACTTAATCCTTTTGCATGTGACGTTGTGCTGCGGCAAGATGCCCATATAGGCAAAGCGGAGCAGATAGAGAGAATTGTAAGCATCCTAGCTGACAGGGAGAATGAGAGTGAGGAGGAAAACTTGTGTAGTGTAAGAAGAGTGGGGACACTGAAGAAAGAGGTAGTGAGCACTGGTGTGAGGACAGTAAATCACGGTACTGTGACTGTATCGGATCACTTGCAGGGTCTTTTTGAGAAATCAACAGCGGGGAAGAGCCATGAAGAGAAAGGTGCAGTTGCAGTTCTGCTTAATAAATACAGCGATACCTTTTCGAAGAGTGAATGGGACATTGGCCTCACCAACCTCGCAGAACACCCTATTGACACAGGGGATGCAGCACCCATCAAGCAAAGACCTAGGCGTGTTCCGCTTGCATTTGCTGCCGAAGAGAAAGCAGCCATAGAAGATCTCTTGAAGAAGGGGGTGATACAAAAGAGTACGTCTCCATGGGCCAGCCCAATAGTTTTTGTTCGGAAAAAATCAGGTGCTGTACGACCCTGTGTAGACTACCGCAAAGTCAATGCCCTTGTGAAACCGGATGGATTTCCGCTTCCTAGGGTACAGGATTGTCTTGATGCTGTGGCAGGGATGAGTCTCTTCAGCTCATTTGATCTCACCTCGGGTACTTCCAAATTCCTCTGAAAAGTGATGACATTCAGAAAAGTGCATTTACTTGTAAATATGGTCTGTTCGAGATGACTAGAATGCCGTTTGGCTTGAGCAATAGCAGCAGCACCTTCCAGCGTACGATGGAATTAGTCTTAAAAGACCTACAATGGCACACATGTCTAGTTTATGTAGATGACATTATTGTGTATGGTGCGGATTTTGAAGAACACATGGGAAGGGTTGACGAAGTTCTCTCTAGAAATAAAGAGAGCTGGGTTGAAGTTGCGGCCTGACAAGTGCAACCTACTCCAATCAGAGGTGGTTTTTCTAGGCCATATAGTTTCTAAACAGGGCGTGCGACCAGACCCCACCAATGTATCAAAGGTGGCTGACTGGGCAAAACCAACGACGTCAAAGCAAGTTAGGCAGTTTGTAGCGACAGCATCCTACTACCGGCGCTTCATCAAAGACTTCGCAAAAATTGCAAGGCCGCTGACTGATCTCACTAAGAAGGACGCCGCCTTCCATTGGACGTCTGAATGTCAGATGGCATTTGACTGCTTGAAGGCCAAACTAATTGGGGCTGATGTAATGGGCTATCCATTAAATGATGGGGGAGACTTTTACCTAGACGTTGATGCCTCAGGGGTGGGGATAGGTGGAGTCTTATCTCAAATGCAAGCAGGCCGTGAAACAGTTATCTCATACGCAAGCCGATCATTGAACAAGGCCGAGCGAAATTACTGTGTGACCGAGAGAGAGCTCCTGGCAGTAGTATACTATGTGCAGTATTTTAGGCAGTACTTACTTGGGCGAAAGTTCATAGTTCGAAGTGATCACCAAGCTCTGGTGTGGCTTTTCAGCCTTAAAGAACCTAATGGAAAAGTTGCAAGGTGGGTTGAGATCCTAGCTGCGTACCATTTCACTATCCAGTACCGTCCAGGGAAGCTCCAAACACATTGTGATGCTCTCTCTAGGTGTGAAGATCCACGGGATTGTGATTGTGATAATGTTGACACCAGTGAACCCCTCAAGTGCGGGCCATGTAAGAAGTGCTGTAGGCGGGCGGAGCTGATGGCATCATCTTGGCGAATGGGAAAGTTGCTGTCTGATAGTACCGACAGTGCGGTCACAACTCTTGATCAAAGCAAAAGTACACCAGTCAGGATAGTTGCTGGTGATCCTGCCGTTAAAGCTAAACCATGGCTTGAGGTGATTACAGCAGAGAAGCTGTCAGCATGCCAAGAATCAGACCCAGATATTGCTGTAGTGTATAAGGCGTTAAAGGCCAACAGAAAACCTGAACTTGCCCAGATAGAATTAGAGAGCCCTGCAGCAAGGCATTATTTGTTGTTATGGGATTCCTTGTTTCTGCAAGATGGAGTAATGTGCAAGACCTTTAAAAAACAGAATGGGACGGACGTGTACTGCCAGCTGATAGTACCAAAGGACATGAAGGGTGACCTCCTGAAACTTGCACATGACAACATATTGGCAGGTCACCTGGGTACCAAGAAGACAAAGCACAAGTTACTGAGAAATTACTATTGGTTTCAGCTGAGGGAAGATGTAAGGCTCCATGTGCGTGCCTGTGACATATGTGCAGCTAACACAGAACCTATTAAAAAGCCGAAGGCTCCATTGGGTCGCTTGCCAAGTGGCGCACCCTGGGACACATTGGCTATTGATTTTCTGGGCCCGCTCCCCGTAACTGCCGATGGGAACCGTTACATCATGGTACTCACAGACCATTTTACAAAATATGTCGAGGTACTTCCAGCCTCCTCGCAGCACGCAGATACTTGTGCTCTCAATATCGCCAATGAGTTTATTGCACGATGGGGCTGTCCTTTGTCAATACACACAGACTTGGGAATGACATTTGAAGGCAAGCTGTTTAAAGACCTATGTAAATTGTTTGAAATCCGAAAGACTAGAACTACACCAAGAAACCCGAAAGCAAATGGCCAGTGTGAAAGGTTTAATAGAAGTATAATAAAAATGATAAAGGCTTATATAGTTGAACAGAGTGACTGGGATTGTTATCTAGGTTGCCTAGCTGGAGCTTATAGGGCCTCTCCAAATGAGACAACAAAACTAACGCCCAACCTAATGTGTCTGGGGAGAGAGGTCAGGATGCCTGCTGATTTGATCCATGGATATGCAATGAGCAAGGGGCCAGTGTCTGAAGTTGTTCATGTTCAAAAGATCAGGGATCGAATGCTTAAGGCGCACAGAGTAGCACGCCAGTACATGGGAGCAAGCGCTAAGCGAAGCAAAGACCGCTATGATGTACGAGCCTACTTACATGACTACCGTGTAGGTGATGTGGTATGGCTGCTTCATGAGGCAAGGAAGGTAGGTGTTGCCCCCAAGCTGGAGAGGAGATTCGATGGTCCCTATGTGATAGTACAGAAGTTGTCTGCTGTGACCTTTAATGTTCAAATCGACCCACGAGGTGGACGAAGAATGGCCCATCACGACAAACTTAAGAAGTATGAAGGAGTTAATGCGCCAAAGTGGGTAAAATCCCTGGTGCGCAAGCTGGAAAACCAATCAGCAAGATGTAGCCAATAAGCCAGTAGACCGCCAAGATGGGAACAGTTAGCCTCATGTCCTAGATTAGTTTATTAACATGTATGGTTGATTCAATATACGTACAAGTAGTATAGTAAATCATCGATAGCAAACAATTTCAAATTGACAGTTTATAATGCAACCCCTGTAAGAGTAGAGCCAGAATTTAAAATTATTTTCACCACCAGACACAGACATCCATGGCGCGCGCGTCGCAAAATAGTTACCGGTATACAAATGATTTTAATGCGTCCTCTCATTCGCGAAAGAAGATTAACCGACGGATAGCTTATTCCGCACGCGATGGAAACTGGGCTACAAGCAATTCTACCAATCCATTATATCTTCATGTCTTTGAGGATCTCTTTATATGTATTTGCAGACAGCAATGGAACCCAGCAGCAAAGTGGTGAGAAGAGGGCGGCTGTACGCCTGCCTACATTGTAGCGGCCGCAAACTGTCCTACATCGCAGAGAGGTACCGTGTGATGGATCACATACTAAAACATCACCTTAGTTTGGACGAGGCAGCTTACTATTGTAGTCTCTGCATGTTCAGGTGTCTTACCAAAGACCAACTTGAAAAACACCTGACCGGGTACAGACGGCACCTTATGATGGCAGATACACTTGGGGCCAGTTCATCCGGAAGGCAGTATCTTGTGTCTAACCCAGCACCACGACAGATCCTTGAGGGCAGTGACTACCGACAAGCGCTGCTGGAGGACCACATCGAGGATCAGTTTTCGAGGCCAGCCGATCCGTTCGAGGAGTCAGCACTACCCGAGTCTACCAACCAGGAGCTGTTGACTGTCAGGGTGACGCCAGATGCCCTTTCGGCCTTGCTGTCACCCAGGTCCTCATCAGTAGAACAGCAGCCACTCCCTGTCCAAAAGTCAGCGAGTACTGCTGTGGCCAGTACTGTGCAGCCATATGACCCCATGCGGCCTTGCCTGTCGACAACGTCCTTGTCGTCACCAGGTGCGGAGTACATAGCAACCCCTTTGGCAGCGACGGGTTTGATTCCATCAGCAGGGTATCAGCCCGTAGCCTCCCTTCCAGTGCCAGCGTATGTGCCATCCACCATCCGGGCATCAGGAAGTCATCTGTCCCTGATGAGCCCTCCCCTGCCAAGACGTGATCTGAGCCCATCAAACACTCTAATGAGTTTGGCGTCAAATCAAGAGGAGGATGTGCTACGGCAGATCTTGGGGACCGGGACACCCATGGCGTTTTCCCCACTTGGTGGGTGCCAGGTCAAGGAAGCCAAGCCTGCACCCAAGTAGGCAAGCTGCCAGACCGCTTCCAGAGAAGAGCCGCCTGCCATGCAGTTCGCTCCAATCACGGCGACCATGGGACACTTAGACAAGACCCTGGAGTTGGCCTTTACCAGGATTGCTTCGTCGATGGAGGCGAACAACCGCATGACACGCCATATCAGCCAGACGCTTGACGGAGTGGCTGATAGCCTGAGGTCCATATCCCGATCAATGGAGAAAGTAGCCGACGAAAAGAGACGACAAGGGATCAGGCAAGAAGCCAGTGATAGGCATCAGAAGCGTCCCCGTTTGGAGGAAAAGGAAAATGCACCGAGCGTGAGCGTACGATCGACTGTGACCAAGAAATCTTCAAGGAAATAACTGTCATTACCTTGTTTAACTGTTAAATTGGTTATGTAACTCTGTTTTGGTATTGTTAGGCAATTTACTTTGTACAGCTCAAAGAAACATTTTACTTATATGGACTGCTGTTAGTTAACATGCCAAGTATTTAGTATCTTAGAGATGTTAAACTTAAAAAGTTGGTTATTATGATACAGGTTATACTCACCTCAGGTTAAATAATAGGGTTAATTGTGCATTATTTGATTGTTAGCATGTCATTGTTGAAATTGGTCTTGTAAAATTGCATGTAATGCAAAATTTTTTTTTAAATTTTTAACCTTTACTTTTTATTGTGGTTTATGAAACTATGACAAAGTGTACCAAAAAGTGTTTAAGGTGGTTTGCTACTTTTGTATCTGAGGTTATATGAGTACGTGCAACAAAGTTATGTTTTATCAGATACTCTTTGGTATACATTTCAGTTTTTTTAAATTCTTAATGTTTGATCTATATGGTAAAGTGTTTAAGGTATATCAGATGTTGGTGTATACGTTATTTTGTATTGTCAAATATTTAAGGAGCTATGAGGTGTGATTTAAGGTAGTTTAAAAGGTTGGTTTATAAATGTGGTTATTTTTTATTTAATATTTATTGTTCAGGAAAGTGTATGGCAACAGGAGTTTTGCCATGGAAAACAGGGGGGCAATGTAATGCCATACAGGGATTACCTTATTTGTTCTTCTGTCATTCTTTGTATACATGTATTTAAATCATTTTAGGTGCTTATTACTGGCGATACTACATTCAGCTAGTTGTTCTCCTTGTTAAATTTACAGGTAGACAACTTTACTCAAAATAATATGCCAGTTTTTCTCAAAATCATTCACTTTAGAGATCCCCCTATGTTTTCCACAGTAGAATCCTGTTGATGTCATGGGTTTTCGCGGCTGTACTTTATCCATTTTAAGCCGCATTTAATGTAAATCTAGTCAGTATTTCCTTGTCAGAATTGTTTATTCCATGTTTGAATTTAGTCTGACACACTTATTGTATTCGATCACTTGGTAGAAGGATCGTATTTTTCTTATGTTATTTAGCCTTGTTCACGTTGTGAGCATCGTCCGCCATTTTGATTTTTATGTGTGCAGTTACCTAGCAACTGCATCGGCGGGTATATTTGATTTTCTTAAAGAATATATACAGAATTAGAACATGAATCAACTGTCAAATTCTAGGAAGCGTAGTTTCGAGGTTATTGTTAGTTTTCTTATAATTTATTTTATATATAAATTAAGTTAAGAGTTATTAATGCCATGTATTATACAGGCTTCCATTTCTGTGAGCTTTAAGCCCACAGTTCACGCAGTGAGCTGTGTGTCTACAGATCACAGTGTGGGGTGTGAACCTCACACTTGTGGGCTGTGTACCCCTGTTTAGTATAAATACCGAGTCCACGGGTAGTTCGGGGACTCCAACGCTTCTGAATTCCACGCTAGGCTGCATTTTGACTGTTTTATTTTTTTCTCATTGAAGTGGTGCATTTTTCCAGTCAAACTTAGGTTCGATGCTTTAATAGTGTATTTATAAGGGAATATCCTGTTTATTTCACAGTCGCGCCCTGAGCCTATATTTCTATGATTATTTTAATAGAAATACTTATTCTAGATAACGATACAGTTGTAAAGCATACTTGGTAAACTATACGTTGATGTTTAAAACTTTATTGTCAGCTTGTAGCCCACCGTACGTTTTGTTATAAATTTATAGTATTTTAACGGTTAATAATAGATCTAGAAGTCTACCTCGCAATTTTCCCGACGTTCTTACTGGTTGATCGAAACGGTTTATGTTATCGCACACGTAAATTTAGATTCACATTTGAGTGATATAGCCATTTGGTTGTGATTGTGAGTGAAACTCGAGTCGTGATATCTGATGTGATATAGATCTAGATATATTATATTTAAGTTACTTACTTTCATTTATTAAATTTGTAAACATTGAAAAGTCTTTATTTACTATTAAGTCCCTGTGAGAATACACGGCCTGTTAGATCTAGTTACTAATTTAAAGCCACTCAGTTATTAAAGTTGGAGTCCACACAACACAGATAGTTAAAGACTTGGAGACCTGTCGGGGGTAAAGCAAGAGACGGCCATCTTAGACCTAGGGTGACCGGCAGCAGTGATCCGGCAGTGTTCCATACGGGCCATTTTGACGTTGAGTAAAGCAGGCGCACTCGTAGGGCGTAACAATATTCCCCCGATGATGTTTCAAATTCGGTGAAGCTTCGGGGCACCTTCCCCGATCATCGGAGAAATGTCCCGAGCATCGGGAGCCATCCACGATAATACATGGCCATTGTACCATAGCCGAAACATCAGTGAACGTTTCAACGGACCTATCCCGAAGTTTCTCATGGGACTGCTTCGTCTTTTTGGCTCATACATCTGATGCCATCGGGAGAAAATTTGTGTATTTCTACATTCTCCAGTTGGACCTAGGCATTAGATCCATGCTCTTCAAGTTTCAAAAAACCAACAAAAAAAAACAACAACCCTTCACTTTTATCCCCAGATACCCTTCAGAATGCATCTCAGTTACACTAAAAACATTGTTTTTCCGGGGGAGCATGCCCCGGACCCCACTAGTACTCACATCACATTCAAATTTTGCCCACCCCAGCGGAAAATTCTGGATCCGGGCCTGTGTTAAGCATTTTATCTTAGAAAGTCAAGCATAAATAAAAACATGGTATTGAAGAGACCCGCTCCACCGCATTCGGCGGAGTAAACATCATTGTAGTGAAACAGATTTCAGTATACCTAAAGTATTTATAACTTTCGGCCCGATGCATGAACATGAGGTGTTTTGATTAAATAACTTTACATATTTATCAAAGAAACTGTAATTTAGTCGTAATACTTAATTAAAATTCGTGAAAACGAAGTATAAGTTTCAGCTTGTTGTCATCTCAGCAAATAATGATGTGATGAAAAGCGTTAAATACTCATTCGGCAATGTCTAACGTCATCATCTCTAAGTAGGTCAAAAGTGAGGTTAGACAGGTACGTCTGAAAAAAACAAAACAACAACAACAAAAAACAAAAAACAATTCTCTAATCCTCTTCTACTTCGGCCTCCACAGCTTCCCTGTTGGCCCGGTTTTTCCGAAGGAGGTTTGAGATGAAGACGGCACCCATCAGTGCTGCCTTAGGGACTCCCTCTTGGCTTGCCTGAAATATACATGTGTAAACTTACGGCAATCTCTGACAAAACTCTAAAAGGTCGATACCGTTCGTTGCCATGTCGGAAATGTAACAACTTTAAAACATCAACTAAAAAGCGAAACCTATTCGATTCTAATTTGTTTTTTGAAGTCGACATATGACAACATATGAATAAATAGCGTAGTTTTTCAGCTCATATATCATTTCTTAATAGAGTGTAAATAGGTTCTTTTCTGATGTCGAAACTGGATCAGTCAATGAATGATGCAGGAAACATCAAATGCATTTACCTTACTGCGATTGCTACCCTTTGATCCTGGCTTTGGACTTTCGCCCTTCTTAACTTCTGGTTTCGATTTAGGCTGGGCTGTGGGTGGTTTGTACAGCGGTTCCATATTCCCCACCGGAAGTCGCTCTCCAGGCCGGGTACCCAGGTCATACAGCATCACCTGCTTTGTGACTGAACAGTGAATCATATATTTGTCAACTTCATATTAAAAAAAGGGAAGAGGAAAAGAAACTTTTCGGCATTAGCTTAAAGTAAAAATGTAACACCAAATGCTTGTCTGTTTATATATCTGTTGAAGGTCAAGGTCACAAGACATGTTTGTGGATATGAAAGTAGTCCAGTAACGGTTAAAACAGATGTGATCAAAGTTATTGTACTATATTCTTTCATAGATTACCAGGTATGTCTTAGTTTGACAGTGATCTATGTAAGATTAAAACACCGTTATGTTATTTAAAGAAACAACACAACAGATACGTCAATTTAGCTGGAATATTTTTGAAACTCTCAGTTTGTAACAAATCATGGACATTTATCATCTATGATGGACCTTCGGTAAAGACAATTTTCATAAAAACTCGCCTATTCCCTTATATTACCTAATCCTTTATATTACCAACGGATTATCTATAATACCGTAATCATATCAACAAATACGGAATTTCACTGCCACCGTTTCGGCCGTTTCTAACAAGTTCCGGTAATTGCCTAATTTACATAGATATAAATACAAGCCATCTTAAAATAGAATGCACCTCTTCACCTGGGAGTATAGTCCTTAACTTAATCGAAATATTTCTCTGATGAAAAACAAATGTTATGCAACTAGTCAAGAGATTACTTATATTATTTTTTGTGGCTTAGAAGGTTGGGTTGTTTGACCAACAGGTGCCTGACACATGTAGTATAAACACACACCTCAACTTTCATGTTACCGTGCATGAGTAAGACATGGTGACACTCGCCAGACACCTGTTTGGTTACATATGCATGTCTTACGAGGGCAAATCTGACCACGTGACAGAGCTCGATCGATTCCGGAAATATTCGTGTAAATATTCGAGAAATCTTCGGGAAGGGGTAAAGCAGTCATTTAATATATTGGTGATTCTGTCGACATCTTTCGGGCTAATCATTAGACCTATAGAAGTATTAGTTTGCATACCGTCAAAAGAGAGATTAAATTTTCATGTTTCACCTTATTTTTCTGTATCTATTGCTTTGATTTTTGGCAGTACTGCAACTGTTTAGATTTACACACAGCGAATCCTACGGTGACACCGTGTGTAGAGATACCTTAACCCTTCTTTTTCCTTCGGAGAAAAGAACAAGACAAAAACTTAGTTTCCTGTCTCGTTTCGCTATTAATTGACAAACGTAATTTCAAGTGTCATTAAAATAAGCTGCTATTTTTTTATTATATCGAATCTGTTTGTTTTTGCAGGAGTGTTGTTTTGACGTGTCTCTTCAATTAAACTGATCTTATTATCTCAGACGTATGCAAATCATTTTTAGACGACTGAATCGCACAAAATTCAAATAATCTTTTTGTTTTGTTTCGACATCTTGATTGGTCAGTGCATGGTAATATTTGATAAAAAGATGTCAAACGTGTTTCTTACGGATCATTAAAAAAAACAACAAAAAAAAAAACAACAAACAAGCTTATCTTGAACGGTAGAAATCTTAACCAACCCGGATCGTAAAACCTTCCTTGAAATGTCCTCGTATTCGGTATCACCGGTCCATCTGGAAGAGACTGTCTGCTGACAGCTGTACCCCTACTTCCGGTTTCATTATCATCATCTTCCGGTGACTTAGTCTTGGTTGATTTCTCCTTAGATTTTTGAGTCTTTCCGGTTTTTGCCGTTCTTTCCGAACGTTTAGTTTCTTCTCGTTTAGATGGCAATGTAAACTGCGTTTTCTGTGTCCGCTGTAAGTCAAATTCATAAATATGATTTCTTTTAAATCAGACAAAATGGAATCAGTATTTTACGCTGTATATATAGGATGACGCAGAGATAGTGCATTAGACACAAACAAACACAGTACCAAATGAGTCTCCAAATCAATCTCCAAATGAGATGTCTTAGATAGGACTTTAATCAAACCAACCAAATATACACTTAATTCACGCAATCCTCTTTTTACAAGCAACCGTGAATGCACTACATGCACCATCTTTGGCAAGTTTGTTTCAGAAACGGGAAATCACTGAAAGAGTTCGGAGCTTTACCTGAGTTCGTTTGGAATGAGCCGTCTGTGCAGTAAGCTGCCTCGTTTTTGGTAATTCCGGAAGTGATTCTGGAACGCTGTCATTGGTCAGTTCACTATGACGTGACCGGAAGCTCATACTGCTCGGCGGAAGCGATGGCGTATACGGATAACCAATTTGTGGCAGCTCAAATGGTATGTACTCATCATCGTCCTCCTCGCTTTCACCATCCTCATATTCACTGTCTTCATCGCCATCTTCATCTTCACTGTCATGTACAGTCTGAGATTTTGCAGTTTTTGGAGTCATCTTAGCCGTTCCCCTGTCATCTGCGTCGTCCTCATCGCTGTCGTCTGCATCTTCGTCAAACTCCTCATCTTCCTCACTCTCGGACACAATTTCAAACTTTGGACGAGGATATCCGAAAACAAATTTAGTAGAAGCAATCCGCATGTCTCGCTTCCGCAGTCTACGTGGAATTTCCATATTCTCATTCCAGAATGGGTTGAATTTGAATACCCCAGGTTGTGTGTGACCAGTCAAACCGGTGTGGACACATTGAATCTTGTCATAAAGCATGGAACCAATCAGTTTATCACTGCGAGCTGGGAAGCAGCTGCATGCTTCAAAAGAATCCACTATTTCCGCTCGGGGCTCAGGGGTTCCGTCCTATATGATATAAGCAGCTTTTAAAATTATCTTTGCAAAGTTTACAATATAAAGTACGATACTATATATATATAAAATTGATAGAAAGTCTGTGTAGATTTATTATCAGATGAGCGTAGAAATTCTTTAGTTAGCAAGCCAATTTACCAGATATTGAACATATATCTAAAAATCTAGACCGAATGAAATACGTCATATACGATAAAAAAAATCGCAGTCAGGGATGAGCACCTCGAAAAAGATATACATACAGGCTTTACATACTCCGGGGGCAGATAGTAATCGCTGTATATAGTTCTGTCGTCATCGGATTCGTCCTCCAATTCATCCTCTGCTTCTTCATTTTCTTCATCAATCTGTGAAGGCCTCCCTGAACCTTGAAACCAAACAAGCAATATTTACACGATACAGATAATATCGTTCTATGATATACGGTATTACCGTAAAACACCATCGTCGGACATCCACGGTTGAATTATTCCGTTTCATCAATGCAGTGGGAAAGTAGTTTTTACAGCAGTCTTTGATTAGAATATATCGACCATTGAAAATACACCTTACTGGATTACTTTACCTGGTAAAACTGAGATGGAACCAATGAAATGGCGTAATTTGATACACACTAAAACGACAAAATAGATACTTAAAATATAAATGATATTGATCGATCGGGCGTGGGTATCAGACGTTGTTAAAAAAGTAAAAACATTCAGCCGATATTGAGGAGACGTCACGCTGTGTCACACCTTAAAGAGCTCACTTCGAACATAGCTCCTCGGGTAGCTCTATTCGACTATTTGACTATTTGAGTTTACCGTCGCTTCGACAGATTTTCAGTCATATAGCGACGTCCAGCTAATTATAGGTGGAGGAAGACCCCGAATACACGGAGGCATCCGGGTAGAACCACTAACCTACCGCAAGCCAGCTGGAAGGCTTCCTCACATGAAAATCCGAATGACCCTGCCGGGATTCGAACCCATGCGGTGAGGGGCTGAGTGTGTGTTTAAGTCAGCGACTTTACTCTCTCGGCCACGGAGGCCCCAGCTCTATTCGAATCTTCCTCGTATATAGTTTCCCGATAAGCACTACTCTCTGAATATTGCTCGCGTATTAAACGAGATATAATTTATTATTTATGTTTTAGTTCAACTAGGATATTTTTGTTTAAAGTTTTAAAGATGTTTTAGCTAAATTATTCACGCATTCTTTTATTAATTGTGTTTATCGAATACTAGTAGATAACAGATAGGAGTGTTAATTAAAACCCTCTAAAACATTTCTGAATATTGTGATATAAATGGGTTATTATTATTATTATTGTAGTATTTCTGTATCAGTTTTTCTGTATTTCATTATATTATTCTAGTCATAAGTTGTAACGAGTGTCATTCTTTGCATTAGATTAGAGAGTGTGTGTGTGTGGGGGGGGGGGGGGGGGGGGGGGGGGGGGGTAACACACCGTTTATACGATTATTTTGTTTGTAAGGAATTGACAGTTGTTGTATATCCACTCTTCTGTTGTTGAAACACATGTATTAAGGAATGAATCAAGTAATCATATTACATCTATCGACCATTTATGTCTGCTAATGCAGTAATTATTTACATGAGGAATTTCATATTGTTAGGTTTTAATCTCAATGATTTTCCATGACTTCCAAGGCGCAAAGTACTAGTCCAACCCAGAAGCTGTCGTGATGGATTACTATAAGTTGAAAGAATTTGTTTACCTATCGACGTAAAACCAATAAGTGTAAACTAAATGATAAAGATTACCACTGAAGTGTGGCCGTAATTCTTTCTGGGAGATTTCTAAACATGAACGAAATAAGCTTTAATTATCATGTAGGTACAGGTATTTATTTCCCGAATTAAAAAAAAAAAATGCGTGCAAAATGATTGTAGATGTATTTAATTATTAATGGTTTGCGAATCATATTTACATGCCTGAACGATGGTTGTGGATAGAGTTTCTGTAACTAGTTCATTAGTTACTGAAATATTTATCATGGACTGATAATAACTCGATTTATGGCTTCGGGCTGTTATGACCCTATAGCTCAAATAAATGTAAAATTTCAGTATCGATTTGAACTAATATCAAATGATCAAAACTCACATTCTCGGATCATATCGGGTAAGGGAAATTGCAGTGTTTAAAGGACCGTCGGGGACATATAAAATGTATCAATTTCGATGTACCCGTTTGTCCTTGATTTCCCGAATAACAGGAGGAGGATCGATATTGATGTGCAGTTTTAACTTAAGGTTAAACTAAAATATTTATACATCAAGTAAGCCTATGTCTTACTTAAAAACAAGGTGCATATGATAATGTATATTGTGACTGAAGTTCTTTAGATTACGGTCCCCCACCCACACCGATAATTTTGTCACCCGTGAGAACCATGACTTATCTCTCCTGAAAACTAGGACAGTATTTTTTTCTCTTTTTTTTCCTTGTTTGATTTTTTTTAAGAAATTTGAAACATGATTATATTATGTGGCTTTCTACCATGAGATTTTGTCAAGATTGAAAAGCCATTTTTTTTTCAAATTAAAAAAATGTTTATGGAGTTATAAATGATGGATAATCTCCCCCAAATCTATTAACTTGAAGAAACTCCCGATGAAACGTTTAATGTTTAGATGTTTTTAAAGTGATACAAAGTACAAGAAATCACACAGTGACAAGATATAAAACAAGAAATATCTTTAAAAAATACTCGGCCGTTTGATGATGCTTGATGATAAGTCTCTGAATTGTTTAACATGTAATAGATTTTGTTGTTGGTTTAATAGTTGTGTAATTCCTGTGTCAGTGCGGCTCTTTGAAATACCACGGATCCAAATAAGTTGTACAATATTGGTAGACACTTACCCAAGGAACATTTAGCCAGTAGTTTTGGAGAAGATTTTTTTAAATGTTTGCTAAATACATATAAGAAAAAATAACACCACACTTGGCGCCCATGTTTTTTTATCACGGATCCAAAAAGTTTTATTAGAGAATTATTGTAGACACACACACACAAGGAATATATGTGCCAATTTATTTTCAAATCTGGCCATTAGATTTTGAAAAGAAGGTTTTTTTTTAAGTTTTTCATCTCTGTTGCTATGGCAACCAGAATTCCACATGGAATTAAATTCTTTGAACAACCTTGAAAGGGGACCACCTATTAACATCCCTGTAATGTTTCATCAAAGTTGGTCAAGTGGTTAAGGACGAAGGTCGGTCACATTAACTCACTTCTTGTTGAGGTTAGTTAAAAATAACCAAACCTAGTTGGGCAACTTTAAGGGGAGATAACCACGGCAGTGAAGTTTGAGTGATCTGGAACATGGACCATTCACAACTAGCCATGGTAGTTCAACATATTACCATTATAATCATGTTAGTCAATTATACCATAAATGACTTTGCGTGAATTTTGATGGAGGTGTGGTGGTTGGTACTTGAAATTATAAGTAAAACATTTTTTTATTATTTACAATTTAATTTTCCTTTCCTTTTTTCACCACATTAGGAAAAACACATAATTCAAATGATTAAAATAATTGAATGCGAAGCACAAACACACTTATTTAACACTAGGATAATTAATCTTTTTTCTATTCTTTTTATTTATATTTTCACACTTGGATTTTTAATAGATCATTGATAGCACAAACTGTTCACGTATAATTATTTATTTATCCTTAGGAATCTTGATGGCGCATTTTAATCCAATTGAATACACAATAAATCCAATTTGAATTAAACACAATTTTCACTGGTACTTTTTTTTTTTTAAATTAAAAAGCTTACTATTTATGTTCAAAATTAATAACATTCAAAAAGGTTATAGAGCATAATATATTTTGGCCTTACATAATTGTAATAATAACATCTAAAACAAAATATAATCATTATCAATATGAAAATTAGTCAATAAAATTGACATTGTAAAAAAGATATTAACATTTTCCCAATTAAGAATTACCCCCCTTTACTGTTAACACTATTATTAAATTACTTCCCTTTAATGAAATATTTAGCTGTTTTTGTTTCTGTTTATATTCGTGATATTCACGACACTCCCCACAGACACAAAAAGTAAGTATTTCCTACTGCGAACAAAGTAATTCATGTTTTAAGGAGTGCAGATTAGAGATTGTCTTCCCGATCCTCATAAAACACTTTTTTTCTCATAGCATTCTGAGCAGCCTGACGTTGCGGTCTAGGCCGTATAGTTCCCTCATCCCTTTGATCTTCCTCACACCTAGCTGCTTTGGGGGTCACAACATCCGCAGGACACTCAATTGGATATAGTAGATTTAAAGGGCGTCTGAGTTCCTTTCCTGATGATACCATCACTGTTGCTGCGCGTACTGCTCCATCGTGACTTTTTATCAACTCCGTAATCTTTCCCATTCTCCATGTACCCCTTGGTAGGTTATCCTTAACCAACACAACATCTCCTTCAGTTACTGCACCATGAAAAGTCACCCTTTGTGTTTTCAGTTTGGATTGATATCTCTCTCTTAGGTTTAACAAGTAATCCTCGCGCCACACTGTCCAAAATCTTTCAAGGAGTTTTTGTCCTTTCTTCCATTCCTGAAGTAAGCGATCACTTGATCCAACACTAGGCTTGTATTCCTCATCCAAATCAATATCTTCTGTGGCATTATGAGCTAGTCCAATTTTAGGATTCAAACTTAAGAAATGAGCCGGGGTCAGTGCGTAGTTTGACTCAATGTCTTCTCCCACATAAGAAATTGGTCTTGAGTTTATAACAGCCTCAGCTTCAATTAGGCATGTTAACAATTGTTCATATGTGAGGCAAAGTTTTCCCATCACCTTTCGTAACGCTCGTTTTACTACACCGACTAACCGTTCGTAAAATCCCCCCATCCATGGGGCAAGCTGTATGATAAACTTCCATGAAATTCCCTGGTTTGCAATATATGTGGTAACGGTTTCATCTGAAACAATGTCTTTCCACATCAACTCAGTTACTTCACTTGCTAACTTGAAGTTGGAAGCATTGTCACTTATAATTTGCTTAGGGACTCCATTCCTAGCTATAAATCGTCGCAATCCTAATAGGAATTGTTCTGATGTCATGTCCGGTATAAGTTCAAGACGTATTGCTCTGGTTACTGAGCAGGTAAAAAGACATACCCAACCTTTTTAGTCTCAGAATTAGTCTTGATGAATAGTGGGCCAAAGTAGTCAATTCCTGAATATGTAAAGGGTGGTGTCTGTATAACACGTTTTGCTGGTAGATTAGGCATTTCAGGCATCCTGTAAGGTCCTCCCTCATGACGACGACACACATGACAACCGTTTAGTAATTTTCTAACAACAGCGCGTCCATGGGGAATCCAAAATTTCAGTCTGATCTGACTTAAGGTTTGTGCAACACCACTATGTTGATTCTGCTTGTGAACTCCGATAACCACTAGTTGAGTGAATTTTTCTGTCTTTGGCAAAAGAATTGGATGTTTGGCAGCATAACTCATGTCTGATTCTCCCAACCTGCCTTTACAGCGAATAAGTCCTCCAGAGTCAAGGTATAAACCAAGTTGCACTTTCAAGTTGTTCTTTGAACCGCCTTTAATAGACCTGATCACATCTTTGAAACTTGTCTGTTGAACATATATCAACCACATTTGTTCAGCTTTAGAAATCTCATCAGATGTCAGTGTTAAATCCACCACCTTTTCTTTCTTGAGCTTTCTGATAAAACGCAATGCTAGAGCCGTCACTCTAAGTAGTTTCATTACACTTGAGAACCTTTCACAATCTATACCTAATGGAGGTGAAACATCATCTGAGCCACTCTCACTTGTACCATTAATATCTGTTGCCAGTAATTTTGCTTCATAAAACACTGTACATTTCCTCTCTTCAGTTTTAATTCTTTCTCTTGTCTGTTCAGTGATGTCAACCTTCTTTTCCTCTGGCCATTGGTCATCTGGCTTGCTTAGCCATCTTGGTCCATGCCACCACAGGTTATTAGTTTCCAAATCGGAAGTGGTTGTACCCCTAGTGGCAACATCCGCGGGGTTTTCATTTGTATGAATATACCTGAAGTCAATGTCCATGGTATGTTTGCGAATTTCATTTATTCTGTTTTGGACAAAAACAGTTAATGTCTTAGTAGAGTTTATCCAATGCAGAACACACTGTGAGTCCGTCCATAGCACAGTTTGACATGTAGGTAACTTCAATTGTTCTTTCATATATGAAACACTCCTTGTTCCAATTAAAACTGCCACCAATTCAAGTCTTGTTATGCTCATTTTGTTCTTAGGAGCTAATCGCGACTTAGCAAAGAAGTAGTCTCTTCTCCATCGGTTTGATAGAGATACACTGTTGTTGCATAGGCATGCTTAGATGCGTCACAGAAGCAAATAATCTTGTACGTTACAGTACATTCCAGTCCAATATATCTTTGTAACTGTATTTCAGACAAAGAGTTCATGTCTTCAGCAATCTCAATCCATTTTGACATTTCCTCCGTAGGTAAGACTTCATCCCATTCATTTCCATTCTCCCAAAGTTTCTGTAGGAATATCTTTCCTTTCAGTGTCACAGGAGAATATATACCTAGTGGATCAAAAGTTGAAGCAATCTGACTTAATACTTTTCTCTTGGTGATATTCCTATCCTCACTTTTATCCGCTTTTCCTGAACTCAAACTAATACAGTCCGTTTTCACATTCCAGTTATGTCCAAGAACCTTGATCACAGTACCCTTTGCACGATCAGTTTCTGTTATCTGATCCATTACTTCCTCACTATTGGAACTCCATTCTCTCAAATTCATAGAAGCCTGTTCAAATTGCCACTTTCCTTCTTTGTTGGTCTTTACTGCTTCCTCTACAGTATCTGCACCAGTGATCACATTGTCAACATATATATCACTCCTCATCCTTTCGCTTGTGTCATTATCATACTTTCTCAAGTGATGATCTATTGTCGCACTAGCAGAAACGGGCTAGATATTATCCCAAATGGCACTCTACAAAATCTGTATTCCTGCTGATTGTGTTTGTCAGTGCTGTTGAGTTCACAGTCCTTTAACCACACAAAACGTGTAGCATTGCGCTCTTGCGATTGAAGTCCTAATTGTAGGAATGCTTTTTCTATGTCAGCTGTCAAGGCTACCTGTTTCATCCTGAATCTTAGCAGGAAACCACACATATCTTTTAACATGACAGGTCCTCGAAATAAGCAATCATTAAGACTCGGGTTTGTAGGTTTTGTTTTGGCTGAGGCATCATATACAATCCGAATCTTTGTGGTATCCTTAGATGGTGTTATGACACAGTGGTGGGGAATATAGTGTTTCAAACCTGCCTCTCCTTCTTTGTCCTCCTGAACTTTCTCTATGATCCCAAGCTTCAACTGTTCTTGTATAATGGCATCATATTTCTCCATTAGCTCCTTATTCCCTTGCAGCTTTCTTATTAAGGACTTTAAGCGGCCTATTGCCAAACTTCTATTGTCAGGAAGGTCATTTTCATCCTCCTTCCACGGCCATGTAACATAATACCTATTGTCCTGATATTGCACAGATTGCTCGAATTTGTTGAGTGCCTCCTCGTCACCCTTGTCCTCAATCTTTTCTCTTATTCCTATTGTTTCAAGGTTCCAAAATTCTTCAATATTTGGCTGTTTTGGTAAGGATGCATCAACATCAGAAAGCAGTGTAGTTTCCCTCCTTATGTCATATCCATAAGATAGAATCAACATGCTAGGTTCCGCGTCTTCATATGTTTTTGATGTGCGGCCACTCAAAATCCACCCAAACTTCGATCCCAACAGATAAAGTCCCTCCTGAACTTCTATCTTTTTTGGTAACACAACATCTAGGTAGTGATCATTACCTATCAGTAACTCTATTGTGGATGTCTCAACGTCTGTTGGCAGGCTGTCCGCCAGATGGAATGAGTTCAGCAAATACTTCCAGGTTGCTTCAGCCTGAAAATTCACTGGCCTTCTAACTATTGACCCTGTTATTTCTGGAACAACATTTGCGTTTACTGAAAGAACTTCACCGTCTTTAAGTTTCAGTTCAATCTTGGTAGTTGGTGTTTTTATGGTTTTAGGTTTATTTGAACCAAATGTCACCAGTTTAACCTCTTGTTGCTCTCCTAATTTCAGGTTGAGTCTTATTGCTAGAGATTCCGTCACATATGTTCGTTGGCTTCCAGAGTCCAATAATACACGGATCTCTTGGGACTTTCCAGTGTTAGGGTTCATAGCTGCAGTTGTAGCCGTCTGCATTAACACCATCTCATGTGAAGAAACCAACACATTCTCAGCTGATGAGGTCTGTTTTTGTACTTCCTCTACTAAATGAGCACTTTCTTTTCTCTCAGAGGGAAATTGATGTGGGCACAAACTTCTGTGGTGATTGTTTTTCTTCTTGCAGTAAACACATGTCTTACTTCTTGTGCACTCATCCACCCTGTGTCCTTGTCTTAAGCACAAAAAACAGCAACCTCGGATCTTTCTCTTTCGGGCCTCTATTGTCTTGTATCTTTTACACTGATCACTCCAGTGTTTTTCTTCACAGTAGCGGCATAAGTCTCTATACTGGGTTATAGGTCCTCTTTGTCCGTTATCTCTTGTTCCAGCAAACAAAGCTTCTGCTGAACTCTTAAGTGTGACTGGCTGATCTCCATGGTCGGTATCCCTGTTTACAGCACTTTTAGTTTCACTTGCTGCTTGTTCAGATTTTTCACGTGCAGACAGGTATCCTCTTAGAAAGTGTCTCAGCCTCTTCACATCCCACTTCACTTCATTTCCCTTTTGAATCTCTAATTGCAGTAGCACTTCTTTGGGTAGTTTTGATGTTATAATTGAAACAAACACTGACTGGTTTGTATCTTGTCCCAAAGATTCTAGGCTTCTGAGATGTTTTTCCATTTTGTCATATATTGCCCTTAGTCTCCATGTCTTATTTGTTGCTGGGGCTAAATTGATAAGCTCTGTATAGTGAGAGTCAATGATTGGCTGTTTTTCACCAAATCTCTCTTTCAACAAATGAACTGCAACATCATAATTTTCCCTTGATATGGTCAAGCCTGCAACTGTACTCTTTGCTTCTCCATGAATTTTACTGAAGAGATAGTTCAGCTTCTCTATTTCTGACAACTTTTCATTTCTGTGTATTGTTGCTTCAAATGCATCCCAGAATTCACTCCATTTCAGTCTTTCACCACTGAATGATGGAATATCTAACTTAGGCAACTTGACTGAGGTCTCTTTCACTTTACTTTTCGTAGTCATTGCCATAAGAGTGTCCTGCTGATGTTCTAAATTCTGTTGCTGCATTGTCATTATCTCGTGCACTTGTTGTTGAAGCTGCATATGCATATTTAACACTTGACTCATGCCTTCTTCAGGTGCTTTAGTCTTTGTATCCACTTCAAGTAATGATAATTCAAATATAGCATCAGTTACATCAGATTGTAGAGCTATATCCTCCTCTATGATTCTCTCTATGTCCGTTAATTTTTCCTCTTTTTCCAAAAGAGCAGTAAGCGAATTCTGTGTAACTTCCAGCTTCTGTGTAAACTCCTTCAGTCTAAGCATACACAACCGAATTTTTTTAGAGTCCTTCTGTTCAATCTCCTCACCCTCATAATCCGCCAGTAACACACTGCTGTTTTCAATATCCTTTGAAATCAGTGTCCTGTACCTAGTTCTTGTCGCTTTCAGACTTGTAAGAGACATTTTGTCTATTTGAAGTTTATCTTCCTAAAACTATTCACTTTATCATGTCACTGGATTCAATGTCAATTTCAACGGCTCGCGGGACCAAATAATGTGGTGGTTGGTACTTGAAATTATAAGTAAAACATTTTTTTTTTTTTTACAATTTAATTTTCCTTCCCTTTTTTCACCACATTAGGAAAAACACATAATTCAAATGATTAAAATAATTGAATGCGAAGCACAAACACACTTATTTAACACTAGGATAATTAATCTTTTTTCTATTCTTTTTATTTATATTTTCACACTTGGATTTTTAATAGATCATTGATAGCACAAACTGTTCACGTATAATTATTTATTTATCCTTAGGAATCTTGATGGCGCATTTTAATCCAATTGAATACACAATAAATCCAATTTGAATTAAACACAATTTTCACTGGTACTTTTTTTTTTTTAAATTAAAAAGCTTACTATTTATGTTCAAAATTAATAACATTCAAAAAGGTTATAGAGCATAATATATTTTGGCCTTACATAATTGTAATAATAACATCTAAAACAAAATATAATCATTATCAATATGAAAATTAGTCAATAAAATTGACATTGTAAAAAAGATATTAACATTTTCCCAATTAAGAATTACCCCCCTTTACTGTTAACACTATTATTAAATTACTTCCCTTTAATGAAATATTTAGCTGTTTTTGTTTCTGTTTATATTCGTGATATTCACGACACTCCCCACAGACACAAAAAGTAAGTATTTCCTACTGCGAACAAAGTAATTCATGTTTTAAGGAGTGCAGATTAGAGATTGTCTTCCCGATCCTCATAAAACACTTTTTTTCTCATAGCATTCTGAGCAGCCTGACGTTGCGGTCTAGGCCGTATAGTTCCCTCATCCCTTTGATCTTCCTCACACCTAGCTGCTTTGGGGGTCACAACATCCGCAGGACACTCAATTGGATATAGTAGATTTAAAGGGCGTCTGAGTTCCTTTCCTGATGATACCATCACTGTTGCTGCGCGTACTGCTCCATCGTGACTTTTTATCAACTCCGTAATCTTTCCCATTCTCCATGTACCCCTTGGTAGGTTATCCTTAACCAACACAACATCTCCTTCAGTTACTGCACCATGAAAAGTCACCCTTTGTGTTTTCAGTTTGGATTGATATCTCTCTCTTAGGTTTAACAAGTAATCCTCGCGCCACACTGTCCAAAATCTTTCAAGGAGTTTTTGTCCTTTCTTCCATTCCTGAAGTAAGCGATCACTTGATCCAACACTAGGCTTGTATTCCTCATCCAAATCAATATCTTCTGTGGCATTATGAGCTAGTCCAATTTTAGGATTCAAACTTAAGAAATGAGCCGGGGTCAGTGCGTAGTTTGACTCAATGTCTTCTCCCACATAAGAAATTGGTCTTGAGTTTATAACAGCCTCAGCTTCAATTAGGCATGTTAACAATTGTTCATATGTGAGGCAAAGTTTTCCCATCACCTTTCGTAACGCTCGTTTTACTACACCGACTAACCGTTCGTAAAATCCCCCCATCCATGGGGCAAGCTGTATGATAAACTTCCATGAAATTCCCTGGTTTGCAATATATGTGGTAACGGTTTCATCTGAAACAATGTCTTTCCACATCAACTCAGTTACTTCACTTGCTAACTTGAAGTTGGAAGCATTGTCACTTATAATTTGCTTAGGGACTCCATTCCTAGCTATAAATCGTCGCAATCCTAATAGGAATTGTTCTGATGTCATGTCCGGTATAAGTTCAAGACGTATTGCTCTGGTTACTGAGCAGGTAAAAAGACATACCCACACCTTTTTAGTCTCAGAATTAGTCTTGATGAATAGTGGGCCAAAGTAGTCAATTCCTGAATATGTAAAGGGTGGTGTCTGTATAACACGTTTTGCTGGTAGATTAGGCATTTCAGGCATCCTGTAAGGTCCTCCCTCATGACGACGACACACATGACAACCGTTTAGTAATTTTCTAACAACAGCGCGTCCATGGGGAATCCAAAATTTCAGTCTGATCTGACTTAAGGTTTGTGCAACACCACTATGTTGATTCTGCTTGTGAACTCCGATAACCACTAGTTGAGTGAATTTTTCTGTCTTTGGCAAAAGAATTGGATGTTTGGCAGCATAACTCATGTCTGATTCTCCCAACCTGCCTTTACAGCGAATAAGTCCTCCAGAGTCAAGGTATAAACCAAGTTGCACTTTCAAGTTGTTCTTTGAACCGCCTTTAATAGACCTGATCACATCTTTGAAACTTGTCTGTTGAACATATATCAACCACATTTGTTCAGCTTTAGAAATCTCATCAGATGTCAGTGTTAAATCCACCACCTTTTCTTTCTTGAGCTTTCTGATAAAACGCAATGCTAGAGCCGTCACTCTAAGTAGTTTCATTACACTTGAGAACCTTTCACAATCTATACCTAATGGAGGTGAAACATCATCTGAGCCACTCTCACTTGTACCATTAATATCTGTTGCCAGTAATTTTGCTTCATAAAACACTGTACATTTCCTCTCTTCAGTTTTAATTCTTTCTCTTGTCTGTTCAGTGATGTCAACCTTCTTTTCCTCTGGCCATTGGTCATCTGGCTTGCTTAGCCATCTTGGTCCATGCCACCACAGGTTATTAGTTTCCAAATCGGAAGTGGTTGTACCCCTAGTGGCAACATCCGCGGGGTTTTCATTTGTATGAATATACCTGAAGTCAATGTCCATGGTATGTTTGCGAATTTCATTTATTCTGTTTTGGACAAAAACAGTTAATGTCTTAGTAGAGTTTATCCAATGCAGAACACACTGTGAGTCCGTCCATAGCACAGTTTGACATGTAGGTAACTTCAATTGTTCTTTCATATATGAAACACTCCTTGTTCCAATTAAAACTGCCACCAATTCAAGTCTTGTTATGCTCATTTTGTTCTTAGGAGCTAATCGCGACTTAGCAAAGAAGTAGTCTCTTCTCCATCGGTTTGATAGAGATACACTGTTGTTGCATAGGCATGCTTAGATGCGTCACAGAAGCAAATAATCTTGTACGTTACAGTACATTCCAGTCCAATATATCTTTGTAACTGTATTTCAGACAAAGAGTTCATGTCTTCAGCAATCTCAATCCATTTTGACATTTCCTCCGTAGGTAAGACTTCATCCCATTCATTTCCATTCTCCCAAAGTTTCTGTAGGAATATCTTTCCTTTCAGTGTCACAGGAGAATATATACCTAGTGGATCAAAAGTTGAAGCAATCTGACTTAATACTTTTCTCTTGGTGATATTCCTATCCTCACTTTTATCCGCTTTTCCTGAACTCAAACTAATACAGTCCGTTTTCACATTCCAGTTATGTCCAAGAACCTTGATCACAGTACCCTTTGCACGATCAGTTTCTGTTATCTGATCCATAAATTAACCAAATTCCTTTCCTTTTTGTTGGTCTTTACTGCTTCCTCTACAGTATCTGCACCAGTGATCACATTGTCAACATATATATCACTCCTCATCCTTTCGCTTGTGTCATTATCATACTTTCTCAAGTGATGATCTATTGTCGCACTAGCAGAAACGGGCTAGATATTATCCCAAATGGCACTCTACAAAATCTGTATTCCTGCTGATTGTGTTTGTCAGTGCTGTTGAGTTCACAGTCCTTTAACCACACAAAACGTGTAGCATTGCGCTCTTGCGATTGAAGTCCTAATTGTAGGAATGCTTTTTCTATGTCAGCTGTCAAGGCTACCTGTTTCATCCTGAATCTTAGCAGGAAACCACACATATCTTTTAACATGACAGGTCCTCGAAATAAGCAATCATTAAGACTCGGGTTTGTAGGTTTTGTTTTGGCTGAGGCATCATATACAATCCGAATCTTTGTGGTATCCTTAGATGGTGTTATGACACAGTGGTGGGGAATATAGTGTTTCAAACCTGCCTCTCCTTCTTTGTCCTCCTGAACTTTCTCTATGATCCCAAGCTTCAACTGTTCTTGTATAATGGCATCATATTTCTCCATTAGCTCCTTATTCCCTTGCAGCTTTCTTATTAAGGACTTTAAGCGGCCTATTGCCAAACTTCTATTGTCAGGAAGGTCATTTTCATCCTCCTTCCACGGCCATGTAACATAATACCTATTGTCCTGATATTGCACAGATTGCTCGAATTTGTTGAGTGCCTCCTCGTCACCCTTGTCCTCAATCTTTTCTCTTATTCCTATTGTTTCAAGGTTCCAAAATTCTTCAATATTTGGCTGTTTTGGTAAGGATGCATCAACATCAGAAAGCAGTGTAGTTTCCCTCCTTATGTCATATCCATAAGATAGAATCAACATGCTAGGTTCCGCGTCTTCATATGTTTTTGATGTGCGGCCACTCAAAATCCACCCAAACTTCGATCCCAACAGATAAAGTCCCTCCTGAACTTCTATCTTTTTTGGTAACACAACATCTAGGTAGTGATCATTACCTATCAGTAACTCTATTGTGGATGTCTCAACGTCTGTTGGCAGGCTGTCCGCCAGATGGAATGAGTTCAGCAAATACTTCCAGGTTGCTTCAGCCTGAAAATTCACTGGCCTTCTAACTATTGACCCTGTTATTTCTGGAACAACATTTGCGTTTACTGAAAGAACTTCACCGTCTTTAAGTTTCAGTTCAATCTTGGTAGTTGGTGTTTTTATGGTTTTAGGTTTATTTGAACCAAATGTCACCAGTTTAACCTCTTGTTGCTCTCCTAATTTCAGGTTGAGTCTTATTGCTAGAGATTCCGTCACATATGTTCGTTGGCTTCCAGAGTCCAATAATACACGGATCTCTTGGGACTTTCCAGTGTTAGGGTTCATAGCTGCAGTTGTAGCCGTCTGCATTAACACCATCTCATGTGAAGAAACCAACACATTCTCAGCTGATGAGGTCTGTTTTTGTACTTCCTCTACTAAATGAGCACTTTCTTTTCTCTCAGAGGGAAATTGATGTGGGCACAAACTTCTGTGGTGATTGTTTTTCTTCTTGCAGTAAACACATGTCTTACTTCTTGTGCACTCATCCACCCTGTGTCCTTGTCTTAAGCACAAAAAACAGCAACCTCGGATCTTTCTCTTTCGGGCCTCTATTGTCTTGTATCTTTTACACTGATCACTCCAGTGTTTTTCTTCACAGTAGCGGCATAAGTCTCTATACTGGGTTATAGGTCCTCTTTGTCCGTTATCTCTTGTTCCAGCAAACAAAGCTTCTGCTGAACTCTTAAGTGTGACTGGCTGATCTCCATGGTCGGTATCCCTGTTTACAGCACTTTTAGTTTCACTTGCTGCTTGTTCAGATTTTTCACGTGCAGACAGGTATCCTCTTAGAAAGTGTCTCAGCCTCTTCACATCCCACTTCACTTCATTTCCCTTTTGAATCTCTAATTGCAAAAGCACTTCTTTGGGTAGTTTTGATGTTATAATTGAAACAAACACTGACTGGTTTGTATCTTGTCCCAAAGATTCTAGGCTTCTGAGATGTTTTTCCATTTTGTCATATATTGCCCTTAGACTCCATGTCTTATTTGTTGCTGGAGCTAAATTGATAAGCTCTGTATAGTGAGAGTCAATGATTGGCTGTTTTTCACCAAATCTCTCTTTCAACAAATGAACTGCAACTTCATAATTTTCCCTTGATATGGTCAAGCCTGCAACTGTACTCTTTGCTTCTCCATGAATTTTACTGAAGAGATAGTTCAGCTTCTCTATTTCTGACAACTTTTCATTTCTGTGTATTGTTGCTTCAAATGCATCCCAGAATTCACTCCATTTCAGTCTTTCACCACTGAATGATGGGATATCTAACTTAGGCAACTTGACTGAGGTCTCTTTCACTTTACTTTTCGTAGTCATTGCCATAAGAGTGTCCTGCTGATGTTCTAAATTCTGTTGCTGCATTGTCATTATCTCGTGCACTTGTTGTTGAAGCTGCATATGCATATTTAACACTTGACTCATGCCTTCTTCAGGTGCTTTAGTCTTTGTATCCACTTCAAGTAATGATAATTCAAATATAGCATCAGTTACATCAGATTGTAGAGCTATATCCTCCTCTATGATTCTCTCTATGTCCGTTAATTTTTCCTCTTTTTCAAAAGAGCAGTAAGCGAATTCTGTGTAACTTCCAGCTTCTGTGTAAACTCCTTCAGTCTAAGCATACACAACCGAATTTTTTTAGAGTCCTTCTGTTCAATCTCCTCACCCTCATAATCCGCCAGTAACACACTGCTGTTTTCAATATCCTTTGAAATCAGTGTCCTGTACCTAGTTCTTGTCGCTTTCAGACTTGTAAGAGACATTTTGTCTATTTGAAGTTTATCTTCCTAAAACTATTCACTTTATCATGTCACTGGATTCAATGTCAATTTCAACGGCTCGCGGGACCAAATAAGTGGTGGTTGGTACTTGAAATTATAAGTAAAACATTTTTTTTTTTTTTACAATTTAATTTTCCTTCCCTTTTTTCACCACATTAGGAAAAACACATAATTCAAATGATTAAAATAATTGAATGCGAAGCACAAACACACTTATTTAACACTAGGATAATTAATCTTTTTTCTATTCTTTTTTTTTTTTCACACTTGGATTTTTAATAGATCATTGAAAAATTTTCACTGGTACTTTTTTTTTTTAAATTAAAAAGCTTACTATTTATGTTCAAAATTAATAACATTCAAAAAGGTTATAGAGCATAATATATTTTGGCCTTACATAATTGTAATAATAACATCTAAAACAAAATATAATCATTATCAATATGAAAATTAGTCAATAAAATTGACATTGTAAAAAAGATATTAACATTTTCCCAATTAAGAATTACCCCCCTTTACTGTTAACACTATTATTAAATTACTTCCCTTTAATGAAATATTTAGCTGTTTTTGTTTCTGTTTATATTCGTGATATTCACGACACTCCCCACAGACACAAAAAGTAAGTATTTCCTACTGCGAACAAAGTAATTCATGTTTTAAGGAGTGCAGATTAGAGATTGTCTTCCCGATCCTCATAAAACACTTTTTTTCTCATAGCATTCTGAGCAGCCTGACGTTGCGGTCTAGGCCGTATAGTTCCCTCATCCCTTTGATCTTCCTCACACCTAGCTGCTTTGGGGGTCACAACATCCGCAGGACACTCAATTGGATATAGTAGATTTAAAGGGCGTCTGAGTTCCTTTCCTGATGATACCATCACTGTTGCTGCGCGTACTGCTCCATCGTGACTTTTTATCAACTCCGTAATCTTTCCCATTCTCCATGTACCCCTTGGTAGGTTATCCTTAACCAACACAACATCTCCTTCAGTTACTGCACCATGAAAAGTCACCCTTTGTGTTTTCAGTTTGGATTGATATCTCTCTCTTAGGTTTAACAAGTAATCCTCGCGCCACACTGTCCAAAATCTTTCAAGGAGTTTTTGTCCTTTCTTCCATTCCTGAAGTAAGCGATCACTTGATCCAACACTAGGCTTGTATTCCTCATCCAAATCAATATCTTCTGTGGCATTATGAGCTAGTCCAATTTTAGGATTCAAACTTAAGAAATGAGCCGGGGTCAGTGCGTAGTTTGACTCAATGTCTTCTCCCACATAAGAAATTGGTCTTGAGTTTATAACAGCCTCAGCTTCAATTAGGCATGTTAACAATTGTTCATATGTGAGGCAAAGTTTTCCCATCACCTTTCGTAACGCTCGTTTTACTACACCGACTAACCGTTCGTAAAATCCCCCCATCCATGGGGCAAGCTGTATGATAAACTTCCATGAAATTCCTGGTTTGCAATATATGTGGTAACGGTTTCATCTGAAACAATGTCTTTCCACATCAACTCAGTTACTTCACTTGCTAACTTGAAGTTGGAAGCATTGTCACTTATAATTTGCTTAGGGACTCCATTCCTAGCTATAAATCGTCGCAATCCTAATAGGAATTGTTCTGATGTCATGTCCGGTATAAGTTCAAGACGTATTGCTCTGGTTACTGAGCAGGTAAAAAGACATACCCACACCTTTTTAGTCTCAGAATTAGTCTTGATGAATAGTGGGCCAAAGTAGTCAATTCCTGAATATGTAAAGGGTGGTGTCTGTATAACACGTTTTGCTGGTAGATTAGGCATTTCAGGCATCCTGTAAGGTCCTCCCTCATGACGACGACACACATGACAACCGTTTAGTAATTTTCTAACAACAGCGCGTCCATGGGGAATCCAAAATTTCAGTCTGATCTGACTTAAGGTTTGTGCAACACCACTATGTTGATTCTGCTTGTGAACTCCGATAACCACTAGTTGAGTGAATTTTTCTGTCTTTGGCAAAAGAATTGGATGTTTGGCAGCATAACTCATGTCTGCTTCTCCAACCTGCCTTTACAGCGAATAAGTCCTCCAGAGTCAAGGTATAAACCAAGTTGCACTTTCAAGTTGTTCTTTGAACCGCCTTTAATAGACCTGATCACATCTTTGAAACTTGTCTGTTGAACATATATCAACCACATTTGTTCAGCTTTAGAAATCTCATCAGATGTCAGTGTTAAATCCACCACCTTTTCTTTCTTGAGCTTTCTGATAAAACGCAATGCTAGAGCCGTCACTCTAAGTAGTTTCATTACACTTGAGAACCTTTCACAATCTATACCTAATGGAGGTGAAACATCATCTGAGCCACTCTCACTTGTACCATTAATATCTGTTGCCAGTAATTTTGCTTCATAAAACACTGTACATTTCCTCTCTTCAGTTTTAATTCTTTCTCTTGTCTGTTCAGTGATGTCAACCTTCTTTTCCTCTGGCCATTGGTCATCTGGCTTGCTTAGCCATCTTGGTCCATGCCACCACAGGTTATTAGTTTCCAAATCGGAAGTGGTTGTACCCTAGTGGCAACATCCGCGGGGTTTTCATTTGTATGAATATACCTGAAGTCAATGTCCATGGTATGTTTGCGAATTTCATTTATTCGTTTTGGACAAAAACAGTTAATGTCTTAGTAGAGTTTATCCAATGCAGAACACACTGTGAGTCCGTCCATAGCACAGTTTGACATGTAGGTAACTTCAATTGTTCTTTCATATATGAAACACTCCTTGTTCCAATTAAAACTGCCACCAATTCAAGTCTTGTTATGCTCATTTTGTTCTTAGGAGCTAATCGCGACTTAGCAAAGAAGTAGTCTCTTCTCCATCGGTTTGATAGAGATACACTGTTGTTGCATAGGCATGCTTAGATGCGTCACAGAAGCAAATAATCTTGTACGTTACAGTACATTCCAGTCCAATATATCTTTGTAACTGTATTTCAGACAAAGAGTTCATGTCTTCAGCAATCTCAATCCATTTTGACATTTCCTCCGTAGGTAAGACTTCATCCCATTCATTTCCATTCTCCCAAAGTTTCTGTAGGAATATCTTTCCTTTCAGTGTCACAGGAGAATATATACCTAGTGGATCAAAAGTTGAAGCAATCTGACTTAATACTTTTCTCTTGGTGATATTCCTATCCTCACTTTTATCCGCTTTTCCTGAACTCAAACTAATACAGTCCGTTTTCACATTCCAGTTATGTCCAAGAACCTTGATCACAGTACCCTTTGCACGATCAGTTTCTGTTATCTGATCCATTACTTCCTCACTATTGGAACTCCATTCTCTCAAATTCATAGAAGCCTGTTCAAATTGCCACTTTCCTTCTTTGTTGGTCTTTACTGCTTCCTCTACAGTATCTGCACCAGTGATCACATTGTCAACATATATATCACTCCTCATCCTTTCGCTTGTGTCATTATCATACTTTCTCAAGTGATGATCTATTGTCGCACTAGCAGAAACGGGCTAGATATTATCCCAAATGGCACTCTACAAAATCTGTATTCCTGCTGATTGTGTTTGTCAGTGCTGTTGAGTTCACAGTCCTTTAACCACACAAAACGTGTAGCATTGCGCTCTTGCGATTGAAGTCCTAATTGTAGGAATGCTTTTTCTATGTCAGCTGTCAAGGCTACCTGTTTCATCCTGAATCTTAGCAGGAAACCACACATATCTTTTAACATGACAGGTCCTCGAAATAAGCAATCATTAAGACTCGGGTTTGTAGGTTTTGTTTTGGCTGAGGCATCATATACAATCCGAATCTTTGTGGTATCCTTAGATGGTGTTATGACACAGTGGTGGGGAATATAGTGTTTCAAACCTGCCTCTCCTTCTTTGTCCTCCTGAACTTTCTCTATGATCCCAAGCTTCAACTGTTCTTGTATAATGGCATCATATTTCTCCATTAGCTCCTTATTCCCTTGCAGCTTTCTTATTAAGGACTTTAAGCGGCCTATTGCCAAACTTCTATTGTCAGGAAGGTCATTTTCATCCTCCTTCCACGGCCATGTAACATAATACCTATTGTCCTGATATTGCACAGATTGCTCGAATTTGTTGAGTGCCTCCTCGTCACCCTTGTCCTCAATCTTTTCTCTTATTCCTATTGTTTCAAGGTTCCAAAATTCTTCAATATTTGGCTGTTTTGGTAAGGATGCATCAACATCAGAAAGCAGTGTAGTTTCCCTCCTTATGTCATATCCATAAGATAGAATCAACATGCTAGGTTCCGCGTCTTCATATGTTTTTGATGTGCGGCCACTCAAAATCCACCCAAACTTCGATCCCAACAGATAAAGTCCCTCCTGAACTTCTATCTTTTTTGGTAACACAACATCTAGGTAGTGATCATTACCTATCAGTAACTCTATTGTGGATGTCTCAACGTCTGTTGGCAGGCTGTCCGCCAGATGGAATGAGTTCAGCAAATACTTCCAGTTTGCTTCAGCCTGAAAATTCACTGGCCTTCTAACTATTGACCCTGTTATTTCTGGAACAACATTTGCGTTTACTGAAAGAACTTCACCGTCTTTAAGTTTCAGTTCAATCTTGGTAGTTGGTGTTTTTATGGTTTTAGGTTTATTTGAACCAAATGTCACCAGTTTAACCTCTTGTTGCTCTCCTAATTTCAGGTTGAGTCTTATTGCTAGAGATTCCGTCACATATGTTCGTTGGCTTCCAGAGTCCAATAATACACGGATCTCTTGGGACTTTCCAGTGTTAGGGTTCATAGCTGCAGTTGTAGCCGTCTGCATTAACACCATCTCATGTGAAGAAACCAACACATTCTCAGCTGATGAGGTCTGTTTTTGTACTTCCTCTACTAAATGAGCACTTTCTTTTCTCTCAGAGGAAATTGATGTGGGCACAAACTTCTGTGGTGATTGTTTTTCTTCTTGCAGTAAACACATGTCTTACTTCTTGTGCACTCATCCACCCTGTGTCCTTGTCTTAAGCACAAAAAACAGCAACCTCGGATCTTTCTCTTTCGGGCCTCTATTGTCTTGTATCTTTTACACTGATCACTCCAGTGTTTTTCTTCACAGTAGCGGCATAAGTCTCTATACTGGGTTATAGGTCCTCTTTGTCCGTTATCTCTTGTTCCAGCAAACAAAGCTTCTGCTGAACTCTTAAGTGTGACTGGCTGATCTCCATGGTCGGTATCCCTGTTTACAGCACTTTTAGTTTCACTTGCTGCTTGTTCAGATTTTTCACGTGCAGACAGGTATCCTCTTAGAAAGTGTCTCAGCCTCTTCACATCCCACTTCACTTCATTTCCCTTTTGAATCTCTAATTGCAAAAGCACTTCTTTGGGTAGTTTTGATGTTATAATTGAAACAAACACTGACTGGTTTGTATCTTGTCCCAAAGATTCTAGGCTTCTGAGATGTTTTTCCATTTTGTCATATATTGCCCTTAGACTCCATGTCTTATTTGTTGCTGGAGCTAAATTGATAAGCTCTGTATAGTGAGAGTCAATGATTGGCTGTTTTTCACCAAATCTCTCTTTCAACAAATGAACTGCAACTTCATAATTTTCCCTTGATATGGTCAAGCCTGCAACTGTACTCTTTGCTTCTCCATGAATTTTACTGAAGAGATAGTTCAGCTTCTCTATTTCTGACAACTTTTCATTTCTGTGTATTGTTGCTTCAAATGCATCCCAGAATTCACTCCATTTCAGTCTTTCACCACTGAATGATGGAATATCTAACTTAGGCAACTTGACTGAGGTCTCTTTCACTTTACTTTTCGTAGTCATTGCCATAAGAGTGTCCTGCTGATGTTCTAAATTCTGTTGCTGCATTGTCATTATCTCGTGCACTTGTTGTTGAAGCTGCATATGCATATTTAACACTTGACTCATGCCTTCTTCAGGTGCTTTAGTCTTTGTATCCACTTCAAGTAATGATAATTCAAATATAGCATCAGTTACATCAGATTGTAGAGCTATATCCTCCTCTATGATTCTCTCTATGTCCGTTAATTTTTCCTCTTTTTCAAAAAGAGCAGTAAGCGAATTCTGTGTAACTTCCAGCTTCTGTGTAAACTCCTTCAGTCTAAGCATACACAACCGAATTTTTTTAGAGTCCTTCTGTTCAATCTCTTCACCCTCACAATCCGCCAGTAACACACTGCTGTTTTCAATATCCTTTGAAATCAGTGTCCTGTACCTAGTTCTTGTCGCTTTCAGACTTGTAAGAGACATTTTGTCTATTTGAAGTTTATCTTCCTAAAACTATTCACTTTATCATGTCACTGGATTCAATGTCAATTTCAACGGCTCGCGGGACCAAATAATGTGGTGGTTGGTACTTGAAATTATAAGTAAAACATTTTTTTTTTTTTTACAATTTAATTTTCCTTCCCTTTTTTCACCACATTAGGAAAAACACATAATTCAAATGATTAAAATAATTGAATGCGAAGCACAAACACACTTATTTAACACTAGGATAATTAATCTTTTTTCTATTCTTTTTATTTATATTTTCACACTTGGATTTTTAATAGAAATTTTAGTATAAATTTATTTATCCTTGGAATTTGATGGCGCATTTTAATCCAATTGAATACACAATAAATCCAATTTGAATTAAACACATTTTTCACTGGTACTTTTTTTTTTTTTATATTAAAAAGCTTACTATTTATGTTCAAAATTAATAACATTCAAAAAGGTTATAGAGCATAATATATTTTGGCCTTACATAATTGTAATAATAACATCTAAAACAAAATATAATCATTATCAATATGAAAATTAGTCAATAAAATTGACATTGTAAAAAAGATATTAACATTTTCCCAATTAAGAATTACCCCCCTTTACTGTTAACACTATTATTAAATTACTTCCCTTTAATGAAATATTTAGCTGTTTTTGTTTCTGTTTATATTCGTGATATTCACGACAGGAGGCATGAGGTGTATGATGAAACGAGAATCAGATATAGCCTATATTTCAATTAGTGGTACCAATGGGAAGTATAACAATGAGCGGACTTTCTGGTTAACTTTTATTCCTTAAAACATCTGCACATTAGACTTCGTTTCGCGGGCTGCAAAACGAAACCGGGTGTTACGTTTTTGTTGAATATAGGATCTGGCAGGGTCTAACGATCGATTCCGAAATTTATGTGTTTCCTATTTTTTTTTTTAGCGTTCTGTTCTTTCAGTTTACCTTAAAAAGGTGTAGTGTCTTACTATTCGGGACAAATCATTCACAGGGGAAGAAAACTTCAACATTTAAAACAAACAGAGATCTAAAGAACTCGTTTCCGCAACTCCTTTCTTTTCTTTTGTCTTATTTTACAATGACCAATGGGAATTTAGCAAAGTATATAATAACCAATGAAAAGCCTAATTTTTTTCCGCTTCATTACTGTGTGTTTCACAGGAAGTCAGGGTGAAATTAGCGGCCCAACGGCCAAAAAAAAAAAAAATGGCTATCAGGATGGGTGTACCTACAGAAATCTCGGTATGTCACTATCACGCATGCCAAAACGAGGTTTACCTTGTGAACCCGTCACGATGGTTCCCCCTTCACTTCCGGTGATTCCTGTAACATTTGACTCCGCAGTCGGCGCGCGCACGACATTGGCGTCGTCTGTTACAAATTTCGACCAGATGTCAGTTTCCTTGACACCCTCGCCTTCTCCTGGTCCCCCGCTTTGTGATGTTTTCGGGCCACCAAAAGCGCTTCTCCGGTCTGACCTTCCATCGTCACCGCCGGCAGTTTGATTGCCCGCTGTTCCTGTCGGGGCTCGAGTTTGATAAGTTTGCCGGCTGCCATTATTTGCTGTTCTGTTTCCCCTAATACAAAAAAGTGGCCTTTGATAAACATTGACCGTTCATTCGAGAGATTGATAGAGTGCTTATACAGAAATAAGAAAAGAAAAACTGCAGAATGTCTCAATTTAAACATTTAACTAAACTTTCAACGCATGGATGGTGTGTAAATGTATGTGCATAAAGATGTTGCATTGATTAAGGAAAAAAAAATACTCCATAGAAAAATGTCAAGTTTGGCGAATCACTTACCTTGAGCCTACAGTTTGACCACGTGTCCCAGTAGCTGCAGTACGGTTGTCACGTGCAGTCGCGGGATGCTGGGATGGCGCTGCAGTTGTGCCTCCCCGTGACGTCATGTGTTTCAAAATATTAGGACATCACGTTTGCCCTTAGGTGAAGTTATGTTCAGCTCTCGTATGCTATCAAAGTACGTGTTTATCATTGTTACAATTTATCATTATTTATATTACAATATATTAAAGACAGAAAAAGTTTAGTCTAAAATACTTATTTATTTTTCGACGATTGGGAAACAAGTTTTTGTGACTTATGCTTATCCCTCGCGACGGTTCCTGGGTTGGACCAGTTCTTTTGCGTCTGGGAACCCCAACGGGTTCGAACCCACAACTTTCGGGTCCGGGACCGAACATTTCAAATTCAAGAATATTTCAGGTTCGATCCCCTGCCTCGACACACAAAACTCGTAAAAAAATTGTACTGGTATAGCTCCCTTGCATGGCGCTCAGTGTATAGTTCCAGGACTGATTGGCTCGCTATCAGGATAATGTGACTGGGTGTATTATCATACCACATGTCAGGTATACGGTGTGATACTGCAGTGTGGCAGCACTATATCTGTCTCATTACCCAATAAGCAAACAAACAAACAAGAATAATTCCTGAAAAGGATGCTTATGACAATACAAGCGATTGTAACCTTTGATGCGACACCCTTTATAATTCATTCAGTTGATCAGTTTTTAACTGAAAACTCCATTTCAATATAGAAATACAATAACACTTACTGTATTTTCTATCGCTTTTTAACACAACGGCTTAGATGAATTCCACAGTTGCGTATTAACTCCACGATTAAAGGTGACAGGGCAAATTCAGTTGTTATTTTTGTAATATCCAATTCTGAAACCAATATATCCCCTAGTCATGCTATAAATTTAAGATATAGTCCATGTGTCAGCAAACCAAAGTATAAGTTTCTGAATCCTTTGTTTGTCAAACCACTTTCAGATAATTTATACAAGAGTATATCCTTTACTTTATACGTCATATGAGGATTAACGGATTTTAAGATTAGTGTAAAATAGGTTATGGTCTATTAGATTTAAGAACTTTAATTCTTACAGTATTGATACCATCGAATGGGGTTAGATGCTCTTGCGATTGGGTAACCGATCTAGCGAAACCGGAAAGGGGCCAGTTAGGGGGCTGTATGTAGGCTCTTTGCAGACCAATGCTTGCAATGAAATTATATTTTAATATACATCGCTTTGACATTTTATAGGTCGTACCTTCATCTCATTTCCAAAGATTGCCTAGGCGTTTTTAAAAGATTGGAGGGTTTCACCGTTTGCAAAGACAAAAATGTGTTAAGGACGGGCAACAAATCCTTATATTGACAATAATCGACCGAAATGTGTAAAAAAAATCGACCGGGTGCTGGACGGGAATCGGCAGGATTCCGTGAATACGTGCATGAGTGTTCAAGTTACCAGTGTTCGGTCCAAGGTCTGTCTTCCATGTGATATGAATATTTAAAGGAATACGCTCGGCTGATAACAACTAGGTATTAATTGAAAGATATTGATGTAAATAAACCAATTTAATTACTCATTTCATTGAATCAATCGTTATAAGAAAGAAATTGCAAGTTAAAGACGTCTATTTACACCAATTTGCTCCGAGACATGGGCGCAGACATTGTTTACGTCTCGTGGTCTCGCGAGACTTTTTTTCAACAATCGTGACGTCACAGACACACTTCCGGTTGCGTACATACATTGAAATATAGAAGGGAATTACGTGTGTTGTGGAGAAATTGTTTGAAAAATGTTTATTATTTGAATATGATGAAAATATATTATTAAAAGATTAAACTATGATCATTTTATTGTTTTCTTACTCGTGAGTGAGAGAGTCTGGAGCCCTCGTCCTATGACCTTTGTATGCCAGAATGGTAATGAATGCAACTTCTAAAACAGAATCATTCAGAACTAAGGTGTGAAAGTCCGTATGGTTCGTAATGCACGTAAGTTCATCTAAATTTCCAACAACCAAGTCACTCGATTTGCAACATACATTTTCCATATTGGATGGCATCATAACACAGTTATCACACAGACAAAAGTCCTCAGCACATAAATATTCCTCCTCCCGTACGTCGTTGCAGCTCTTCCTCAGTATATTCGGGCTCAAAGTCGTAAGGAACTATACACTCCATTTTAAGAAATATCTCAAAGACTTTATTAAACTTCCTGCTATAGTGATCGAACCATAACTAAAGTCAATACCCCTTGTCACGCAATCATTTATGCACATTCTCACAAACATCGCTATTTTAATTGCGCAAATCATTACAATTTTTAAACAGTTTTTTAATCAAACATATAAATATATAAAAGGGGCGGTATCATGTAAGTAGAAATCTAATTGCAATGACGGTAACTGTGAAATACTATAGAGACGAATCAAAGGGACACCGTGTTGTAATTATGATTAACACACCTAATTGCTCGCAATTTAGCAAAATAATGTAAATTATGCTAACTACTTTCTGTATATCACAATAACATGAGCTCATTGCGATACGATACTTTTACTTATATATATTTATTTATTTAAACAGACTTTTTCCGTAAAATAGCATATAATAGATTATTATGATATAAAACGTGGATTCAACACTTTTCTTTCATATTTATATAATGCATTTAGTATGTTTGTGGTGATGATAATACTCTACATGTTCGTTTCAGTAAAACGTGCACATCAATTGTCTGTTGACATGGTGACTCGGTCGCACGCTTCGTTTTATGGCCGTGTTTTATGGCCCTGAGGTGCGATTTTATATGACGCTACCTTTGCATTACGTATTAAGTATGTACAGTTATTATTTAGCACAAATGTAAAAAAAAAAAAAAAAAAAAAAAAAAAAAAAAAAAAAAAAAGTTTGTTTTTTATGTACAAAAGATACATTATTAAAATGTAGTGTATGCCACTCTCACCTATTTATTCATTTTATGTCTTATTGTATTCATATATTTACCATCTTTTTCATGCATTGTAATTTTGTTTGTATTGTGACGATGAGCCTATGTGCTTAAGTCTTGAAAATAAAATTATGTTCTGTTCTGTTCTGTTCTGTTACAAAGGCTTGCCAGTGATTTCTTATCCAATCAGTTTAACACCACACAACTTTTCAATAACCGCAGTTGCAAGCATTTCACGGTAAAAATGACAAAGATGTATTATAGAAATAAAAAATATCGCGGAGCGAATTGGTTTAAATAGACGTCTTTAACTTACAATTTCTTTCTTATTACGATTGATTCAATGAAATGAGAAATTTAATTGGTTTATTTACATCAATATCTTTCAATTGAAACCTAGTTGTAATCAGCCGAGCGTATTCCTTTAATGCTTTTATCACAACCCCTATTAATCGCACTCATCGATCGGGATATGGTTCAATGGGTATTTGTGACGTCACAGAAAGGTAAACATGAACAAAGATGGCGGCGGCCATAGCCGATCGAAATCACAAACTTTAAACAGCTATATCTTCACAAATATAGCGTGTATAAAAATGAAAGTCATGTCAAAGTGATCTACACTAAAAGGTTTATTGATGGTTAAATTTTCATTTCAGCCGAGCGTATTCCTTTAACCTTTATCATGCTTGATTTGGTCTTTTAATATATTTTTTTCAATGTAAAAATTCATGAACATTTCCACGAATCAAGGTAAGATTGCATTCAGGTAATCACACATTTCAAATATCTTGTACTTTTTCGGACAGAAATAAAAACGCTGAAACAAAAGCCAATTTATTACCATCTTGTACCATTTCATATCACCACAATAAAAATGAATATGGATTTGTAGTTATCTATATGTTTATACCCACAAATGCATTACAGTAGATTCCAAATATGTCTGGCTCGGTCAAATTCCACTCTTACGTTACAAGAATGATGCAATTGTTGGCGGAAATGATGCCGGATTATAGATCCGGTCCACGAAAGAAAAGTGTACATAAATCAAGCGATGTAAGACGATACATTAGTAAAACTGACAATGTCAGATGGGGCAGAAACGAGTCCATTTTTTTTCTACCCGCGGGTACTCTAACCGTGCAGATGAAGTCATTGCACTGAAAACGATTTACTATCTGTGATAACTAACCATTTAAGTCGATAATATTAACACATTTCAATAAGCGCTTAATGATATGGACTTTGTATACCCAAAATATGGCTATTTTGAATGCACGTTAAAATACAAATGACATGTAATTAAGAATTATGCTATAGTATATCATGACAAATTCTCTATTTATGTGTATATTTGTAATAAAGAAAAGAAATACATGAGGTTTCATAATTAAATTAATAGAAAATGCTAACATCGGATAACGGGTAATGATTTTGTACCCGGGTACCGGCAATTTTCTACCCGACCCAGGTACGTTTAAGCCCTAATGTCAGACCTGGTTTCCAGCAAACACATCAAAAAGTACAACAAAAAATATTGATATTTCAGTATTCAATATTTTCCTGAAAAAATAAAATCTCGTTCACGGCGAAGGGAAATAGGCCAGTAGTTGACGGTAATTTGTCTCGTAATTAGAACTACACAATGTACACCAATATACTGGATAATTTAGTTCAACAATCTCAGAAACAACCACTATAATAAATATGAAATAAATATCAAAATGAATGAGATACAGCAAAATCATTTATTTTCGTTGACAATAAATTTTGTTGATTATGTACATAAGGGAATTTCGTTGGTTCATTTATTCGCGGATTCATCTTGTGGAAAACGTTAGGTCTGTGCAAATGCACGTTTTGCGTTGTGATGAAATCTTCCACGAAAAAAAAAATATATAGTGTCCAACGAAAATTAATGATTTCTCAGTACTTGTGTTAAAAATATGAATACAATTTAAAAATGATATATCAGGAATAGTTAAAAAATATTTAAAAATTGCTTAAAGTCCCATTTTTATACAGAAATTCCGAAAGAAATAAGATAAGCAGTATGGTACCAAATTAATAATGGAACACAAGTATAACCATAATTGGCATATCCCCTATATACAGAAAAAATAAATCTAAAAATATCTTTAAAACACGAAAAACCACCAACAACAATAGTTTTGCATTTTAAAACAACAACAACAACAACAACAAAAATAATAATAATCTATTTGCATAAAATATGAATCTTATGTGAAAATAATACAGTGGTTTCGCGTACCTCAGAGGTCGGCCGTGTCGGCCGGGACCTGCAAATAAAAATAACAGCAGCAACAACAACAACAACAACACAAAAATGACAAAAACAACAAACTCGGATATGCGTATGTTTCGTGAAACTGACCCCTCCTCAAATGTGACTGAAATGAGCCGACTGATTTTGTTTTTATCAGCAATTTTCAATTCGGAAATCAGAGCATAAGAAACAAAATGATAGATTAAGTAACCATAATTAACAAAGTTTATTTTCTGTTTTAATTCTCAATCTCGTAAAATAAATGTTTGGTATTTATGACTTTTTTGATGTTTTTTTTTCCTTCATGCATTGAATGTCAAAGTAGCCACAAAGCAAAAATGTCGACGGCAAAATACCAGCGCATGTCAATTTCGAAGCAGAGTTTCAATAATAAAAATAATAATAATTGGTGCGAAATTATTATTTTCACACCCGTGTAGATATTACAAGTAACCGGCTTCCTCTCAACCTTCTGACAACATGTGATACACATGGTTTACTCATTCATAAAACTTTTCTAAATGTTATATTCATTTTCTATACTTAAAATGAATTACTAACTTAAATCCACCGATTTTTCATATATGTATACATATTATGTAATATTTCACATATTTTAAACAAATGTTTTCTAAAAATGTTGTCCATGTTGTTAAATTTATATAGCTTTACTCTAGATAATTTTAAGATTTTCGTTAGTATTTATGTCACAGCTCTATCCGAAGGCATCATAATAAAAACAAGAGGGCCATGATGGCCCTGAATCGCTCACCTGAGTACTATTGCTTCAACTGATGTCAAGGTTTTTAAACAGACAAGGATTCTGATATAACTTAATCTAAAACATTTTACCCCTGACAATACTACACACCAAATATCTAAGCAATGGGCCATATGGTTTCAGAGAAGACTTGGGCGCAGGGTCATTTATCACCGTAGGGCCAAGACTTTGAAAATCTTTGTAATGAACCATTAGATGCTACTACATACCAAAAATCTTAGCTCTAGGCCTTATTGATTCATAGAAGAAGATTTTTTAAGATTTTCCTATTTAACTCTATGTAAAACAACTGACCCCTGGTGTGGGGTCATTTATCACCATTGGGCTATGATTTGTACAATTTTGGTAGTGGCCCATAAGATGATCTACATACCAAAATCTAGCTCTAGGCCTTATGATTCATAGAAGAAGATTTTTTAGATTTTCCTATTAACTCTTGTAAAACAATGACCCCTGGTGCGGGGTCATTTATCACCATAGGGCTATGATTTGTACAATCTAGGTAGTGACCCATAAGATGATGCTTCATACCTAATATCTTAGCTCTAGGCCTTATGCATTCATGGAAGAAGATTTCTTAAGATTTTCCTATATAACTCTATGTAAAACAAGTGACCCATGGTGCTGGGTCATTTATCACCATAGGGCTATGATTTGTACAATCTTGGTAGTGGCCCATAAGATGATGCTCCATACCAAATATCTAAGCTCTAGGCCTTGCAGTTTTGCAGAAGAAGATTTTCAAAGTTTGCATTTTTAAAATCTATTTTTAGCTCCTGTGACCTAATTATGCAATGGACCAGAACCATTTATACAACTTTAGTAGAGCTTCATCCAAGGAACATTCCTGCAAAATATTTTTCAAATTGGCCAAGCCGTTTAGGAGGAGATGTTGTTTGAAGCAATTGTTGACGTCGGACGCACGGACGCACGCACGGACGACGGACGTCGGACAAAAGGCGATCAGAAAAGCTCACCTTGAGCACGTTGTGCTCATGTGAGCTAAAAAAACTAGAACTATCACTGAAGGTGATTCATACCCCCACCCCCATCTTTGACACAGGATGTATTCACATGACACATAAAACGAATGATCACACATAGTATTTGGGCTTATAAGCATACCAAAAAAACAAGAGGCCCATGATGGCCCTAAATCGCTCACCTGAGATAAGTAGATTGACCAAAGGAACATCTGTACCAATTTATTTTAAAATATGGCCAGTAGTTTTGAAGAAGATGATTTTTAAAGTTTTCAAATTATTTTTGTTGCCATGGCAACCAGAGTTCTACATGGATCAAGTTTATATTAGCAACTATGGTGAAGGTTGACCCAAGGATCATCCCTGCCAAATTTAATCAAATTCTGTCCAGTGGTTTCAGAGAAGATGTTGTTTAAAGGTTTCTCTAAATACATATAAGGCAAATAAGCCCCGCTCCTGGCGGCCATGTTTTTTTACAGATCGGAATAATTTTAGCAACTTTGGTAGAGGTTGACCCCAGGAACATCTGTACCAATTTATTTTAAAATCTGGCCAGTAGTTTTGAAGAAGATGATTTTTAAAGTTTTCATTTTTTTCTTCTTTTTGTTGCCGTGGCAACCAGAGTTCTACATGGATCAAGTTTATTTTAGCAACTTTTGTGAAGGTTGACCTTAGGATCATCCCTGCCAAGTTTAATCAAATTCTGTCCAGTGGTTTCAGAGGAGATGTTGTTTAAAGGTTTCTCTAAATACATATAAGGCAAATAAGCCCCTCCCCTGGCGGCCATGTTTTTTTACGGATCGGAATAATTTTAGCATCTTTGGTAGAGGTTGACCCAAGGAACATCTGTACCAATTTATTTTAAAATATGGCCAGTAGTTTTGAAGAAGATGATTTTTAAAGTTTTCAAATTATTTTTCTTTTTGTTGCCATGGCAACCAGAGTTCTATATGGATCAAGTTTATTTTAGCAACTTTTGTGAAGGTTGACCCAAGGATCATCCCTGCCAAGTTTAATCAAATTCTGTCCAGTGGTTTCAGAGGAGATGTTGTTTAAAGGTTTCTCTAAATACATATAAGGCAAATAAGCCCCTCCCCTGGCGGCCATGTTTTTTTACGGATCGGAATAATTTTAGCAACTTTAGTAGAGGTTGACCCCAGGAACATCTGTACCAATTTATTTTAAAATCTGGCCAGTAGTTTTGAAGAAGATGATTTTTAAAGTTTTCAAATTATTTTTCTTTTTGTTGCCATGGCAACCAGAGTTCTACATGGATCAACTTTATTTTAGCAATTTTTGTAGAGCCTCACCCAGGGAACATCCCTGCTAATTTCATTAAATTCTGTCCAGCGGTTTCAGAGGAGATGTCGTTTAAAGCAAATTGTTGACGACGCACGACGCACGACGACGGACGAAGGGTGATCCTAAAAGCTCACTTGAGCACAAAGTGCTCAGGTGAGCTAAAATGAAGAAATAAATGTTTTTTTCCCATGTAGGTATAAACAAGGTGTTCATGTAATAGTAGCTGAAAAGCAGCATGCAGCACAACAGTAATTCAATTATTATACTTTGTTGACTTTTTTTTTTCATTTCTGATAAATCTGTTTGTACCTACATAGAACTATGGAAAAAAACAACAAAAAAAAAACAAAAAAAAAAAAACAACAACAACAACACTACGTTTGCTATTCAGCGTTGAACAGCGTTGAAATCCAGACTTAATGCGTTCAGTAAAGGGTTCGTTAAGTCGGAAGAAGGAATGAACTTTGAATCAAGTCAGGCAAGAAAATGGTCGAGCAAATAACTGAGCCACCCTCCCCGCATGTCAAAGAAAGAATGAAAGGACGAGTAGAAGGTCATATCCGAATAATGTCGTAGAGAAGGCAAAGAGACCTAAATTCAAAATCGCAAAGATTAAATGGTCATAGTAGTGAATGCTGATTTGTTCTTCCAGACTACGTACATAAAGGTCAAACTAAGGAAGAATAAAAAGAAAAGGAAGAAAAGGAAGTGGGTTTATTCGTTATTCGTTAGAATGTAAAAATAGAAGATAACTTCCAAGACTCGACACAGATTCAAACACATCGAATTATTAAGATGGTCATAGAATCATAACTGCCTGTATCTTTGTTTAATATACAAAGAGACCTAATGATAATACAATGTAACAACCAAATGGTCTAATAATAATACACACTTTTCAGCTGTTCATATCCTAAATAATCAAGACCGGAACAATTTATTCGTTGAGAGTTATGAACTAAAAGCGATTGTGTGGTACCATTTATTTCGTTGTTGTATTCTAGTCAGAATTCAATCTTGCAGTCATGACATAACTTTTTCATGTAAGGACTACAATTTCTCAAAACTACTCGGGTTTTCCTGCACTCGAATAGGTATATAATGTCTTCGATCACAATATAATTTCGAGCACGAATTTGGCAAATAACATGCCATTCAACAACGAATTTTATCTATATCACAATGATAATAAAGATAATGACAATTGTAACAACAAATGGTCTAAATAAATAAATATCACATCTTGTTAATTCCCTATATCCTAAAATAATCACGTGACCGACACATTCTTCTCTGTTGTAGAGTTTAACTCAAAAGCGATTGTGGTTGAGACCATTTCATTTGTTGTTGATATGTTCTTCGTAGTTCTCTTTGCAGCTATGACATGAAGCTTGTCATGTGACTCCATATTTCTGAAACTACCTCGGGTTTTCCTGCACTGGCGACAAGGAAGTCACATGTCTTCGTCACATTTTTGTAGCAGCTCAATGCTTTTTACCCATTTAGTTCGACTGTTTTGTCTTTAAAACCATTATATTTTATCCCAGGTACTCTGCCGGGAGCCAGTCCGTATAAATAAACATCGTCTACCCAGAAAAATGGCGTAAATATCGCGGACTTATAAATAGCAGGAATGACGTCGTTTGAAATGATAACGGTGAAACCGCTGCAATATCTTGGGTAAAATTTATAACCCCTGAATTGAAGCTCCTCAACTTACCACTTGGACCTGTTATTTCTTAAAATAGGCATAGTTCCTGGCAAAATGTGATTACATAATATTTGTTTCTTTTTATCACTGTACTGCGGAAGTATTTCAGCGAATAACTTGTACATATTGATGACAACATCATTGTCCACCTTAAGGATTAATTTAGCATTTCTGCACCATGATGTCATCCAGCGATATGCTATTACACCTTTTAGAGTCAGATTCCTGTAGGCGTCCACGAAATCTCCCTGGAGAATATCCTTATGGTCAGCGAATACCTTTGCTATCTGTTTTTGAAGCGTTGCATTGTCAACAGTACCAAGAAGGAACAGAATCTTAGCTACCCTAGGTCTTTAAGTTTCATTTGCCCAGCAGGTTTGCCCACTGCTGTATTTTTTTAACTTCAAAGAGACCTACACGTGTACAATTATATAACGTGTCTTAATTCACACAACTTTATTCAGCTGTTAAGTCCTCAAATATAGTCAAACTCGTGGACAATTTATTTCGTTGATTATGAACTAAAGGGAATTGTGTGGGTACATTTATTCGTGTATTCACGTTCCAGAAAATGTGAGGACATTAACAACTTTTTATGAAGGATAAACCCTCCAAGAAATCGACGAATATTATAATCTCTCGAATATTAATGATTTCACAGAATTTGGCAAATAACAATGCCATTCAACCAACGAATTTTATCTAATATCACAATGATAATAATGATAATGACAATTGTAACAACAAATAGTCTAAATAAATAAATATCACACTTTTGTTAAGTTTCCCTATATCCCTAAAATAATCACGTGACCGACACATTCTTCTCTGTTGTAGAGTTTAACTCAAAAGCGATTGTGGTTGAAACCATTTCATTTGTTGTTGATATGTTCTTCGTAGTTCTCTTTGCATTTATGGCATGAAGCTTGGTCATGTGACTCCATATTTCTGAAACTACCTCGGGTTTTCCTGCACCGGCGACAAGGAAGTCACATGTCTTCGTCACATTTTTGTAGCAGCTCAATGCTTTTTGCCCATTTAGTTCAACTGTTTTGTCTTTAAAACCATTATATTTTATCCCAGGTACTCTGCCGGGAGCCAGTCCGTATAAATAAACATCGTCTACCCAGAAAAATGGCGTAAATATCGCGGACTTATAAATAGCAGGAATGACGTCATTTGAAATGATAACGGTGAAACCGCTGCAATATCTTGGGTAAAATTTATGACCCCTGAATTGAAGCTCCTCAACGTACCACTTGGACTTGTTATTTCTTAAAATAGGCATAGTTCCTGGCAAAATGTGATTACATAATATTTGTTTCTTTTTATCACTGTACTGCGGAAGTATTTCAGCGAATAACTTGTACATATTGATGACAACGTCATCGTCCACCTTAAGGACAAATTTAGCATTTCTGCACCATGACGTCATCCAGCGGTATGCCATTACACTTTTAAGAGTCAGATTCCTGTAGGCGTCCACGAAATCTCCCTGGAGAATATCCTTATGGTCAGCAAATTCCTTTGCTATCTGTTTTTGAAGCGTTGCATTGTCAACAGTACCAAGAAGGAACAGAATCTTAGCTACCCTAGGTCTTTAAGTTTCATTTGCCCAGCAGGTTTGCCCACTGCTGTATTTTTTTAACTTCAAAGACACCTACACGTGTACAATTATGACACGTGTCTTAATCAAC
>CM037777.1:19573814-19623814 GCA_021229015.1 Solen grandis | reverse complement strand
CAAAGGGGTAATAGGTAGTCAATGGTTGACCTGGTTTACTGTTGTACAGCATATATTGGCAAAGCAGATAACTATTTCCAATATTTCCAAATGGTATCAATAACAAACTAATAGACAGGTATTATTAAGTTTTTCAATAAAGCCCCTATTTAGATGGATACCATATTTGACTAACAAGCCTATTTTTCATGTTGTCAACCATAATTTTTTTTACAATTATGTGAGGTACATCAAATAAGTTTTGTTAATTGATATGTTTGAAATTCATAAAAAATAAAATCAATTTTCAAAACAACTGAAGAGTCTCAGCATATTTTTATTAAATTAATCAAAGTTTCAAACAGCAATCATCCTAGAAAATACATATAACAAGAGTTGTATGAAGACACATATACCCCCCTATGCTCCCATCACTCCCATTGAGGTCACTGTGACCTTGACCTTTGACCAGTGACCCCAAAATCAAAAGGGGTCATCTACTATATATAATCATGATCAATCACCCTATGAGGTTTGAGAAATGTGGGCCCAAGTGTTCTCCAGTTATTGATTGGAAACAATTTTCACATTTGAGGTCACTGTGACCTTGACCTTTGACCAAGTAACCTCAAAATCATTAGGGGTCGTCTACTAGTCATGACCAATCACCCTATGAAGTTTGAGGAATGTGGGCCCAATTTTTTTCCAATTATTGATCGAAAACAAAGCGGTTTATCATTGGACCGACCAAACAAGGTTTGCAAAACAATATGCCCCCTCTTAATAATAATTAGAATCCTTTGTTTAAAAGTATTTAAGTTGAATCCAAACAGCAAAATCTGATATGTAATTTTGTTGAAAGACTGACATTTTTAATTAGTAGAAGAAAATATGAGCTAGACATATTACACTGTAATACTGCCTGAAGTGACATAATACCACATCCATACCAACACATATTCTGAACATCATGCCACCTTCCTTAAGGCCAAAAAAAGTACACGTTGTGTTTCAGGTGCCAAATTCAACTCCTTTTTTTGACCACCTACTGTAAATTTATTAAAACTGGGGAAAAACCAAAGCTGGCCGTAATTGCGTGCAGGAAATGTGTGGAATGAGAATTATAATAAAAAAAACAACAAGAGGGCCAAGATAGCCCTATAGTCGCTCACCTGAGAAAAACTGCCTTCATTGCCTGTACAAAATTATAGCATGGTTGTATTGAATACATAATCCATGAGATCATTTATAATTTCATGAACTAAACAGTGTCTGTGGTCCAAATTTGAAGTCAAACTTGACTGAGAAATTATGGCTTCAAACACACAAATTTAAACATTAAAAGGGGCATAACTCCTAACCTACTTGACAGATATCAGCCAAAAAAATATGGCTATAAACATTGTCATAGAGTTTGAATATGATTGTTTAAGAAATGAAGATGCTAGAGTGAAAACAAACTAAAATCTGGCATTTTTTAATATTATAAGGGGCATAACTCCTGACCTTATAGGCCGATATCAGCCATAATCAAACTTGTCCGAGATATCATGGTAATAAACATATTCATAAAGTTTGAAGATGATTGCTTAAGAAATGAAGATGCTTGAGTGCAAACAAACTGAAAGTGAAAATTCCCCCCTCAATACTAACACTTCTGACACAAAGGGCTATAATTCTTAGAAAATACTTATCACAGTTATCTGGTCTTATCATGTTAAATCATGTTATCCTTTTTCACATGCACCACACAAGAACCTGAAAATAATAATTCCACATAAAGAAATGTTGCATCACATGACTTTTTAAGTCCTATCAGGTGCTGTAATTCTTTCTTTAGAAGACACGCATAAAAATTATATTAGCACATTTACACTTGATTAATGCATATGCAAACTGAGCTGAGTAATGTAGAAGTAGTTCACATTACAAGATGTTTGAAGTCAATTCAGGGGCCATAACTTTTTCATTCTTTGGATGACGTGCATATTAATTATGTCATGCACATCTACATACACAATAGCCCCGTTATAACGCTCCCCGGAATAACGCTATTCTCGGTAAACACGGGTCTCAATTGACCCCGTAATTTTCATTAAAGAAATGTTTATTTTTTGTATATTTTTCGTATTATTTTCCAATTTTGTCCGCCATTTTTTATTTTTAACAAACAGCGATATTCAGTTGTCCACTGATTACTTGTTGTGTTTTCCCCCATCGCTGCAGGCTATGACCAGTCACACCTAATAATGAGTGCAGGAGCGATGGAAAACTGTCACAAATCAAAACATCTAATGTTTGATTTTCTTACAACTTGAGGCAATAACGTTTGCCTGGATTTTTTTTTATTTCTGCACTTAACTGCACACAGATATTTACTTCTGACTCAAAGATTCATAAAAACAGCATCATACAGACAAAATTGGAAAATGATAGGGAAATCACCAAAACCATAACCAATAACGATGAAACAAATATAGTGAAGCGCTTAAAGCAACCTACGGTAAGGGAGATAATGCATGAAGAAATATAACGTAAATAACACAAATAATATTGAAATTGTTCATAAAACTGTTAGTTTATTTTTTATTTATGTTCTTTAAAAAAGAAAAAAGCTAAATTTGGCAAATAAAAAACAAATTAAAGCCGAAAACTAAGATAAGAAAATAGTTTAATAAATTTCATGGAAAATTATTATAACATCATCACTTGTGGTCTGCAGTTTAAAAACGAAAGTAACTTTCAGATGACTGAATTAAAAAGCATCAAGGTAAAAAAAGATTTGGTTTCAATATACACTGTAAACTCTTTATAACGCGGGTTTGGGGGTCCAAGGTGGTGATCCGCGCTCTATGTGAATCCGCGTTATTGCTATTTCAGGTTAAAATCCCCCCATCCACTTATACTGTATGCTATATCGAGTAAAGCCATCCCCCACCCACCCGCTTACACTGTACCGGTAAAATTGGCGGTCAGTTTCTGTCTTATTCTTATTGTGCTTAATCGATAATCCGTATCAAAATGTGCTGACACGTGCTGAAGTGCGAAAACATAACAGGTTCATGTAATTAGTCGAGGGAAAAATAGCCGATATTGGCTTCTTAACTGTTTGACTTATGACAGTTTACCATTGTTCACGCACCTAAGTGTACTAGTGTGACTGGTTTTCAGCCTACAGCGAGAGAAACTAACACGTATCAGGTAATCGGCGGATAACCGGGAACCACTGTTTGTAAACAAAAATGGCGGCTACAAAAGAATGATACATACAAAAAATACGAAAATTGCTATTTTTTTCAAAAAAAAAAGGGGTACATGGACATCCGCGTTACATTGGATACAGCGTTATTCCGAGGAGCGTTATAAGGAGTTTACAGTGTATAATAATAATTATTAATAATAGCATTTAATAAATAAACAACTGAGTGCATGTAAATTTGCAAGAAAATGGCTTCCAAACAAAAACAATAAGGCAATATGAGTGGTTGGGGTGCCGTAATTTCTATTACGCTGAAATATAACAACAAAGCAAACAATCATTATTTTAGTTATAACATCAAATAGAAAATAATGAAAATAACATTTTATAAGGATAAGCAATTAATAACACATCGTATTACCCGGAAAATGACAGCGGCACACATTTAACCAATAAGGCAAAGTTAGTGGGGGTGTGTGCTTATTTCTATATTGCTAAAATTCTATAACGCTCTTCACTCATACTGTTGGTTGCTATCTTGGACCCCCAAAACCGCATTATAGCCAGGCTACAGTATATCATAAATGCAAAATTATGCAAAATCTCATTTCAGTTGGTAAAGTAATGTAGAAGATTTTTGCTACAGACTTATGACTTGACTTGACTATTTGAGATTACCGTTGCTTAGACAGTATTTCAGTCATATAGCGATGTCCAGCTAATTACAGGTGTAGGAAGACCCCGAATGCACGGAGGCATCAGGGTAGAACCACCAACCTACTGCAAGCTAGCTGGAAGGCTTCCTCACATGAAAATCCAAATGACCCGGCCGGGTTTCAAACCCATGCAGTGAGGGGCTGAGTGATTGTTAAAGTCAGTGACTTTACCCTCTTGGCCACGGAGGCCCCACAGACTGATCAAAGGACAGACATCTCAACAAACAGACAAAATGACTCCTATATACCCACTCTCAATATTTGCTTGTGGAGTAAAAAAAAAACACACTTAGTTTTCGGCCATGCAACCAGAAACAGGATTGATTTTTTATTTGACCTAAGAACAGAAATCAGCACTAAGATTTTGGACTATTTTCTGTCATGACTTCTTCCTGAAAGACATATTCTCTTTATCATCTTTAATATAGCAATTTCTAAATGTGGGTGTGATACCACACACCCACATAACAAGGTGTGATACCATACACCAGAATCTGACACCGATATACAAGGTAGGATACCACTTCCAGATACATCTTGACACAACTCTGGAAACTTCCCTTATGCTGAGCTCCAATCAAGGGGAACTTATCTGTATTAATTTTAACAACACAAAAAACCATGACGTTATTATTGGGTAAATAAATAAAAGTCTTCACCAATGATTTTTAGCCAAAAGATCGAGGTCACACAAAGGTCATGGTCAAAAAGATTTATTATTCTGTATGAATGAACGTACCACTCTTGAAATTGCACATCACTGTATGGATTCTCATCAAAAGAACAGAAATTAAAAACAAATCAATGGAGAGATAAGTTTTGATTAATTTACAAATCACCATGTTACAAAATGCATCAGTCAGGATAAAAAGAATGCTACCTGCCACCCCACAGAGCTTCTTTGTTTCAGTTGTAATTACAGTAGTAATACTCACTTGAGGACCGACCAGGAATATTACAGGAATAAGCATATGACCCATTATTTGCTACCGCACGAGTTGGAGAAGATTTACTAACATATTTAACTTTCAAAAATATTAGAATATATTTCCTGAGACTTCGGTCTGAATTAAAAACAAATGCAAATTCATAGATCAATATCCAGTTGTTTAAAATTTTGTGATTCCACGTGTTTAAAAAATCTAATGGCTTACTATTATGTAATAAAATATTGATGACAGCTAAAATTATGACAATAAAATATCTAAAACATTTTTTTCCTGATTTAAAACTATCTTGATTTAATGATGCTACATAAATGTAAAAAAATAATATGCTTTAGAAAATATTTCATACATGTGTATTAATTGAACCCTGGTAATTTCAGGGAAATGTAAGGAAAGTATTGTTTGATATTATTGATTTTCCAATGATGAAAACTAAAAGTTTCATAGCATAATGATCTAGTGACATGACATGCAAAATATGTACAGTGCAGTATAACCATATTATTGTACTGGTGACACACAGAATGATTATAACCATACTGTTGTACTGGACACACACAGAATGATTATAACCATACTGTTGTACTGGAGACACACAGAATGATTATACCATACTGTTGTATGGAACACTGTACTGGAGACACACAGAATGATTATAACCATACTGTTGTACTGGAGACACACAGAATGATTATAACCATACTGTTGTACTGGAGACACACAGAATGATTATAACCATACTGTTGTACTGGACACACACAGAATGATTATAGCCATACTGTTGTACTGGAGACACACAGAATGATTATAGCCATACTGTTGTACTGGAGACACACAGAATGATTATAGCCATACTGTTGTACTGGAGACACACAGAATGATTATAACCATACTGTTGTACTGGAGACACATAGAATGATTATAACCATACTGTTGTACTGGACACATATAGAATGATTATAAATATACTGTTGTACCGGAGACACACAGAATGATTATAACCATACTGTTGTACTGGACACACAGAATGATTATAACCATACTGTTGTACTGGACACACACAGAATGATTATAACCATACTGTTGTACTGGACACACAGAATGATTATAACCATACTGTTGTACTGGACACACAGAATGATTATAACCATACTGTTGTACTGGACAACAGAATGATTATAACCATACTGTTGTACTGGACACACACAGAATGATTATAACCATACTGTTGTACTGGACACACATAGAATGATTATAACCATACTGTTGTACTGGACATATAGAATGATTATAACCATACTGTTGTACTGGACATATAGAATGATTATAACCATACTGTTGTACTGGACACACACAGAATGATTATAACCATACTGTTGTACTGGACACACACTTAATGATTATAACCATACTGTTGTACTGGACACACACAGAATGATTATAACCATACTGTTGTACTGGACATATATAGAATGATTATAACCATACTGTTGTACTGGACATATACAGAATGATTATAGCCATACTGTTGTACTGGACACACACAGAATGATTATAACCATACTGTTGTACTGGACACACACAGAATGATTATAACCATACTGTTGCAGAATGATTATAACCATACTGTTGTACTGGACACACACAGAATGATTATAACCATACTGTTGTACTGGAGACACACAGAATGATTATAGCCATACTGTTGTACTGGACACACACAGAATGATTATAACCATACTGTTGTACTGGAGACACACATAATGATTATACCATACTGTTGTACTGGACACACAGAATGATTATAGCCATACTGTTGTACTGGACACACACAGAATGATTATAACCATACTGTTGTACTGGAGACACACATAATGCTTATAACCATACTGTTGTACTGGACATATACAGAATGATTATAGCCATACTGTTGTACTGGACACACACAGAATGATTATAACCATACTGTTGTACTGGACATATACAGAATAATTATAGCCATACTGTTGTACTGGACACACACAGAATGATTATAACCATACTGTTGTACTGGACATATACAGAATAATTATAACCATACTGTTGTACTGGACACACACATAATGATTATAACCATACTGTTGTACTGGACACACATAGAATGATTATAGCCATACTGTTGTACTGGAGACACACAGAATGATTATAGCCATACTGTTGTACTGGAGACACACAGAATGATTATAGCCATACTGTTGTACTGGACACACACAGAATGATTATAACCATACTGTTGTACTGGAGACACACAGAATGATTATAGCCATACTGTTGTACTGGAGACACACAGAATGATTATAGCCATACTGTTGTACTGGACACACAGAATGATTATAACCATACTGTTGTACTGGACACACACAGAATGATTATAACCATACTGTTGTACTGGACACACACAGAATGATTATAACCATACTGTTGTACTGGACACACACAGAATGATTATAACCATACTGTTGTACTGGACACACACAGAATGATTATAACCATACTGTTGTACTGGACACACACATAATGATTATAACCATACTGTTGTACTGGACACACACAGAATGATTATAACCATACTGTTGTACTGGAGACACACAGAATGATTATAGCCATACTGTTGTACTGGACACACACAGAATGATTATAACCATACTGTTGTACTGGACACACACATAATGATTATAACCATACTGTTGTACTGGACACACACAGAATGATTCATCAGGCTCTGTGTCAAATTTTAATACTAAGTACTAAGTAAGACACGTAAGTTCTACCATTCTGGGATCACAAAGTTGTTTATTGGATTTAACGTTCATTGACACAAAGTTTTTTTAGTGAGTTACTAAGGTGACATACATGGTTACTTTACCGATTGATTAAATTTATCAAGGAATGACATATTAACTCATTACTTTATATAAACTCATTTTGACACACTGGCAAACAGGGTAGACCCAGATCAGGGCCTCCTCTAAGTGCTTATACAATATTAAAGCTCAGATTCTACATAATTTAGTCTGCACAACAAAGAAACATTTAAGTACAGTCAATTAATATTCATTAAGTCATAAATTTGTACATGAATAATAATGAGGTAAAGTTTTAATCCTACACAATAATGTAAGTGCTATGTAAGGGTGATGGGACTGAGGCCTGAACTTTATACATGTATAAATAATGTCTTACCTGATTTGCTTCATAAGTTTCCTCTGTTGCGGGGTTTTCAGTATGACCGTCAAGGCCCTTGCCAACATGTCAATATCCCGATCTTCTGCATACTGTTTCAACACCCCAACAACCGCCATTTTTTTCTCATACTCATCACCCAGAAGTTCGTTCATCTGAGAAAAATGAAGACACAGGTAGTCAATATGGGTTGTGTAGGATGGCATGTAGTTCTCGACCTCCAAGGGGTCAAGGACCATCCCATAGCGCAGGCATTTGAACAAATTAGATCCATCTTGTTGAAGAAACATTTTAAAGCAGAGATCATCATATTCCATACTTGGGAAAACTTTCAGCTGCATTTCTCCATAGATCATCACAGAATGTGTAGCCATAGAATCCTCAATACACCCTTGGTCCTCCAACACTATTTGGCGATCAGAACTAGTTCTTCGCCTTTTTCGCATATGTATTTTTTTTTTTTAAATTCAATAGTCATTCACACCTCAAATGCATAGTTCATCCCATAGTTGTTCAATCATAAAGTTCATACTAACATGTTTAAATCAGCCCATACTTTTTAATTTCATGATCAAGTTAAATCGCTAAAAAACGTTTGTGGCTCACACATAGTCACTCCACTTCCATTGCATTTACTGTTCTTATCAAATGTTATAGCTTTACTAAACTAAAGTGATTTTGTTTCTTACAAATTAAGAACTCAACTTTCCCTTACCATTAAAAAAAACACAAACAGGTAAAACTTAATCAACTAGAAAGATAAAACAAGACCAGAGAGTACAACATTGACAAGAGTACACAAAAAGTTCAAAATCTGCACTTTCAGTAGACCATGAAATACTACAATATTACAACAGGTAGACCAATTATTTCCTAACCCAATTCATATTCAGATTCCTACTTCAAGGCCTGTTTCTTGTTTGTGTCTCATTTCCCCAGCCCCTCTGGTTTTCCCATCTACACCCACCATGCTTTCTGCCTTATTTACTGTAATTGTCTTGATGATTGATATGCCATTTCTTTCCATCTTACTTCTTCCATCCAATTGACATACCACTTTCTTTATCAACTTAACCCACCACAACTGTTACATATTTCACAATAAAAATGTTGCCTTTCGAAAATTCTCCATAACGTAATCAAATTCGTAGCAATTAACTACATCCTTGATCTAAAGCACAATTTATGTGAAAATTATATTCTCCATGATTCACAAAAATATCCCACCATTATGAATACATATCCGAAAATAAACATTAACGATCCTGAGCCAAAATCATCCCACGGACATACAGAGCATCAGAAACCACACAGCCATGGAACATCATATCCCAAGTCCGATACTGGGAAATCCTCCAGCCATTGATAATATTGGATAATATTTGACTAGACAAGAATGCTGTTGATCATACCAATTGAGGCAGTTTGGGATGTGCAGGGAAGTATTGCAGTCAAGAGACATGCAGAGGCAATAACAGAGCAATATCCATTCCATATTCACCATTCTCAGTAAAATACAGCTATCAGCATCACTAACAGGCATGGATAACTTGTTCATTTTTGATACAACGAAGGTATCAAGTGGAAAAGATTGCTTACAATTATTTCTTCGACTGATAGTGAGATGCAGTGATGCATGTTCTCTACTGCTATTTGTCAATTATCTTTAATCACAAACTCTCCAATTATGAAAATGAAAAATGAAAATAATTACGTACAGATCTATTAATTAACAGTGTGCATTATTTTTTGTCATACAATGAAAAAACAAGAGAATGAAACAAGAGGGCCAAAGTGGCCCTAGATCACTCACCAGAGTACATAAGCTTTAAACAAATCAAGCCACTTGATTTTACCTGGTTACTTTCAGCAGCAACCAGATTCAAATTTCAGATACAAAGAATTTTTAAGCTAGAAAATCATTATTTTGAGGCCTCAGTTTCAAAATACTTCAGAAATTATGATTTAGGGCTATGAGGTGACCATTTGAGCCCAAAAAAATAAATTCTAATCATTGGCTTTAGAGAATAAGTTTGGAATTTTCTATATAGAGTACATAAGGAAACTAGCCAACCCACTATGGGACTTGTTTTTCAATGGATCAACTTTTTATTAGCAATTATGGTAGACAGCCATGGAGTGACCATTTGTGCCAAATGAAATTAAATTTTGACCACTGGTTTCAATTAAGAGGATTTTTTTAGAGTTTTCAAATAAAAATCCTGTTTGTTGCCATGGAAACCAGGGTTCTGCATGGATCAAGTCTACTTGAGCATTTTTTGTGCATCACAACCCAAGGATCATTAATGCCAAGTTTCTCCAATTTCTACCCAGTGGTTTCAGAGGAGATAAGTTTGAAAGCAATTTCTTGACAACAGTCTGAGGGAGATCCCAATAGCTCACCTTCAGCATTGATGAGCTAAAGACCTACAGACACCTATGCAAATCATATAATCCCTTGCTTGTCAATTTGTATATCAGAGAAACTGAAAACTCTAGTTATCCTTGTGTCAGAATGTGACCAGGTCTGGTATCATGACACCAGTCCTGTCTATGACTTGAAGCATTATGTCTGTCTTATGTAGACAAAGTATAAAAAGGACTGATATACTGCTACAGTGGGGCTTTGTTCATGTTGGCAAACGAACCGCACGATACACGCACGATAAACGCAAACGAACCGCACGATACACGCACGTTACACGATAAACGAACGAACGAACGATAAAGGAACAATGCATATACACGTTTGATGCGCACGAAACGAACGATTGCAGATAGGCACGGTAGCGAGGTTAATCGATTTACTCGGTTTTTTTCGCCCAAGTGAACAAGGCAATTAATCAATTTATAAATAAAACCATCATTAAAACTAACACATACACACGAAAAAAAACAACGAATGTTCTATAATAGGAAGTCACATGTTCTAAATCGTGTCGAAATTACAAATAATTGTTGTTACACATTGAATTTATTAGATCTATAACGATCCTATGCTTTGAACAATTATTTATTCGCGCCAAGCGTCATTGGTAACCGCATAATACGATTTAATTGGCTATCTTACAGCAGGTGAAGTGATCTCCCTTCGTACACAATACAGGGGAGACCACTCTACGTAGTTAACTCATTATTTTTATTAAACATGAATCGATATAAGACTTAAATTGTAACAGACAACGTAAGTAATCTACAGTTAAATGTTGCCATGCGGTGAGTAACCACTTAACTGATTTTGAAAAGCTGAAATTCTAATGCTGGCTTTTAAGGAAGCGTTAAACTCAAAATATATCGTGCGGAACGATTCACACGGAAGGAACGATGCGATAAACGAAACACGTTACACGATACACGAAACACGTTACACGATACACGAAACACGGAAACGGAACGCACGATACACACACGATACACGAAAAATATGCCAACATGAACGCAAGCCCCACTGTAATATGACGTTAAACAAACACCTTACTCCATAATAACTTAACTTAATGTAGATAAAGTATAAAAAGGACTGATATACTGCTAGTAGGACGTTTAACAAACACCTTACTCCATAATAACTTAACTTAATGTAGACAAAGTATAAAAAGGACTGATATACTGCTAGTAGGACGTTTAACAAACACCTTACTCCATAATAACTTAGAGACAACAAGGAACTAACCTATGTCAGACTAGCATAGACAACAAGGAAATGACCTATGTCAGACTAGCATAAAACTGAACTGAATTACTTGAAGATTGACTGGTTACCACTGAACTGAATAATTTGAAGACTGACTGGTATAACACTGAACTAAATAACTTGAAGATTGACTGGTATAACACTGAACTGAATAACTTGAAGACTGACTGGTATAACTCTGAGCTGAGTTACTTGAACATTGACTGGTATAACACTGAACTGTGAAACTTGAACATTGACTGGTATAACAGTGGACTAAGCTAAGTCACTTAAAGATTCACTGGTATAACACTGAACTGAGTAACTTGAAGTCTGACTGGTATAAAACTGAACTAAATAACTTGAAAACTGACTGGTATAACACTGAGTATTTCAAAGGGTTTGTCAGTTGTTACTGTTTTCTTTTCTCTACTTCTGAACTGTCTGTAAGGAGGAGGCAATAAAATATATTCAAAATTAATTTCTTTCATTTTGATCTGGCTTTTCTATTACATGTTTATACCTTGGTGGATGATGACATTAACTGATAAAGTGTTAATTACAGATCTTAGAGGGTCTTTATCGAATAGTGTCTGGTTAAAAGATCATATTTTAATTATAAATTCTTATGCAGGTAAAACAAGATCCTAAAGTATTTACAGACATTTTGATTTACCTATTTCATTGCAAAGAAGCTAGAGTTTCTTTTAATTTCTTTAGCAAATCATGTTGTAACACTAGGTTTTTGTGAAAGATTATTTAGTCTCAAGAAAAACACATTCAAGGATTATTTAATGAACAGGTAAATATTAATAAATTCTTAGAGACTAATGACTTTTACCGAAAAGTAAAGTTGCTGCTGATGATTAAATATTAGTTATTTCTTTCACAATAGGTTCAATATTTGACACAGTGTCAAAGCTGTGCTATCCGATGGATGTAAAAGTTTTAAGAAAGTTCCCCCAAAAAACTAGTGAAAAACAACATAAAATTTACATATAAAATGGTATGCAGTGTAAAACTGGTTTAATGCAGTCAAACCTGTATCAGATGCCACCTCTGAAGTTATTTTCTTTATACTGAATTTATAGAGAGTTAATCTCTGGATAAAAGCCACCTGAATAAAAGCAAGGTTTTAGTGTTCATAGGGTGGTCTCAATCCAAAGGTTTTACTGTATACAGATAATTTAAAGTGTTGGCACAGGTTGGGTTGGGGTGGAGAAACAAATGCGGGTAATTTAAACATTCTGCAAAATTGTCTAATCCTGCCTCATCAGAAGGAATTCATACACAAAAAATTCCTGGAAGTCAATTACGTGGCTTGCCGTCAAGTTTGTTTCTCCAGGTGGCAGTCTCACTGGAAACATCAAAATCTTGCCTGTCAGAAATATCTAACTGTCAAAGTCCCCTATAATCCCCACCCATCCTACAGTCAGGTCATATTACTCTAAGGTGCATTTACATCGCCAGAAAATAGGCAGCATGATTTTACCCAGCTATTAGATAATGAACGGAATATCAGAGAAAATGTATAGAGAAGTCTATAACCAGTCCAATGTTTTAACATGCACATCCTTTTGAAATTGATCGATAGAGGTCTCTATTGGCTTAATAACATGAACTCTGACGATGATTTCAATGGCAGTCATTACTGCTATAATGGGAACTGCCTTTAAATTTCATAGATGATTTAGATTTTTTTGCCATTTTTTACTTACCTATCAGTTCTTAGAAGACTTTTCTTATATTTTCAGAAATAGGATTCTAATGTGCAGATATGTAAATAACCTTGACCAGTACAAAAGGTTTTCATGTTTTGAATGGTGCTTCAAACTGAAGCGCAACAGATTTTGTGTAGTGTTTCCTTTATATTATTCAGTAATCTTGATAAACAACATGAAACATTTTTAAGTCCTAAGCCACTAGTGATGACCTTAGATATAGCAGTGCAGGAACTTACTAAAAGGAATATCACTCCTTTTAAATTTTCAGCCCCTTTGCTCTTTTTCAAAAGAAAAATAAAAGAAATCATAATTTTACTTCCACATAAAAAAGTCAAATGCCATAAGGAAGTAAGTTCAACTATTCAGGTAAATGTGATCATGGTCCATAAAGTGATAATGGGAATTTTATAGTAATGCAAGCCTTTATAGACTTTGATCAAAAAGCCAATAACTCCATATCATGGATGCTGCACTGAAGTCTTTTAAAGTACAGTATTTAAAGGACCATATGATTATAATTCAATGATGGATGAATTGCCTAAAATAGAATGGTTGAAATAATTTAAATATGTGTTCCTGAGTTTTTATTACATAACTGATTAAATAATGAATAAATTAAATTATCATATGCTCTGCAAAGCAATGACATACATATGAGATGTCTTTGTTGCCTAATAATGCATATTTTGACACTGTTTTTGATAGAGGCAATGATTCATGGTGCACTGCATAGCCATGGTTTAAAATGTTGAGGTGCAAACCAGTACCAATCTGCTAAACCAGGTGTGCGTTCAGTATACCGAACTGTATGCAGCTTACAGACAGCTATGAAGCTGTCTCAATGTCATAAACCACGATGTTCACGAATACCTATGTACAGCATAGGATGCAAGTGAACAGCATGGTATATGGTCCTGAGACAACTCCATAGGTGACTGTAAGTGACCGGTTACATACAGTTTGGCATACTGAACGCACGCCAGTTTTATATGTTACTAAATGTAAAGGTCTACCCAGAGTCAAGAGTGTTTTCTATTAATTTAAACTCCAGGACATGACACCAAAACACACGGAAATGAATAAGTATATCAGTTTAACCAGTTAGAAGCCGTACAAACCTCCAACAGACAAATGCACGTGAATCTTGCTTTCAGTAATTACCTTTGTTCAACAACCTCCAACAAATAATCAATGCGGTGATATACCTGTTTTGGTGTTATGTTAATTCTATGATCTACATTACTGTACTTTTCCACTGTAATAAGAGTACCCTCTCTTAACTGTCAATGTGTTTCAAAATGGCATCCAAAAAAGAGCTCTTTGTGAATATCAATTTATTCCACACAAAACACTAATATATGTTTGATAACTATATTTGGGCATTGTTTGAGTAACAGAAAGAAAGAAAGAAAGAAAGAAAGAAAGAAAGAAAGAAAGAAAGAAAGAGAAATTCTAGTAAACTTCAATATGTATTGCAATACAGAAGCTGTTGCAACATGACTTAGGATGGCAGTACTAAGCCCTATTAGTTCCTACATCAGAGTTTGATTCTAATTATCTATAAGTAGCTATTTATGCAGACATCTTTAAGTTAGAAAAATAAAACTGAGAGACAGCATGTAATGATTATCCCATTTGACACACAACAATAAATCTTGGTTCAGTTAAAGTACAGAATGTCCTGTGTAATTTCCACATAAGCTGATGCTATGACGTGATGTTACACATCATTTTTACAATACATTATGGCAGACAATGCATTCACGGCTGAAGTATGGAGAAATTTTAGTATATACTAGGGTTAAAAGTTTGCATAGAAAGAAACTGTCAGAGATTATGACTGTCCGAAAGAAGCTGACGTGGTATAGCATAATTTGCAGGTGGGTACAAAAATTTAAAGGGGGTAGATTAAAGGGGGTAGATTGAAGATTTCTCACAAACACCTTCAACAGGCATATTTAAGCAATGAAAAGAATTAAAATTCTAAATGTTTTTAATTGGGATAAATGGAAAACCTGCGATAAAATTAAACATGAAGTTAGAATTAGCCATGGGTCAGTTTATACAATTTTTAAGTGAGTATTTAGAGATGAGACAGATTGCTGTGTGATGGATGTCCAACTTACTGAAGCACATTGTGGTGCATGCGCAGATCCAGAGGGGTGGACCGGGGGTCCGCACCCTCCTGGTATTTGGCTATTGGTGTTTAAAATATGCATAAAATATAGTATTCTAGTGTTTTGACATCAATTCAGGGCCAAAAGAAGAAGAAAGGAAGGTCCAAACTCCCCTTGAAAAACCATTGGACTCTCTCTGGAAACCCCCACCTCACAACAACAATTTTCATCATAGATTGCTCCCACCCCTCTGTACAGTGAATTTCTGAGTTGGCTTGGTATGGTAATTTTTCATAGTTATCCCTGTTGGACCCCCCACCCCGGATCTGCGCATGTAGTGACGATTGATGAAACCAGTACCTGATCTGAAGTGGCATGTAATACCAGGTAAACAGAATACTCCAAACTCACCTAAACCAGTAAATTTTGTAATCCAAAATTGCTTATGATTTTTATCTATGACATCAGGTGATATATTAACAGCACATAGAGTTCAACAAGGGCAAACAATAAATAAAGATTATTATGACTTATTTTTGAGAAAAATTTTGCATCCAGTGTTGCACCACAAGTACCCAAAATTACTTCAGGTATCAATATTAATTTTTTATGACAATGCTAAAGCCAGCAATGTGAAGGCTATATTTGAGGAATATAAATGGGATGGTCTTGAACTCCCTGCCTTTTCACTGGACTTAAGCCCCTGTGATCAGGATTTGTTTCCAATATTGAAAGAACCATAACAGGAAATTTGCTATGATGATTTAGATTAACTTTATGGTGCCATGAATGGGGTTGTATGGGACATCATCTTCTGTTGCTTAATGATATGCATTCAAGCATAGCTACAGGGTTTTGGGATCCACCATATCATCTGCAAAAGAATACAATGAAGGAATGTGACTGGAAACTTTATTGAAAATACTTTATATCACTTTCAGTCATTTTTGATTGACCCTCATACAGAGCAAAAAAATGAAAAATAAGAGGAAAATGTATTAACAACACATTATAAACATGTGACATATAGCTGCAGTGTTAATCTAGCCAGTATTTCAAACTGTAATAAAACTGAATCTAAGCAGTGTTGCAAGCTTTTTCCATATTGTCATAGGGAATTTAGAATTTAAAATTAACATTAAATTCATGATTACCCTTAATTCATAAGAGTACTGATAGGATAACACACAACCAATGAAGAGCTGTTATTAGAAGACATTAAGAGACCATATAAATGTGTAACTCAAACTCAAAGGAGCATTGCTTACTAAAAAAAAATTATTAAAATGTTCTAAAATATTTTACAGCCTTTTATTATGAAAATTAAGGGAAAAGCATCATAACATTCCTGCTATGCAAAACGTTCCTGGTTTTATACTTTTCATTACTCCTTTGACATGAGGATGAAACACTGTGGAAACAGTTCTGAATGGGAGAATCACTTCAAGTCTGACAAGCTTTCTGATGGTGTATCATGCAGTTAAGTGGTGTTACAGAAAGGTATAAGTTAATCTTATAAACATCTCTATTGACAAAATGTTGCAAAACATGCTTAGCAAATAATATCAAAGGCATTATATCTTAACTCTAATTAAAAATAAATTAGAGGCAAACAATTTCTACCAAGAAGTTACCTCATTTTATGGCACACATACAAAGCACCCACTTTGCTCTGGCTTTTAAATCATAATCTCCTTCATGACTTTTTACACGATGACAGTTCATCCATTATCTCTATAAACAACCATTTAACACATCATTATGTCATTATAATGCATTTTAAAGCTATATAAACAATAAGCTTATTCAGTTAATGATCAGTACTTATTTCTGGAGATGTCACGAGACATCAAATAGAATGACGTTAATAATGGGCACAGAGCCAGTATCCGATGGTTCCTGTTGAAACGAAAAGCTTCGGATATGATGGATTCGATATCGCTTTCAAATCAATAAAGTGACAATCTGTTCAGCTAGCTCTGTTTTAAGATCTATAATGACATAGGAAAATGTTCTTTTAATTTCTGTATTTGTATCAGGATGTTTTATGGTCATTTGTGTCCTACATTTTGTTTCAGACTACTAAATCAACCATGCACAATTTGATTTTTTTGAGTTTTACATTTATTTTGTTTCATAATTACAAATTATCATTATCAATATCTTAAGTTTGTTTTTTTTTGTTCAGTAAAAACAAAATCAAATGTCAGAGTATGCAATAATATTTCGTAAATATATCTGTAAGCCAAAGGCTGTGATGAAACCCACATACCCCATTCCCCCACCACTCCAAACAACCAGACTTAATGCTTGTGAGCAGTACTTGATAATAGCTATTTCACATGAATGTGAGAATGCAGGGATACAAATAAAAGGCATATCTAGACGCATGTATATGCATTTATATTTCATTATAAATATATAAATACACTTCAGCTGTTTTTCTCACAATAGAAGCCAGGAAAATAGATGAGAAAATACACATACATAAAATTGTTATATTAAAAAAACTGCAAATTCAATAAAAAAGGCAAAACAATTCAATAAAAAAGGACAATAACTCCTATAAAAGTTAATAATCATAATGAAAAACTCTTGTAATAGTTGCAATAATCCTAGTACACCCAAGATTTATTCCCAATATATTCTATAAAGGCAAAAAATTCAAAGTGGCATAACTCCTATAACAGCTGATGAATCATAATGAAAATTGCAGGTGCACAAGTTCCCACATTAGGAAAGAGTCCTGTGAAGTTTCATCAAAATTAGCAGAAAAAAACTGTAGAAGTAAAGGTGCACACAAAATCATATCTACAGACAGATGGAAAAATGGAAAACCCAATTCCCAGTATACCCCCTCCCCCCTCGCAAGAATGCTGACCCTAAAATATGTTGTAAGCATGAATGTGATGCACAAGAAAATAATGAGTATGCAATTACACTTTCTGAGCCTTCCTTTGAAACTAAATGTAGCTCTTTTTTTAAGATTAATTCATTCGCTAAATTGAGTTTTTGCTTGTATAGTGTAAAATTTATCCAGTATTTCCTTAGTATAGCATATAATGTGCCATTCCTAGAAAGTGCAGCTCACAGCAAGTTTTAAGAAAAGGGAGCCTTAAATTACAGCGCACCTTCAGATGTTCAAGGGCAATTAAAGCTAACTAGACTGATGAATGGTAGAATGACACAGCCCTAATCTACATATAGTGGATAACTAAAGAAGAATATCAGTTCTGTTACTAGACATTCTTATTCCCATATCATTCACTGCCTGATTTGTCTCAATCAATTTCAATAAAGTCAATATGTTAGAAATTGTGAACAAAGGCTACTCAAGGGAAAACCGGAAACTGGCACTTGTCTAAAGGTGGATATTATTTAGAGGTTAATTTTTTATAAATTCACTGGCCTTTCTTACGGGATGGCTGTTATTCAGAGGTAACCACTAGTACAGACCTGGCTTGAATTCCACCAACAATACTTAGTGCTAAGTAATACTTTAAGTCTTAAACTAGGTAGATACACATTTTACCACTGCTATTAATGAAATATTCAAGTACATAATAAAGTTGAAATTAATTATTACCTTTATTACTAACAATAATTAATAAGTAATAAAACATTTGGGTATATTCATTAGAGAAACAAGACATTTGCCCTTAAGTATTTAAGTTTTACTTAGCCTAAGCATTGTTGGTGGAATTCAACCCTGATTGTATTTCAATTTTAGCAATGGAAACAATTTTAATTTTTGGATGTTAGAAAAATGTGTAAAGACCTCCCCCCAGTCAACATATAAACTACATATTTTCCATAACCATGTATGTGTACTTCCAAGAAATAATCTTCAAAAGTATGTTTGGAACTAATATGAACAAAGCATCAACTACTTCAGAAAAAACTTATACACCTAACTCATTAAACTGATCTCACCCATTCACTTCTTTTCAAGTGAAAATATTTCTTTAGAACAAAAGCCACAAAAATAATTAACATGAACAACATAATCAGGCAGACTGGCAGATTTTGAAGTTTGGGAACATGTAATGAGCGCTTAATGAACTTTAACATCTGATATTTGGTGGCTGCACTTTTGACCTTTCAGAAAACTGATGTATTGTTCCACATGTAGATATAATTCAGTAAGGCAGCCACCATTAACATGCTCTCAGATAGAAGCCAGCCATGGCCAACACTAGATTAATATCAGTACTGTGTAAATACCCAAATATATCCAGCAGAGATCTCTTGTTAGGTCTATACCTTGATCAACAGAGATAGAAAAAGAAGGGTGTGTTTGTATTTATAGTAGTAAAAACAAGCCACAAGCTCAAGGTAACCCCAGGGGTCCAGACACCATTCCTTGGACTTTCATTGTTTTCTTTCACTTTTGGGGGAAATGGGTCCTGGCCCATAGGAGGGGGGGAGGAGAGAGAATTGTGAGAACAAGCTAATAGGGGAATTTTTCTAATATATATAATGTAGGCATTTTGTTGTGGGGCCTCCATGGCCGAGAGAGTAAAGTTGCTGACTTTAACACTCACTCAGCCCCTCACCGCGTGGGTTTCGAATACCGTCAGGGTCATTCGGATTTTCATGTAAGAAAGCCTTCCAGCTGGCTTGCGGTAGGTCTAACAAGATGCCTCCGTGCATTCGGGGTCTTCCTCCACCTGTAATAAGCTGGACGTCGCTTTAGGACTGAAATACTGTCAAAGCGACGGTAAACTCAAATAGTCAAGTCAAGTCATTTTGTTGTATTTTACTCTTATTTAATGAAGCTTTATTGCATTAAATAATAATAAAAAACAATGATATAACATGTTTGCACAGTTTTATTAAGAATATTACATTTAACTACATCAGTGAGTCCATGCACACAATATAGTATGTAAACTCATAATTATGGAGGTGGAAAATAAAAAAAATGGGTGGAAAAATATATATTCCAGGCAGGGGGGAATGCAGCCTATATTCTCCGTATATGTTTACCAAAAAAAAACAAAAAAAACCCACTGACTTTGGTAAACAAGAGGGCCATGATGGTCCTGGATCGCTCACCTGGTATCATTAGGCTATGTAAAATCAAGTGACCCCTGGGGCAGGGCCAATTTTGACCTAAGGGTCATGATTTGAACAATTTTAGAGGTCTACTACCCCATGTAACATACAAAATATCTAACCTCCAGGCCTTGTAGTTTCTGAGAAGAAGATTTTTCAAGTTTATTCCAGTATTAGCCTACATAAAATCAGGTGACTCCTGGGGCAGGACCAATTTTGACCCAAGGGCCATGATTTGAACAAACTTGGTAGAGGTTTACCAGGCCATGTTACATACCAAATATCTAACATGTTACATACCAAAATATCTAACTTCCTGGCCTTGTGGTTTCTGACAAAACAATTTTTCTAGTTTTTCCTATATAGGTCCATGTAAAATAAAGTGACCCTAGGGCAGGACCAATTTTGACCCCAGGGTCATTATTTGGACAAAGTTGGTAAAGGTCTACTAGACAAAGCCACATACCAAATATCTAAGCCTTAGGCCTTGTGGTTTCAGAGACTAGACTAGACTATTTGAGTTTTCCATCGCTTAGACAGTATTTCAGTCATATAGCAACGTCCAGCTAATTATAGGTGGAGGAAGACCCCGAATGCACGGAGGCATCTTGTTAGAACCACCGACCTACTGCAAGCCAGCTGGAAAGCTTCCTCACATGAAAGTGGTTTCAAAGAAAAAGATTATTTAAGATTTCACTTTTAAAATCTATTTTAAGTTCCTGTGGACTAATTATGCAACAGACTGGAACCATTTGAACAATTTTTATAGGGGGTCACCTTAGGAACACCCTTGCAAACTTTGATCACTTTTCCATCAGCAGTTTCAGAGAAGAAGATTTTTAAGTAAATAGTTGAGGACTGACGACCTATGACGCCAGACAAGGCTTGTCCCAAAAGCTCACCTTGGCACTTCGTGCCAGGTGAGCTAAAAAGGGTCCTTGCTATTTCATTCTGTATCCGGAAAGGGTTTCTAGTTCTTGACCAGGCACAAATATTAAATATAAGAAGGATGTCAAACTTGAGGTTTCCTTTTATTCACAGTATTACCTAGGCTTAGGCTTTGGACCTCTCTGAGACCATTTACTGGATCTGTATATGCATTTGCATTCAACAAATTTCAGTATAAAAGATTTATCACTTTACTTGTAGTTTATTTATTTAACATTAACAGGGCTACAGATAAGATTTTAGGTCAATTGGGTATTTACTCATCAACTTTTCAAGGAATTGGGTTTTTACAATTTTAATTGAGTAAGAAAAATAAGGTTACTCCATCAAAAGTAAGTCAATTGCTTTTTTTCATCTTCTTAATTTTGAAATTGAAAAACAGATCCAAAGATTTAGCACTTTTAACTATCAAATAAAAACACAAACTATTAACTGGTTAAAATGTTCGGTTAAAATGGAATTGCATGCTATCGACTCTTCCGCTGTCATGCTTTTCTGGTTTGTAAACACGATCCAAAACTTCTGTCTAAAACACCTCTGACAACCTCGGTGCCGTTACAGACGATCTCAACTTCCAGATCATCAATTATTGCGCGACAAATGCCTGACGTTTGGTTCGCATGCAGTGTTAGGTGTCCGCTCAGTGTTCTTTTAAATGTTTACCCATTTCTTCCTGCCTTGTGTAACCATATTTGAAGCAAACGAATAGAAAAGCGTCAGATGAACGAATAAGACAGACTGTTTATGTTTTATTTGAATGGAACCCAAAGTAAGAAATTACCAGAAATCGTTTGCAATCTATTTTGCAGATTCGCAAGTAATAAGTCAAACATACAAAAGTATTTGTAAACATCATTCGGTTTCATAATGTTGTGTACCAATACGCTATAATTTTTTGGATATTTGAGTAACCTAATTTTTAATTGCTTTTTTGATACGCTAGAATTCTTAAAGAATTGGTTTTTATCTATTTTATTTGCATAATTACGCAAATACGCACCTTATCTGTACCCCTGCATTAATTGAATATTCCAACATTATATATATAATTTCCCTCCACAGCATGACTGGCAGCATTATGTGGTTATCATACTGGGAATGAATGGAACAGCTGGAGAAATGTTTGGACTACTGTGTCATATCATTGTACATGGATGGTAATCAAATCTACTATACATGGATGAAAATGCTATGCTAGCATCACTTAATTACCTCGTCTTAGCAACCTAGGTCAAGGTTTTAGTGAAATCCTAGTAATAGTCTGTTAAGGACATTAGAGAGCTGGTCCTTTCTGTTTTACTTACAAAATTAAAGCCCTATCTTTAGCAATTGTTGGGGATTATTTTCAATTCATGACCAGATCAACTACAAACTCAAATTCCTTTGTGTAAACCGATGTGTCAATTATTATCACATGATATTTCAAAGTAGCTATTGGATTACCATCGTCAAATACCTACGGTCAATTGATAGATCATCAATAGGCCATGGGATATTACGGCTGAAATTGGTCGTTTTAGGGTGTGTCAATTTCCGCAATTTCATTGGTCGCATCAAGTTTTTAAAACCAATCATAAAGGCTGTTTATACAGCTATCGGATGCAGTCCTTTTTTTAAATTGTTTACATGACTTTTGAGCCTCCGCTCCAAAGAGTGTTGCATTTATAAGTCGATAATATAATCAATAACTACTGTATTACGACAGTTTGCTTGCCTATTTCCCCATGGCATGATTTCATGTAGTGAAACGGAATAAGTCAGTCGAGGGTATTCAACGATGTTGGATTACCTGGTAATTAGATTAGAAAATAAATATAGTCGTTGCTTGGGCCCATATTAAGATCTATTCTTTAAGGGGCCATCACACCATGACGTTCTGGTCAGTGTTCTTTGACGATTAATGAAACGTTGGTAGTCGCCCATGGTTGCTTGGATTCATAGAAGAGCGTTGTGTGAACGCTAGTGAACATCGATGATTGCCAGTAATCGGCGGAGAACGCTGGTCCGAAAAATTTTTTTTGAACATGCACAAAATTTCTCAATGATGACCGGCGTTCTTCAACGTTTAAGTTTAAACGCTGAAGAACGTTTAAGAACGTTTGTGAAACGTTTTACTAACATTCACTGAGCGTTGCACACATTGGTCTATCGTAAGTTAGTCGTTACTCTAGCATAATTTGGACGTTGGTAATCGTTTGCCTTGCAGTGAACGAATCTCTGGCAACCTGTCAACGACAGCTGAACGGTCTCCTAACGCACACAGCGTGCGACGAATGTGAAAAGACACTATTATGTCGTTACTCACACGTTACTCACACGCTCAACACGCTCGTCTATCACTGCCAAATCGTTCGCCGCACGCCAATAGCACGTTAGTCAACGCTAAGGACTCTCAAGAACATATTACTTGGTTGCTTCTACCCGCTTTGCATGCGTTAGACACATGCTAGTTATGCGTTAGTTACACGTTAATCACACGCCAAATGTGTCAACCTCATTGCAGAACGTTAAAAAATAGAACGATTGTAAATGTTGAGAAAACGTTACAAGAACGTCATGGTGTGACGGACCCTTTACATGTAGGTATCATATCAACCGGAGTGGGTCATAATTTACTATTTTTTACTAGGTCTTTCAGAACACACTGACACAAATTGTTGCAGCTCCAGCTACCATCACATCATCATCAAAGTAAGCTGAACATATAACTGAAGCAATTCTTGCTAAAACCATAAAGTGTAAAGAATAACTGAATAACGATGATTTATCAATAAATGATATCAACTATACGGAATGCTTTGCTGCCTTGACTAACAATTTTAATATAAGAGGGCCATGGAAGTCAAGGAATCGCTCACCTTAACACCAGGAATAAGTGGAAGGAAAGGAAACAGCAGACATCTTGTGATATTATGGAAATTGCCAACTTTCAACTCGCTAAATAATTTGTAGGTTTACAGTGTTGTGTTTACTCTTGCTTCAGAGGTTATGGCCCCTTTCTACAGATCATTCTGTCCAAAAATCAATAAATTTCATGAAGATTAGGCCAAAACTGTTGCCTCTGGAGTGTTCACAAGGATTTTCAAAGATTTTTTAAGATTTGACCTAGTGACCTAGTTTTTGACCCAACATGACCAAATTTCAAACTCATCCGTCATAGCATAAAGACAAACATCCTGACAAAGTTTCATGAAGATTGGGCCAAAAATGTGGCCTCAAGCATGTTCACACAATTTTATTAAGATTTGACATGGTGACCTAGTTTTTGACCCCACATGACCCATTTTCAAACTCATTCGAAATATAATGTAGGCAAACATCCTGACAAAATCTAATGAAGATTGGGCTAAAACTTTTTTCTAAGATTTGACCTGGTGACCTAATTTATATCATAAGCACGTTGTGCTCAGGTGAGCTAAAAATTGGGCCAGGTGTAATAATGGTTACGCTACGTTACTGGGGATTAAAGAAATTGAGTTATGTAGATTATGTAGATGGTTATATGATGTACAAATTACTTTCATTTCATCCTTGAAGGATGTCAAAAAAGCATAGATAAAACTTCTGGAATCGGTGGAGTAAACATAATTGTAACAAGAGGGCCATGATGGCCCTGAATCGCTCACCTGAGAAATATTTCCTTCATTGCAGTTATACTGAATACAAAATCCATGAAGAGGTACAGAAAAATAAATTAATTCCAACAAAAAAAACTGTACCTGGGGTCCAAATTTTAATGGTCATAGCTATACAATCAAGTGACCCCTAGTGCGGGACCAATTTACACCCAAGAGCCATGATTTGAAAACTTGGTTCAGGTTCACAAGGCCATGTTAATCAATATCTAAACCCATGATCTTGTGGTTTCTGACAAGATCTTTTAAAGACTCTGCTATTTAAGTCTATGTAAAATCAAGTGACTTGTGGGGTGGGCCAATTTTGACCCCAGGGACATGATTTGAAAACTTGGTTCATGTCTATAAGGCCATGTACAGTGGTGCTATCTTATCAGTTGTCAAAAAATACGATTGATATACAATTGAAATACGAATGATATATGATATGCGATTTACAATAGCAAGTTTGATTTACCTTTACGATTCGATACAATATGATGCGATGCGATTATAACCTGATACCATACGAAATACGATCAACGATCTGCGATTTACGTTATGCGATATACGATATACAGTAAGCACAGTCTGCATGACATTTTTATACCTGCAAGCCTGATTTGACTACAAGTCCAGAAATATGCAAAAACTTCCATGTTGTTAACAATAATTATTGTTACATATAACTGGTAATCCATGTGTTCATCTGAAATAAACATAGTGAGCGACAGGAAATGGGGACATACTAAATTGCGGTCCCCCTGAAAAAGCGACAGACTCCGCGATCTCCATTGAGACCAATGTTAACGGCACATGTAATGAGAGAATTTTTTTTTTTTATGAAGATTATTTATAATATATTTTTATGATTACGTGTAATAATAAAAATCACAATAAAAACAAATGATAACAGTACTTTACTGATATCTAGTACTCTGCTACTTGTGTTAATTAACACAATACCCGGAGATACCCGTATTGCTGATTCTTTAACCCTTTCCCTCATAGAGGAAACCATGAAAAGACCTATGCGAACAGCATAAAACCAGATCAGCCTGCGAGTAACTCGCAAGCTGATCAGGTTTTATGCTGTTCGCTGCTCCTCAGTGGTCTGGAAATGAGGATTTTGTAATTAAATTTGGTAAGGTTTAACTGTGGTTTTCTGCAGATCAGGCTTTATGTGGTACCTATTGAGTGCGTCAAAATGAGTCTATATGAGGGAAAGGGTTAAACAATTAATTAACTTAAAAAAAAAAAAAGAAGACTGGAAGTCATCTTGTTCGAAGAGAAGTAATTGTGAAGAGGTCGCCATTTGTCGCAGCTTATACATGATGATAGCAGAAAATCTAATTTGCAAACAACTTCTAAATTGGTCCCATACTTTCAACCATAAGCACAAATTATTTGTTCCTATAAAAGAACTGTTGCTATATTTTACTCACTGTTTTTAACTATATAGAAAAAATATTTTTTATTTGTTTTATCAATCATAAGAATACTCGAAGACTTACTCATAATTATGTGATTACTATATATATTTTTTAAAAGTCCATTAGTCTTTTAATTTGTAAAGAACTCCACCCCCTCAAGAGAGAGAGAGAGAGATTTTACTACTAATATCATCATCAACAAGATTCGCCATGGAAATGTACTGATATATAGAATGTCTTCCTCTTCGGAATATAATATTTCTATGGTGACAATTTAATTTTAGAATAATAATGTAATAATGATATACATAAAAAGGAATAAACAATATGAATCAAATCAATTAATGGAAGAAACTTGTAGTCATGTTGTTGTTGTCTAGTAGTTTCCTCCATTGTCTTCGGGACACTCCTTGGTAGGATGAAGAATTTTGAGTTTTCTGTATTAAAGGGTCACACTTCATTATGTACACTCGCAATGTTGTGAATATATACAGTCAAACTTGTATTAAGCAGCCACCCAAGGGACGGGCCACAATTGGCTGCTGAAGACGAGTTGGCTGCTTAAGACAAAATATAATATCGGCCACTTTTGATAGTACATGTCAATGTATATATGCTTGCTTGTATGTATGTATTTATTTTTACCATTTTATATGTATATTATACCTATACACAAAGTCTTTCTTTCCCCCACCCCCCTTTCAATTTTTATCTCTTTCTCTTTCTGAGTCTTATACCCATAACAAAGTAAATATTCAACTGATAAGCACATGTATGAATATATCAAAAATAAACATGTATCTTAAAAAAACAGGAACTTGTTTTGATGTTGCGTCGAGAAACTAGCGGTAACAGATATCGTTAAATTAACGTTGGGTGTTGTTCGCCATGATCTTTTTAGCTCTAAATTTTTGCTCTCTCAAACTCTTCAAGTAATTCCCGTCCTCTTTTTGAGATATTCTGAATCTGAGTCAAGCCATCATTAAATTCAGTTGCGATTATTCCCGAGCTTTTCCCAGCTTCGGGAAGTTTCAGAACTTTCATTCAGACATTTTCGCTTAGACATGATGGCATACGCGGACACATTACCGTTATGTTCTAAATATTCCATTTTATATCACTAGCGATTTCTTGTTTTAGCAGCAAACAGTCGATGTTCTTTGATCAAACAATTATTTAAAACACCTTTATAACTCTCAATAGATAAAAGATGTCCACATATAATTATGCATTCATAATTCCAACATTAACACCGATTGGCGATCATCTAGTCAGCTGAGCAAATCGAACGTAGCAGAATCGAGTGCATAACTGTTCATATACATGATGCTTATTACATCAAACTTCAAACTATGCATAGATAAAAGGCAATCGGGAATAATTAAAACACTCATTGATGGTTGAATGGTTAAGCTAGCCCTTCGCAAACAGCGTGACGTTGGCAAACACCGTAAGTGTGTCAATCATGCCTGCATGTGGTGAGCAGGGGATTAATGGGCACGCGTTCGGTGTGGGATCACACCAGCTGATTGACCACTAATTAGGACTCCTTTGAAGTATAATTATCCCCTTTTAAGGTGACCGCTGACCGCATATGACAAGTGACCACTTATTACACGACAATAAAAGAAGAATTTGCTCGGGAGGACCTGACATTACCGCTTACGTCATGGTGACCGCTTAATACACGTTGACCATTATCACAAGTTTGACTGTACTCTAAAACGCGTAGGCGGCAGAGCTTTTAGTAAGACAGTATTAATTTTGTCGGTACAGTTTATATTACGTAAGTGCTCTATAGTGTATGTATGTAGATACACATACTTATTCTAAGTTACTTGTAAATTATAGTATAATATTTATTATAATAGAGGAACAGTTTTTGACTAAACTACCCAGTGACACTACGTACATAACACCCTGGTTTTTTCTGTGATAATGTTCTCGCAATAGGCCTGCGACCATCTTTCATGTTTTCTGTCATGTTAATTAGTACCGGTTATAACATTCATGTTGTGTAAAGGTTGATTGTCCCTCCCTCGCCTTGGGGTGGGATTGGGGGTGGGGGGGTAAGTGACGGTATATCGGTACCAGCGATACATAAAGGTGACATATCCGGTCAAAATTAACACATGCTGTGCCCGCTGATAAGAAGGTATGACACACGTCTGGTGAAATACAATTATGTTGGTTAAATATACACATTCATGCATAAATGTACATACATGAGAAAAAAAATCAGATATATTTTAAACGAACTATACATGTAATAATATGGAATTTATATATTTTTTTCTGATTTAACTTTTATCATGTAGTGAATTTGTGTTTTCACGGACAAGGAGAGATCGGTAATTTGACTAAAATCGTATGCCTCTGTTCTCAAAGGCAGTATGTTAATCTTCTATTGTAGGGTCCTGCTTTTTTTTTCTTGCTTTTTTTTTTTTTTTTGCTGAAAAAAAAAAAAAAGCATCAGAAAAGACAGTGGTTAGATACAAGTGAGTCCGGGTGTGATACACTAGCTCATTTCGCAAAAAAGACGCATTGGTTCTTTTACGTGTCAGGGGAATAGCATCGACCAATACACGGGAAAGAAGTTCCTGCTTAGAACCAGTACTGAGTTCTCCGAGTTCCCATAGCAACCCCAATTTGCTGAGTGCAAAACAAGGGCAAATCTAGTACAAATTTTAAACGTTTTGACACTATCACCGGAGAAATATACCCCTGTTGGGTTTCAAATCCAAGACCTTCTGATATCATATTGCTTATTCAAACTGAAAGAGTGGGAGAGAAGAAAGAGAAATATGTTCTGTGAGAATTATGACATTTGCATATGTGGAGAGAGAGAGAGAGAGGGGTTGGGTTAAATAAAGTAGGAAATAAAAAAAAAAGTACACGTTTAAACAAGCAAACACTGCAGAGGAAAACGGTCCCGGAAAATAAGTTATTTCAAAGGAAGAAACATCTTGGACGAAATCGGAATTCAATTATACATAATTAGGTCAGATTTAAATTGTTAATTTTCAGACTTGCTAATCATGAAAATTTTGATCAAACACATCAAATAAACTTATAGCAATGAATGTATCCCAGCGTCTACTTCAATAGATAGGATACGATTCAATAGGTTATGATGCGATTGAGTATACTATACAATATGATGCGATACGAACGATATACACTTTTTTGACAACTGATACGATAGCGCCACTGTAACACACAAAATGTCTAAACTCCAGGCTTTGTGGTTTCTGACAAGACGATTTTTCAGACTTGCTAATCATGAAAATTTTGATCAAACACATCAAATAAACTTATAGCAATGAATGTATCCCAGCGTCTACTTCAATACCAATTTAATGCTTTCGAATACATATTTTTCATAAGTGCATTAAATTGCTTAACGACGCACGGCGTCTGCTGCAGAAAGTCACGTAGGCCACTAAACATGTATAAGGGTACATAAAAAGTAAAAAAATGTTATCATAACTAAACAAATAATAAGATTATACTACAAAATATAATTTATGATAAAAAATAATACATATATGCAAAATGTTAAATTTAGAGACACGAAGAATAATTATTTTCTATAAAAAAAATAAACAAATAAAGGGTGTCCCGAAACATAAACTGCCAAAAATCTTAGAGCGATTCAATACGATATACGTTATGCGATTTACGATATACGATTGCTTTACGATACGATGCGATAAGATCCCGTTCATTATGTGTACAGGATTGAATGCGATAGGATACGATTCGATAGGTTATGATGCGATTGAGTATACTATACAATACGATACGATGCGATACGAACGATATACACTTTTTTGACAACTGATACGATAGCGCCACTGTAATACACAAAATGTCTAAACTCCAGGCTTTGTGGTTTCTGACAAGACGATTTTTCTAGTTTCTTTCAATATAAGCCTTTATGTAAAATCAAGTGACCCCTGGGTCGGGGCGAATTTTGACCCAAAGGCCATGATTTGAACAATCTTGGTAGATGTCTATAAGGCCATATTGTATACCAAATAACTCCAGGCCTTGTGGTTTCTGACAAGAAGATTTTTCTAGATTTTCCTATATAAACCTATGTTAAACAAGTGACCCCTGGAGCGGGGCCAATATTGACCCCAGGGTCATGATTTGAACAATCTTAGTAGGGGTCCACTAGGCAATGCTACACACCAAATATCTAAGCTCTAGGCCCTGTAGTTATACAGAAGAAGGTTTTCAAAGATTGCATTTTTAAAATCTATTTTTAGCTCCTGTGACCTACTTTTTTAACCAATCAAAATAATTTGAATAATTTTGATAGAGGGCATCATAAGGATTAATCCTGTGAAATTTGGTAAAAATCCATTCAGTGGTTTAGGAGGAGATGTTGTTTAAAGGAAATTGTTGACGCAGCACACGCACAACGGACGACAGACAAAAGGCGATCACAATAGCTCACCATGAGCACAACCCATGAGCACGTTGTGCTCAGGTGAGCTAATAAAACAAACTGTCTTTAAGTCATATAGAGACAGTGAAACATACCAAAATATACTGCAGATTTTTATAATGTTTGGCTCGAAAGAAGTCTCAATGTGCATCAAAGAGAAGAGTTTTGATAAAATAATTTTATATTTATCAAAGAAACATGTCATCTCAAAAAAACAATGGTGTATAACTTTTAATGTTAGGTGTTGAAATATCTTCGGATGAAAAACTCATCAGCCACGGTCTTACCTCATCATCCTTAGTAAGTCAAAAGTGAGGTCAGACATCTATGCCCCCGCAAAAAAAAAAAAAAAAAAAAAAATCATATCATTCATTAAAATTATGGTTAATTAAATTCACATATGTTTTAAACATCTGTAGATAAACTGAACCAATATTAGACTGAAATATGGAAACTGGGACTGTTTTTGGAAAGGAACATCTAGCAAAAAAATTGGAAAAAATGGCCGAACAAAAAAAAGGTAATTTCATGAAAAAAATTATTAAAAACCATTATAATTACCAAATGGTAAACAGTCATTTAATGGAAAAGAAATAGCAAACAAAGTATTTGACTGGATTGTTGGAGCTTAATGTCCCGTTCAACAAATTATTTTAGTCAGGAAGGAAATTGGATACATATTGACAGAGATAGAACCCTATAGAGGCTTCAGATACAAAAGTATGTCAAATGTATCCTTTTTTCCTCCTGAGTTTAACTCTTGCAAAAATCACTGAACGGATAATCCGCTTTATGCACTTCTACCAGTTAAAGTAATGACATTAATCAAGATCCATTTGGAAACTTAGTTGTGTTCTCAAGTTAAGATGCTATAGAGACCAAGTTTCATAAGGCATAACTATTGCAAAAATCGCTGAACCTGAAAATCCCTTCTTAATGCACATCTACCCATTATATTTATGACATTGAATAAGTTTTATAAAGATCCATTCAGAAACTTAGGAGGAGTTGCATTCACAAGGCTGCGATATCAATCAGCTACAGAGACTAAAATTCAAGGGACATAACTCTTGCAAAAACCAATGAACCAGAAAATGGCTGCTTCATGCGCATCTACCCATTATAGTTATGACATTGACCTAGTTTTTAAAAGATACTGTCAGAAATGTAGAAGGAGTTGCATTCATTAGGCTGCAATATCAATCAGCTACAGAAACTAAGTTTCAAGAGACTTAAGTTTTGCAAAATTCAATGAACAGACAAATCCCCGCTACATGCACATCTACCCATTTTAGTAATGACACTGACCAAGTATTGACAAGATACGGTCAGAAACTTTGGAAGAGTTGTGTTCACAAGGCTGCAATATCAATCAGCTACAGAGACTAAGTTACAAGGGATATAACTCTTGAAAAAAACAATGAACCAGAAAATCGCCACTTCATGCACATCTACCCATTATAGTTATGATATCGACAAATTTTTATAAAGATCCATTCATAAACTAAGGGGGAGTTGCATTCACAAGAAATGTGGACAGACAGACAGAGAAGATGACGCCAATATACATCCACCTCCGGCAGCGTATAATAAATATGATGTCATAGGCACTGATAAGACTTTTTGGCAGTAAAAACTTAATCAAAAATGTTTGTTTGTTAAAGTATGTATCCATATTTTTTTTCTTTACTGTGTATTTAATTGTTTTGTGCATATATTAATATTAAAAACATTCATCCTGAAAATATGAATTTTAAGAGCTTTTCAATTGGATATGCATTTTGCATTGTGGAGCAGAAATACAGAAAACCTCTGAATTTGCCTATCAAAATGGCTGCCAAGAATATGGATATTCGATGATGTGGGAACACTGTTTTATAGGTGTTGAAGACATTAAGTATGAAAGTAATCCAAAAGCTCAGGTTTCTGCCACAGATACTGACAATAATGCAACTTATGCCACAGTGATAGCTTTACTTTTCATCTTTCATAAATAAAAACAGACATATTACTGAGCAAAATGATTGATGAAACAATTAAAACCATTCAAATAATCTCCAAGAATTTCATGCCTGACATCACTCCCTGTGACCCACCAGGACAATCAAACTAGAGTCATCAGTCAAATAAAGGGCCCCTGATGTAGTGCCCCACCCCCCACTGCTTTCCAGATTACGAGGACGAGTCTTACCAACACAGCGCAGCAACTGATGGTGACATGCAATATATCTACTTCCACCTCATTTGTTTCTTTGTTTATATGACTTCATTTATTTAATGTCCATCAATTCCAAATTACCATTTAATTAGATTGATTTGAATTATATATTTCCTCTGGAGTAAACAGCAGAATATTGAAGGAATAAAATCTGCATTAAAATTGATGACAAGAGAACATGACATTGTTTTGTACACTGTGTATTGAGACTGTCATTTTAACATATTGCTTTTTTTTCTTTGTCAGTGAAGAAGACAGTGACTGCTGTCAAAAGATATGTTTTCCATTATAATGTTGGTATGTGAAAAAACAAGAGGGCCATGATGGTCCTTAATCGCTCACCTGATTACTGACCATGCCTTACCCATGATCAAACTTGACCAAGATATCATCAAACCAGACTATTTAATGTAACCCCAAATTTTAATAAGGTTTGACCTAGTGACCTACTTTTTGACCCCACCCCACCCTGACTGAGCTTGACCAAGATATTATCAAGACAAACACTCTGAGTAAGTTTGAGAAAGAATGAGCCAAAAATGTGGCTCATGGAGTGAAACAAATTTGACCTAGTGACCTACTTTTTGACTGAGACATTATCAAGACATACAGTTTGAGCAAGTTTCAGAAAGACTGGATGAAAAGTGTGACTTCTAGAGTGTAAACACTCAAATTGTCAACATTTTTATATATTTAATGGGCCATAACTCCTGACCTTATGGGTCAATGTCAGTAATTATTTAATTTAGCTGAGAGATTATGACCATAAACATTGCTTTAAGTTTGAAGAAGATTGCTTCTTAAAAATAAGATGCTAGAGTGTAAACAAGATGAAATCTGGCATTTTTTGATAAATAAAGGGCTAACTCCAGACCTAATGGACAATATATGCCACTATCAACTTGAATGAGAATTGTGGTCATAAACATTGTAATAAAGTTTGCCTATGATTGTTTTTAAAAACTGAACATGCTTGATGTAAACAAAGTGAAATCTGGCATTAATTTATATTAAATGTGGCATAACTCTTGACCTAATTGGCCAATCTCAGCCATAATCAAACGCAACCGAGACATCCTGGTCATAAACATTGTCATAAAGTTTGCAGATAATGGCTTAAGAAATAAAGGTGCTAGAGTATAAACACTAAAAATTTTGACGACACACAACAGACTCTCACGTGATCACAAAAGCTTACCCTGAGCATTGCTCGGGTGAGCTAAAAATATGTTTCAGGCGACTGTTTTTAAAGACAAATAGACAATCACTTGATTAATAAAGTGATTTTTTTTTAACAAAGTAAAAATTTGCAAGTATCTGAGATTAATAAGCATTCATTTAAAATTGACAAGCATATTACTTGTGAGTAAAAATCAATTTTTAATGTAATCTTTATTCTTTTATGATATTAAGAGCTTTTTACTACTGCAATTTATTTTACTTTCATTTTCAGTTCAGATGGTTTTCTAGCAATATTAACCATGTTAATTTTGACAAACTGCAATAATCTGGACAGAAACCTATGTTTCTGGTATCAAAATACCCCTGATAAGGCTAAGTTCCCTACCTAATGCAGATAGATATTCCTTGATGTAATATAAATGTCCATTATTTTCATAAGCTTCCAGCCTATGGCAGCCACTAGGTATGCTGGGAAACAGTGATAAAGAAGTCATCACTTGACCAAATCACCATAGTCTTATTGTACAGGCCCTTTCAATGCAGACAGGAGTATGGTGCAAGCAATGGTAATTAAAAGGTTTTTGACTGAAACAGTCTTGAACTCATATTATTTTCAACTCAGCATATGAAACATTATTGAGAAGATACTGAGAAGATAACTGTATCTTTTACTTGAAAATTGGGAAAAATGTTCAAGTCTAAATATGCCAGCCACTACCTCATCTATCCTTACAGTTATTAGTAGTGAAAATTAAAGTCCTCTATTTCATTTCAAGACAAGGTCAACTGCTCACAAACAAAATTATTTATTAATTTGTGTTAACTAGGTAAACCACTGACTACCTGTTGTCCCAATGTAGCTTCTGGATAGATTATAAGTCATGTGTAAACACTGAAAGGATCCATTGTTGAGGAACACAAAGATGAGTAAATAAAGCCATGATAAATTATTTATATATGGCCGGTAAGTTTATATGGATAGAAGAAACATTATACTTTACATTGTTGGTCTACACATAATGCAGCTTTAGAGTACCCAAAGACCCTCATTCAACTCTCCCCCTATCTTTGAATGAATTTCTGAAATTTTAAAGAGCAATTCTCTGAATATAATTATCAGGTTTTTATTACCAAAGGATACGGTAACCTTCAATAACATTACAGCTTTTTCAAATTAAAGCAGAAAATTGATATTACCACAACAAATTAAAAAAAAATATATATATAAATCCTACTGAATGCATTTTCAAGACTGTTGATCTCCTAGGCATATAAATAACATGTAATCCGGCATTATTCTTACATGCTGTGCAAACCAGTGCATATTATTACTGATGGGATTATCTGGGTTTAAGAGCAAACACGTTTGAGCCTAGAGAATGATTTCTTGCATATTGGAATAGATTTTACCGTACTTTGATGGTGCTAGAAATTCCTGCCAGGCACCCTCTGTAACAAACAGCTCACATGCCCTGACATAATAACTATCTGAACCAGTCAATGCAACTCATCATAAATTACTACCTTACTATAAAGATTGTTCTAAATATTTGTTCAAATCAATCATTAATGATTATATTCTGCAAATAAGTTATGAACTCTGTACTCAATATCCATCTTGTATTTGAATTACAAATATACATAGGCAACATTTTGTTTTGTTTGCATAGCTTGCTGATTGTTTTAGGTGACGTTACTATAGGGACACTTTCCAATATTTATAGTAAAGTCCAGTATAACCCATACTCTTTATAATCTACCTGAAAAGTGACTTTAGCAAATAGTATACTGGATACAAATTCATCTATTTGAAAATTGTCCCATAAATTCATCTATTTGAAAATTGTCCCATAAATAAATAAATAAATAAAATAATAAATGTATAGGCTCTATGAAGGTATAACCAAATAAATGCTTAAGAAAAACAATACTACAAGATACTATAAAGATTTTACTTGATAAATTGCAGTAAAAAAATCCTGACTTGAAAAGTCGTAATTATGTAATCTATTTCTAGATTTCATTTCCCTATTACAGCCACATTATCTCATAAGTCCCCCTGCTGGTAGGTATCACTTCCTGGTTTGATCCCAGACACTGGATGCATCAGCCTTATACACTGCATTATACCTTCACTAAAACCATCGCACATTATTTCCAACTTGATTGATCACTTTCAAGTGAAATAATACTAAATCCACACATAATGTTGTGATGACATCCAGAATCCAGCATTGGTTTTAGCGCTGGGTATGGAATAGATCTTCCTATCCAAGAGCATAAAGCTGAAACTAATATCGTTATGTCACTGTTAGAGAAATGAGAGAGTCACTTTGGCTCTTGGCGATCCAGCTGGGACAGTGTTTGAAGAGAGGGCAATGCACCAAGTTACATGGGTCTGTGTGTATCTGTATCATTATCTAGATCGTTATCTTGATAACTGCTGGTAGGAGGCAGAAAATGAAGGTAATGTAGCAATTATATGTATATCATGGTACCAGTTTCATACCATGATACCACATGGATACCTAAAGTACCACAAACATTACAATACCATGGTGATACTAAAGTAAAATGATGATTTTTAACTATACAAATTCCACAATGCATAATTAAAAAACATGATTCACAAACATCTAAACTGTACTAAAAACTGAAGTAACTTGCAGACATAACCATATAACATGGTCATATACCACTGACATTATTATACTATGGAGATACTGCAGTAACACGCAAACATAACCATATAACATGGTCATATCTCACTGACATTACTATATTATGGAGATACTGCAGTAACACGCAGACATAACCATAAAACATGGTCATATAAAACTGACATTACTATACTATGGAGATACTGCAGTAACATGCAGACATAACCATATAACATGGTCATATCCCACTGACATTACTATACTATTGAGATACTGCAGTAACACACAGCAGAACAAAAGATCACAGTCATATCACACTGATAGTACTATACCATGGGGATACTGCAGTAACACACTGCAGAACAATACATCACAGTCATATCACACTGATAGTACTATACCATGGGGATACTGCAGTAACACACTGCAGAACAATACATCACAGTCATATCACACTGATAGTACCATATCACATGTATACTATTACGAATGTAGTTTCTCGTGGATATAATAGTTCAACATGGATATCACAGTTCAACATAGATGCCATGGTCAACACTGATACCATGGTTCAAAATGGATATCATGGTTCAACATGGATATCTTTGTTTAATGTGAACATCATTGTTCTACATGGATATCCAGGTCCAACATGGAATCATGGTTCAATATGGATATCACATTCCTTTTAAAAACATGGATATCATGGTTCAACATGGATATCACATTTCTACATGAATATCAATGTTCTACACATGGATATCCTTGTTCTACACATGGATATCATGGTTCAACATGAATATCACAGTTCTACATGAATATCCTGGTTCTATACATGGATATCATGGTTCTACATGGATATCATGGTTCTACATATGGATATCATGGTTCAACATGAATATCACAGTTCTACATGGATATCACAGTTCTACATGGATATCCATGTTCTACACATGGATATCCTTGTTCTACACATGGATATCATGGTTCAACATGGATATCACAGTTCTACATGAATATCCTGGTTCTACATGGATATCCAGGTCCAACAGGGATATCATGGTTTTACTTGGATATTTTCGTTTAATGTGAACATCATGGTTCTACAGATGGATATCTAGGTCTAACAGGTATATCATGGTTCTAAATGGATATCATGGTTCTACATGGATATCCTTCTTCTACACATGGATATCATGGTTCAATATGGATATCACAGTTCTACATGAATATCCTGGTTCTACACATGGATATCCTGGTTCTACACATGGATATCACAGTTCTACATAATATCCTGGTTCTACACATGGATATTCTGGTTCTACACATGGATATCATGGTTCAACATGGATATCAGAGTTCTACATAAATATCCTGGTTCTACACATGGATATCATGGTTCATTATGGATATCAAAATTCTACATGAATATCCTGGTTCTTTGCATGGATATCATAGTTCAACATGAATATCACAGTTCTACATAAATATCCTGGTTCTACATGGATATCCAGGTCTCAACAGTGATATCATGTTAACATGGATATCACGTTTACATGGATACCCTGGTTCTACACATGGATATCATGGTTCTACACATGGATATCATGGTTCACATGGATATCACAGTTCTACATGAATATCCTTGTTTTACACATGGATATCATGGTTCATTATGGATATCACAGTTCTACATGAATATCCTGTTTCTTTGCATGGATATCATGGTTCTACATGGATATCCAGGTCCAACAGTGATATTATGGTTTAACTTGCTTATCATGATTGTATGTGGCTACCTACACCATCTATAGGTCACTTCCATGATAACTATGGGGAAGGGAAAAAAATGCATGTGGTATTGCTCATTAGAGTTACCTGAATTAATTCACTTAAGACTTAATATCTTCATTAAGATGTGCAATATCCCATCTGTAATGACATACTTAGTAGAAACCTGCTCTGTGCTATTTATGCATGCAATGGGAAATATGCCAGTAATTCTCCTGGCTTTTTAAAACTCTGACAGTTTTTTAATAACATGAGGAATCAATTATAGCTACCATGTGCTAGACAATAATTTTCACATGTTTCAACAGCTGAAAAATAAACCACAGTTATTTATTTAACTGCATCAATTATTTTAAGTAGTAAATGATATGGTGATAATTTTTTAAAACAAGAGGGCCAAGATGGCCCTGAAGTCGCTCACCTGAGAAACACTGCCTTCATTGCCTGTCAAGTTACTATATTTAAGCATAGTACTACTGAATACAGAAACCATGCAGAAACATAGGAAGACCATTTCAATTCTGTATACCAAACAGTACTTATAACTTAAAAATTCAAAAGAAGGTCACTGGGTCATGATCAAGGTCATCCAAGGTCTAAGTTCAATTCCACACACAAAACTATACCTTATGATCCAAAGCTGAAGCTCTTTATATAAATCTATGTAAAATCAAGTGAACATTGGTCGTGTCCAGTTTTGACCCCAGGGCCATGATTTAAACAAACTTTGTTAAAAACCATTTGACAATGGCACACATCAAATATCTAAGCTCCAGGCTTTGTTGTCTCAAGAAGAAGATTTTTAAACTTTTTTCCCTATATAACTTATAAGTCAATATATAATCAAGTGACCCTTGGGGCAGGCCAATTTCAACCCCAGGGTCAAGATTTGAACAAACTTGGTAGAGGTTCACAAGGCCATGTTACACACCAAATATAAAAACTCCAGGCCTTTTGGTTTCTGACAAAACCCGGGGGCCAATTAACCCCGGCCTTTAAAGTTGGTAGAATTGCACTAGGCCATGTTACATACAAAATATCTAAACTACAGGCCTTGTGTTTATTTTTTTCTAGTTTTTCCTATATAAGTTTATGTAAGATCAAGTGATTCCTGGGGCGAGCTCAATGTTGACCCGGGGTTCATGATTTGAACAAACTTGGTAAAGGTCCACTTGACAATGCCTAACACCAAATATCTAAGCTCTAGGCCTTGCAATTCAGAAAAGACTATTTTTAAAGATTCATTTTAAAAATCTTATTTTTACATCCTATGACCCAGATATGCAATGGACCAGAATCATTTCAATAACTTTAATAGAGCTTCATGCAAGGAACATCACAGCAAAGTTTGATCAAATTTGGCCAAGTGGTTTCAGAGATGTCATTTGAAACAATTATAGATGAAGGATAGCCACTGATCCTAAAAGCTCACTGACCGACCCCGGTGGCTGAGTGGTTATAGCGTCCGCCTTGAGAGCAGGGGTCGTGGGTTCGATCCCCAGCTGCGACATACCAAAGTTGTAAAAAATGGTACTGTTATAGCTCCCTTGCTTGGCGCTCAGCATACAAGTGTAGTTGCAGGACAGGTTGGCCCAGTGTCAGGATAATGTGACTGGGTGCGGTATCATGCCACATGTCTACGGCGTGATACTGCAGTGTGGCAGCACTATATCTGTCTCAAGTAGACATCGTCTCCAAATGACTGAAATACTGTTGGTGGGACATTTAACCAAACAAACAAAAGCTCACTGAGCACTACATGCTCAGGTGAGCTAAAAAGGTTATAGCATGATTGATTACAGACTTCAACAAGTTTTGTAAATGTACCATATGCACTTGAATGTGTTTTCCAGAGTCATGCACTTCTTCACTATAAATTAGTTATATCATCCTTATACTGCCATGGCAATCAGGGCATGAAGAAGATTGCAATTTGGAAAGAGGGGACTAAAAGTACTAAAGAAAAGACATATGAAATCTTCATTAATGCTCAAAAGGTAATTTGTAAATACAATAATACATTGAGCACTGTACTACATTTCAATCTCCCACAAAATCAATATATATCTATGTAAATTTTCACTTCTGGTTTTACATCCCACTGACAGTATGTCATATAGACATTTTATTGACTTAATTCAGATATAGTGCTGACAAAGTACAAGATACATCACCCAGTCCATCCAGTGAAGGAACTACCCTATATCAAACAGGAAGATATAAAAATGTCCAATCCTTCAAGGCCTGTGCTCATACCAAAACAGCTTAAAAGAAGTGTTGAAACAGAATATTTCTAATTAACTCAGAGGAAAGCTCATCAAGAATTGAATCAATTACAAAATTAAAAAGGTATGCCTAATTTTACACAACAAATTTAATGTAAACAAGCATCTAAAAAACTTTGCATGCATTTTGTTTGTTTGTTTGGGTGACAGTATTCCAGTCAGTTGAGGACTTTGTCTACATGAAAGAGTGGCCATACCATAGACATGTGGCATGAAACCACTCTGTCACATTATCCTGACACAAGGCCAACCAGCCCTGGAGCTAACCTTATGAGTATATGCTGAGAGTTACACTAGGGAAATGTTCTAGATGCCCGAGAGCAATATGTTGAGCCCATGGCCTAAAGTGCACCTTTCACCTCTAAGTGTTACCTTGAGACCCAAATCTTGAGCTTGACACATTGAGCAAATCTTACAGCAGAAATCACCTGAAAATCCATTGATCAAGAGATTTACAACCCCAGCACAATGAACTTTGAACTCTACGTGTGACCTTAACCTTGAAGCTTGGACCCCAACTCTTGTGTGAAAGGCTTGGTCTTACTGTGGCAAACATTTGAAAATCCTGCAATTCATGTCTAAGCTATAGCCAGTAATCATGAGCTTTCACCTATGACTTGCGTGACTTTGACTTTGGAGTAAGGGACTCAACTCTTAATGTGTGACACTATGTCAGCATGAAACCTTTGATGTACACCGTATTGAGCTACTGGATGTCTGAAGGTATGTGGACAATGGGCTGACATCGTGACCTAAAATAATGTACCATTTGCATCATTTCACCCATCTAGCTTAAACGCAGCAACTTAATTTCCAAATGGACTTTAATCCCAATGTTAATCGAAAGCTTCTTGTTGTGACACTTATGAAATGTACCAAGTTTCAATGGAGTGTAATCTGCAGTTTTTAAGATATCAACAAAGGCACAAGTTCTCTAAACTTAGTTACTGCTCTCCCCTGAAACACTGATTTCCATTTCTAATAGTAGAGACAATTTTAAGTGCAGGTATTTAACCTCACCTCTGACCTATTTACAAATAATGATGCAAGATAAGATCATATGAATATCTGAACGATTTTCATTGGTAGAATATGTCTATACTCAGGGGAAAAATGAGATGAGACCTAAATGAAATATATGCAAAAGATGCACATTGAGACCTGTTTCATGTCAAACGTTATAAACATCTGAAGTATATTAAAGGCTGTTCCAACATCTCCAAATGACTGAAAGACAATTATATTTGCAATGGAGGGGATGCTTTACAACTTTAATCCCCATCAACTCCAAATATCTTTTTTTTTTTTAAAAAAACACAACTTACTTTTCATTTATCAATGATGAAAAAGATGTCTGATAGAATGTCTAGATAAAACATTATTATATACATCAAGCAGTTATAGATAATAAACAAGTAGCATTTCAGGTAAACCTTGTATAAACAAAAGTTGTCCACTGGACTTTTTTTACACATGTCAATAAAAAAAGAAAAGAAAATATTGCTGCAAAAGATCAATATAGGGGAAATGAACATGTATTAAAAGTTTAAAAAGATTAACTCAAAGGGTATGATGAAAAAGTGAGTTTATACAAAAAGTTTAATCAAGATTCTGAGTCAGAAAAGGGGCATAATTATGAAGGGTGATCATTACGAGGGGTTACCCTAAAATATGTAGCATAAAAACCTTTTGGAATATCAGCCTGAAAGTTTGGAAAATTTTTTTTAAAATTTAAAAAACAGTAATATACCCTCACATTATTTACTGTTTTTCAAAATAATCACACCTGGCTTCCATACATCACTTGTCGCGGTGAACCAAATGCTTGTACACATCAGAGAACCAAGTCTCACCAAGGCCTGAAAGAATCTGCTGTGTACTGTTGAGCAATTCAGCCACTGACTTGACCCATCTACCCTGCAACTTACCTTTCAGTCGAAATTATATTATTTTATTATTGAATGTTATTATTACTATTATTGATATTATTATGATTATTATTATTACAGTTGTTTATTTCTCATAATTAATAATAATAATTTAAACTTGTATGGTCAAGATAAAATACCCGGGAATATGGTAAAGTCCATTGGAGCAAGGTTCGGGGAATACGGTGGATGGGATACTAGCTCCATCAGAGATATAGGTGCATGTCAGGGGCTGTGTGTGCAGGTGAGTTGTCCTCATGAAGTAAAAGGTGGCTGATTGGAAGTCCGGGCCTCCTCTTGTCCAACGCGCAGACAGGATCATTTCTATCTATACTGAGGCACGTCTTGATGTTGTTGATTCACTTTGTGTTGATTATCATCCTCTGGACTCGCCTGTGTGTTTTCTTGCAGATCTGCTTGCCCCCAGTAAATATACTGTGCCATTTTAATACCAAATATCGTAAAACAGCTTTCCTTGAGATGGCTTGCCTACCGTACACACAGTCAGATGAGGCGCAGCTGCATATACGATGCATCCTAATTTTCAGGGTAACTTATTTGTAAAAAAAAAAATCACTTATCGTATGTGGCGAAATCTTGTTTTGAAATTTGTGCCGTCGTACATTTTGACAGACTGAAAGCTATCCGTATGTCACCGGGCTAATCATACCATGAACCGTTTTATTTACACATGGCATAAGATTACCGTTAGACCGTTACATTAACGAGGGGAAGGATAAGGGGTGACACATTTTCATAACATGACATTACTCAACCCTGTCCCTGCATTCTAACACTGGGGACCATTGTCACCTGTCAAAATTCTCCCAACTAACAAACATTACGCAACAATTGCCACCTGTCAAGTTTCTCCTTTACATCATGAGGTCCCGTAAAATAAACTTATTTGTTTATATTGAAAATGGCTTCCATCAAGTTGTTTCAGATTCTCACGATCATTTTATCATGAAATATACTAATAGGATAGCTAATAAGAACAAAAGCAATAACCTGGTATTGTTTATCATGGCTTCTGTAGACTTAATGGCATATATCGTATTTATTGGCTTTCAGTATATCAATTTTCTGAGATTGTATACCGGTAAATTTCACTTCACGGTGATTGAAAAAAGAAACCTGAAAAGCTCTATATCATCAGGGTATGTTTTTACTATACCATATTATTGTTAACACATTTTGCCATAAATTCACGAAAATGACGCCAAAAAATAAAGCAACCGACAAATTGAATAAACTTTTGTTTTGCGTAATTTTTTCACCAAATTTAAGTTTTATACTGAATTTAATTTGAATTTGGTTTTGATTTTTAGGTTGTGTCGCTTATACCACTTCTATACGTTTTCTAACACCATAAAAATGCTATATATTAGTGAGTCACATTTAAACTTAAAAGACATGGATATTAAATCATCATGATTGAAGTTAACATTAAAAAGATATTTAGACAGTCCACATAATGTTGGATAACCCCTCGTATATTTAAGAATTTTTGCCATATTTTCAATGTCAGTCCATATAGACCAGATCGAACACATTTACAGTAAAGTACAACCCTTTTCTAACGGTTTTAGTCAATTTTCAATATTATGACATTATAATCTACTTGATAATGACATTTTGCTAAAACCACCTGTGCATAATTATGTTCGTCAAGAATGGTGGATGATACCATTGTAGAGCAGTGTGCTCTTATCATATTCTACATAAAACTCAGTAATCAATGACAGAGACCAGACAAGATTTACAGAAAGTTAATGGTGAGTCTGCCTTCTCTAAATCTGGCCGTCTGTGATTTCTTTCTCTTTCCAAATATTAAAGATCAGTTACGGGGGTCATAGATTTGATTATCAGAAAGAAACTGGTTGTGCTATTACAGCAGCATTGAAAGTGTTGCCATGTGAGGACTTCCATCACACCTTTGATGTAACAAGTGCATTAGGTCACATGTACAGGGTCTACTTTGAAAAGGAGTTTAGTTTTACTGACTTGTGGTTGAAATTGATAATTTTATAGTTAAAGTTCTTGAATATAATGATCACCTCTTGTATGTCAAAACCTATGCCAGAATTATCTGTAAGTAGAGGTAATGGTCATAAACAGGTATTCCAAGTTTCGAAGAAAATACCTCCAAGGGTTCAATGACAAAGTGAGGTGATATGAAACCTTGAATTGATATTCTAAATAATTTTGTCAAAATCTATGATAGAGTTATACACTCTTGTGTTATCCTCAACACAGGTATCTAATTTCTTGTGTGAAGAAATAATTGAGATGATAGCAATGTTAAACACAACATTTAATATATCCCAAAAGGGCCACAGATATGCAAACAGTATGCATGATGATAAACACATGTGTGAAGTTTGAAGGACATGAACTAATGATAGAGAAGATCAGGCGCGTGCCTAGGCTTACGCAAATACTTCGTCCAGAAAATCTAAAAGTGCCAAAACTGCAATAAAAATCGATGCCGAGGAGAAAATAGTAAAATTATTGAGCATATTTGAACCAGAATTTACCCCCCAGATACCCCTCAGATCGCACCTACGGCATTCTAGCCCCAAAATTTTTTCCGGGGATCATGCCAGACCTCCCTAGCAAGTCTGCATATCCCGAATTTAGCCCCAGGCACGCCCCTGAAGATAATGGCATTGTTAAACAAGACTTGGACACAGATGCCGAAGCCAGGGTGACTACAATAGCTCATCCTATTCTTCCAATAGTCAAGCTAATAAAATTAGATATAGACATTGTAGGGGCAGGATAATGTGCATTAAAGGGGTACACATCATGAAGTATTGGGAAGGTACACAACTCAAGTATGATGACAGCCCCTACATCACAAAATGATGCAAGGTATGATTAAAACATACCATGTATACCGTAGTTTCCTACTATACACACCCGCCTGCATTCCTATCCCTGCAGATAAATATACACCCTTTAAGTATCTTGCAATTATGTTTATAAAAAAAGTTAAAAAATATCTGACAGTATTTTATTTCTGAAGGAGAGTTGACAACGAAGTAATCAACAATGCATCTGAAGTTATGCTACATACCTGTCAAAATAAAAAGCATGCCAGAACTAAATGGTCTATTAACACAAGTGGTTGTTTACAAAAATCGGTAAAAAGCTTTAAACACACCCATGCTAGGAGATAAACTCACTCATCAGGTTTTTTTCAATCTTCATCATGTTGTAGGGTAGGGCCAGAATTATCTATTGTTTCAGACTGGATTCACCTGAACAGGTGCTCACACCTTGCAGTACTTCCTGTATTCCAAATCTTGACACATCAACATAATAAGTATGCATTTTGTTCATAAAGAAATTATATATCATTAAATGTACTTCAAGGCTAATCAAGTTTAATAGTGCTGCATTTTCATCTATTTTGTACATGCAGGCTGATCAGGTTTAAAAATGGTTCCTTTGTCGTGTTAAAAGTACTTGCAGGCTGATCAGGTTTAACAGTAGTACCATTTCATCTCAAAGGTACTTGCAGTCTGATCAGGTTTAACAGTAGTACCATTTCATCTCAAAAGTACTTGCAGTCTGATCAGGTTTAACAGTAGTACCATTTCATCTCACAGGTACTTGCAGTCTGATCAGGTTTAACAGAAGTACCATTTCATCTCAAAAGTACTTGCAGGCTGATCTGGTTTAACAGTAGTACCATTTCATCTCAAAGGTACTTGCAGGCTGATCAGGTTTAACAGTGGTTCCTTTGTCATCTTAAAGGCACTTGCAGTCTGATCAGATTTAACAGTAGTACAATTTCATCTCAAAGGTACTTGCAGTTTGATCTGGTTTAACATCCCACCAACAGTATATCAGTCATTTGGAGTCTATGTCTATTTGAGACAGATAAAGTGCTGTGACATGATACCACACCCAGTCACATTATCCTGATACCAGGCCAACCAGTCCTGGAACTAATCTTATATGCTGAGCGCTTAGCAAGGAAGATATACCAGTACCATTTTTTATGACTTTGGTATGTCGCGGCCGGGGATCCAACCCACGCCCTCCCGCTCCTGAGGTGGACACTCTAACCACTTGGCCACCGGGGCCAGTGTCACCTTTAAGGTCACTAAAGTCTGATCTAGTTTAACAGTAGAAACATTACATCTTCAAGGTATTTGCAGTCTGATCAGGTTTAACAGTAGTACCATTACATCTTCAAGGTACTTGCAGTCTGATCAGGTTTAGCAGTAGTACCATTATTTCTTCAAGGTACTTGCAGTCTGATCAGGTTTAACAGTGGTTCCTTTGTCATCTTAAAGGTACTTGCAGTCTGATCAGATTTAACAGAGGTACCATTTTAAAGATACTTGCAGTCTGATCTGGTTTAACTGTAGAACCATTTCATCTAATAGGTAACTGTAGAACCATTTCATCTAATAGGTAACTGCAGATCTGGTTAACAAAAATGATTTTCTCAATACATGTAGATATCTCCAGTGTTAAAGGGTTTAATACAAACTGAACTACACCAGGATAATCCAAAGAATCAAATTGGAGAGATCAAAATCGGATATTTGAATTATGTCAAAAACTAGCATCCAGGATCCTTCCATTTTAAGTTGTGTATGACCTTAGTCACTCACAGCTTTCAAGCATTCAATTCTCTACTTCAAAAACAGGAAAACCTCTCAATGTTGTAAAAAAAAATTTAATGATTGAACATAACTCTACCGCTTAAGTATTCTAAAACTTAAGCAAAAGTGATATCAATTTTTTGGCAAAAATAAATTACAGGATATAAAAATGTCCCAAACTGTTACTCATCATAATACACCTACATAGCAATAGTGATTGATATTCCAAGATTTTTTGTACTGCCATATTTTTATGGCTATATAAAAATTTACTATTTAATTTACTATTTAATCCTTGTTCAACCGAAGTGCAGGTATTTTATGAAAAGAAGGCTTAAAAATGAATACATGAGATATGTAAGTATATAGCTGAAATTGTTGAAAGTTACTTTATTCAGACATGCTTAGAAAAAAAAGAAGAAAGAAAGAAGTATGGTTTTCAATATAATGAATAAAATGAGTGTTTGCATTTAGTTAGAACTTTAACTAAAATAAAGAAGAAATACAGTAAAAATGGATCAAAATGATCAAAATAAAGCATAAAATTGCATTGTGAAATAGGTAATGAGAAAATTGTATGTAATAATACAAAATCATGAATATTTATGTGCAATTTTATGACTTGATGAATATCATTTCAATGAAATTTTAATTTTATATGAAACCAGGGGAGCTGTTTGATTTGGGTCAGCTCTGCTTGCCAATGATTAAAACAAGAGGGCCAAGATGGCCCTGTGTTGCTCATCTCATTAAGATAGCTGTGTTAGGCAAAATGACAAAAAATCTGGCATCTAAAATGTTTTTCTAACATTTGACTAGGTGGCCTACATTTTGATCCTACCTGAATTTGCACTCAACTGGGAATTCATGCAGTCATCATTCATATCAAGTTTAATGAACACTGGGAAAAAAATGTAGGCTTCTAGTGTGTTCACAAGATTTTTCTAAAATTTGCCCTGGTGACCTACTTTTGACCCTATGTTCCCAGTTTTGAATTCATCCGAGATTTGATGTAAACAAACATTCTGACCAAGTTTAAGGTTAGTCTAAAACTTCCTGGTGACCTAAATGTTAACCCTAAGTGACACAATTTTAAACTCATCCAAGATATCATGTAGACAAACATCCTGACCAAATTTCATGAAGACTGGGCCAAAACTGTTGCCTCTAGAGTGTTAACAATGTTTTTCTAAGATTTGACCTAGTGACCTAGTTTTTGACCCAACATGACCCAATTTAACTCATCCGAATACAAGACAAACATCCTGGCCAATTTTCATGAAGATAGGGCCAAAACTGTTGCCTCTAGAGTATTAACAATGTTTTTCTAAGATTTGACCTAGTGACCTAGTTTTTGACCCAACATGACCCAATTTCAAACTCATCCGAGATATCATGTAGACAAATAGCTGACCAAGTTTCATGAAGATTGGGCCAAAACTGTGGCCTCTAGAGTGTTCAAAGGTTTTTCTAAGATTTGACCTGGTGACCTAGATTTTGACTCCACATGAATCATTTTTGAACCCATGTGAGATATCATGTAGACAAATATCCTGACCAAGTTTCATGAAGATTGGGCCAAAACTGTGGCCTCTAGAGTGTTCACAAGGTTTTCTAAGATTTGACCTGGTGACCTAGTTTTTGACCCACGTGACTTATTATCCAACTCATCCAATATATCATTAAGACAAACATCCTGACCAAATCTATTGAAGATTGGGCTAAAACTGTGGCCTCTAGAGAGTTCACAAGGTTTTTCTTAGATTTGACCGTGACTAGTTTGACCCCATGACCATTGGAACTCATCGAGATACATGTAGACAAACATCCATGACCAAGTTTCATGAAGATTGGCCAAAACTGTGGCATCTAGATGTTCACAAGGTTTTCTAAGATTGACCTGGGACTAATGTTACCCTAAGTGACACAATTTAACATCATCCAAGATATCAGTAGACAAACATCCTGACCAAATTTCATGAAGACTGGCAAAACTGTTGCTCTAGAGTATAACAATGTTTTTCTAAGATTTGACCTGTGACCTAGTTTGTTACCCAACATGACCCAATTTCAAACTCATCCGATCATAGCATAGAGACAAACATTCTGACCAAAGTTTCATGAAGATTGCCAAAAATGTGCCTCAAGCATGTTCACAAGATTTTCTAAGATTTGACCTGGTGACCTAGTTTTTGACCCAACGTGACCAATTATCAAACTCATCC
>CM037777.1:19523714-19573714 GCA_021229015.1 Solen grandis | reverse complement strand
GTGGCAACGGAATGTCTACTAATTACTTAACAAATGTGTTGTTTTGATAGGTACAAATCGATAAATTATGAGGAAAAATAGATCCAATAAATGAAATTTTACTTTTTGTTATGAAGATATGGTCTACACTAGCTCAATTGTAATAAAACAACAACAACAACAACAACAACAACAACAACAACAACAACAACAACAACAACAACAACAAAAAAAAAAACAAAAAAAAAAAACATTACATTAACTGTACATTTCTTATGCAGATCTACTAGATTTAATTCTTATATAGTCCACTAAGTCTGGCTTTTTTTAAAAATATTACATGGTATTGTTTTAGATTTTGGTAGAGAAAAAGGCCACGAAGACATGATATTTGTCTTACTATTGCAATTTACGCAGTAGGTTTTGATATCTAGACATTAGACTAGATTATTTATAGAAAATATAACACGCATTGATATTTTGGCCAGAGTTTTTTAAGCATTTGCTTTTAATCTGCCACTAACCCGTACATTAACTAATCCACCAACTCGATTGTCATAAATAGGAGAAGAAAAAAGAGGGCATAGTTTGGAGAGAGAGAGAGAGAGAGAGAGAGAGAGAGAGATGTTAAAATATTAAATGTAATCAGAGATATAACTATAACTTTGATATAACTTGCAAAGATTTATATAGAACAATAGATTTATTTTTATAAAGTAATATGTTTCAGTGACACGATCGTCAAATACGATCATACCTTAGATGAACATTTATATGGAAGAATAGTCTCCTTTCGCAAATATATCTGAATAACTGAAATGGGAATTAATAGAGATCATTTGAATGTTTTATAATAGCGATGTTTTTATAGATATTTAAATACGATTACTTCGATTTTTAAATGGAATATAACATATTCAGACATTTATAATGTATTCCCATTTCTTAGGCAAAATACGAGTATGGTCGTTGTATGTTCCAACATGACGGTATGAGGCATTACTGTGTAATGGTAATATGAAGCTAGGACCTGTCAACCACGCCCATTTTCACTTCCGCATCAAGCGCATTTCACCTGCATCTTATATGTATACATGCGGTTATACCGAGAAATGATGGAGTCGAATTTTATTGACTTTGGTGTCGCATTTGACCCCCATTTAGCAGCCGATTGAGTTGAGTTTCTATTTTATCATTTTATCTGTTCCCTCTACCGGTTGCTGAAGGGCGGCTAATTATTTTGAGACAGGTTGTGTATAGCTAATTATATGATAAATCAATCTGTTTAGTGATCATTTGCAGACAATTATTTCATTTCACGAATACTTGAGTCTGCAAATCCGGTGATTGTGGGTCCGAACTTGTTTGGTGCAATCATCTTTCGTTTTCATCCATGTCGGTGCAAACCACTGGTGCAACCGATTTCAAAGAAGTCATTATAGCTGAACTAACATCTCAAATGGATTGCTTTTTCTTACAGACCCCCAAGACAACCTTTGTAAACACAGTGAACGAGATTCTCATTGAGAAGAAGCAACAGCCGGCCAAGGAGCTCAACGCCTGGAAACCGCACGTGCACCCTGTAAGAAACATCAACACCAGCACCAAGTAACCATGGCAACGACAGAGCAATGTTTTATGTCACCACTTATCCAACGACACTATTCAGTTTGCGACGACAGCATTAAGTTTATATTTGGTGCAAACAGTGTATATTTTTCATGATACAGTTGACTTTTCAAGATCTTTCTGTTTGATTGACCACTGAATGTTTATCTTTGTCTCATACTCCACCTTCTGTAAAACTTATACAATGGGTATGTCGCTAAAAAACAACAAATATGAGGCTAAAGTTGTTTTGACTGTACCTATTGCGGTGAGAATGTGCTTTTGATAATCACACACATAATTGCTACATGTACTGTAAAATCATTATTTTTTGCAGGACACTAATTTTCGCCGATTTCGTGGATCCACGAATATTTATCCGCATTAATAATTGTCTCTTATATAGACATCACATTTTCTAGGACATAAAACTACGAATAAATACACCCACGAAATACCCTTAGGTACATAATCAACGAAATTTAGTGTCAACGAAAATTAATGATTTTACAGTAGTTCAACTTTATGCATTCTTGGCACGGATAAGGGAATCCGGGTTGCGTTTCTCAAACAAAAAGTTTCAAAAAGTTGCGATGAAGTTTTCCGTTGATATCTTTGCAACCGGATATTGCAAAAAGATATTTCGAAGAAGAGAAAGTACTTTTCAAAGCTGCCTCACGCAGAAACATTGTTAACAAATATGGCGACAAAGTTTCTTAATAGATTATTAAATATGGAAAATGAAACCTGTTTTCGGAGCTATGGAAAATAGTTCCTATGTGACAGATAAATGTATGTATCATTAGATAAATCTTGCAGAATGATATTTGATTTGAAGTGGAAGATAGTATGTTGTTTACGTTAGAAACCATCTTAAAAACAGCGATTTCACTAAAAATCGTTACATAGACCACAAAGAACTAAGTACATTGCAACTTTTTGTCTGAGCGACGCGCCCCTATATCAAACTTATTTATTATATATTTAACCAAAAAAGAAACACAAAGTCACAGGGTCTATAACTTAAACATATTTGAATGCTCTATCAGTTTAACAATTAATCTTTAATCAACTAATTATCCAAATTTCACTAGATTCTAACCAATAATTTACAAGTAATTGAAGCATATTTGATGGCACCCACTAAATCACAAAACAAAAATTAATTGGACAAATCAGGACTGTACGGCGGCCAGTCGAGTTGGTTATTGTTGAGGTTTTCCAGAAAGAATCGACACACTTTGGCTGCATAGGGGCGGGCATTGTCATGCTGAAAGATTAGGCTAAGCTGTTGCACATTTTGGACTGCAACTGAAGATATCACGTTAATTACACAGTCACCTTTAAAGTTCATTATTTTAGGCCAAAGCATATAGTAATGGTTGCACATATATGTTTCCTGTGTTTCTTTTTTGATTGACTATACATCGATTATTTTACAATCATTGTAAAACTGGTACTATTTCCTCCCAACGGCTCCTGGGTTGGACCAGTACTTTGCGCCTGGGAAGGCCATGAAAAATCCTTGTACAATTTTTTTTGTATTTATTTATATCAATACTGTATCATTTTAAATAGAGCACGTACTGTAAAATCATTTATTTTCGTTGACATTAAATTTCGTCGAATCTGTGATTAAATCAATTTCGTGGGCACATATATTCGTGGAACCATGTTCTAGAAAACATTATTATATGAAATAAACAGTTTTCGTGGGGATTAATATTTGTGGATAAAGTCATCCACGAAATCAATGAAAATTAGTTCCTCACGAAAAGTAATGATTCTTCAGTACATGCAGTAGTAATTTAAAATGACTTCATTTATTGGTCAATAAAGTTATAACGACATAGCAAGTGAGCTGCCCCGTGTAAGTGCAGTGCGTGAGAAACATCTGTAGCAATTCTTTAGACAAAATGCCAATCATTTTTAAACGTATATTTATAATTCTTTTCTGTTAAAATAAATACCTGCCAATCCTAATCTTCGTTTCTTAAACTTCCTGAAAAAAGTCCCGCGGAATCGCGGGGATGTTATTTACTGTTGGGATTTGTCTGAATAGATATTAAAATTTATTTACTTTCATCGATCACGATTTAAGTTCTCACAATTTATATTAATCACCCTCGATGGCTCTTGTGGCGGCGTGTGTGGTCAATATTGTGGGAGTAAACCGGAGAGTCCGGAGAAAACCCACGTGTCTGGATGGGCGACCACTATATCCTCTCATGTGTACACGTGACCCTGGGCTGCGTTCAGTTAACAATAACGCTCGCAACTGTTATGGATTTGGTCCCCAGCTTACACTCTATACGATAGGATGAAATATGGATAACGTTATGGACTTTTGATGGTAACTGAACGCACGACAGGAATCGAACCGAGGACGCATTGCTGAGAAGCGAAGCGCGTTACCACTACGCTATCCAGGCACCCCTTCTAAATAAATGTAAACTATATCAAGACCCAGTGTCCATCCACAGGATAGGAGCCACGGATTGCACATTAATAAACCGGCATTGGTGGCATTTGTCTGTGAAGCCGAGGGTTTAGGGTTCGATCACCACCGGGGTTGGGCACGGTCTCTTTGATAAATGACCTATAATTACTTTCTGATGGTCATTCGTCTTCCACCGATGTTCAACTACAGAGATGCAAGCTAAAGTTTCAGTACTGGTCATCCGTTAGCCTTTGATGGCATAAAATGGCATTTGAATTATTAAAATAAAATAGCCCAAGTTTAACCCTTTCCCTCATAGAGGAAACCATGAAAAGACCTATGCGAACAACATAAAACCAGATCAGTCTGCGAGTAACTCGCTGCTCCTCAGTGGTCTGGAAATGAGGATATTGTAATTAAATTTGGTAAGGTTTAACTGTGGTTTTCTGCAGATCAGGCTTTATGTGGTACCTATTGAGTGCGTCAAAATGAGTCTATATGAGGGAAAGGGTTAACACACAAAAAGAAGATAGAATTAATAAGGACTCATTGTTGTCACATGTTTAAAAGTGTGTGTATTTAATTTCAAAAGGGAAGGATAATGTATAGTTGTAGGATTGGAAAATAATGGCTGTAGAAATCCGTTGTCTGTTTAATACTGGTGTGACAATATTAACATTGAATCGGGTAAGTCCCCATTATTACTGCAGTTTTTTATAGCCTATGTCCATATACCATGCTGTTCACGAGTACCTAATGTTGTAGGTATACGCAAATATCGTGATTTATTCGAAACGACAGACTACATCGTCTTCCTTCCGAGCATTCGTATAAACGTCCCACAACATAATTAACATGACGCCAAAACGCCCCGAAATGAATATGCATATCGGTTTAACCAGTGAAAAGCTGTACAAACCTCCGACAAACAAATGCACGTGAATCTTGCTTTCAATAGTTACCTTAAGTCGATAACCTCCGACAAACATTTGGGGCGGGGATATACCTGTTTTGGCGTCATGTTAATTGGATAACTCCTCAAAGATTTATAAAAGGAGCCGTGCACCCATGTCACGTGCCTGCGAGGCTAGTCGAGGTTCCACCCATAAATGTAGACGTATTTTTAACAATACGTAGAGCTCCCAAGAAATGTTACTATTTAAGATTTATTCAATTTCAGTGGATTCACCACCATACATTCTCGCAAACTGAAATTTTATGCATTTTTGAACCCAAAATGATACACTTAATAAATGGTTACTAAATAACTGTGGGTGCCTGGATAGCGCAGTGGTAACGCGCCTCGCTTCTCAGCAATGCGTCCCGGGTTCGATTCCTGGTCACGTGAGAGGGTACAGTGGTCGCCCGTCCCGGCACGTGGGTTTTCTCCGGTTTCCTCCCACAATAATGACCAAATACGCAGCCACCAGAGCCATCGAGAGTTATTTATTATAATTTTTTTCGTAATCGATGTAAAATAAATACAATTTAGATAACTGATACTCTATATACATAGTGTTGTTTGTAACGGCGTCGAATTCGAAAGAAGAGAGAGAGAGACAGAGAGAGAGAGAGAGAAATGTGTGTGTGTGTGTGTGTGTGTGTGTGTTCCTTACTATTCAGTCAACTGGTACTATCGTGCATTATAAAGATTCTTAAAAAGACGGTCACATGTGATGTTTTGACAAAGAATATGCCCTCCTGTGGTCACGATCTGCTTGAATTTTGTTCGCTGGTAATTCTGCTTTCCCGCATGTGTTGTTCTGTGCATTTTATGCGATGTGATACAGGACATCGAATGTCATCATATTAAATACACAGACTAAACTATTTAACGATTTGACCGATTATTGATGCACGTGCTTATCGGGTTCAATGGAGCCCCACGACATATGGCTCGCAGTGTATCAACCACACTTAGCGCTAAGTCATATTAAATATTCACATGTTATTTTCATCATCCTTGGTTCTCTTATGAAAAAAAATATCCCTCAAAAAATTAATTTCTTTTGTCGGTTAATTAAAGGCTCATTATTTCTCAGAGTGTGTAATAATTTCAATACCAGAAATGCTTCGCAATTAAACGAGATTGTAAAGTTACCTAAGTGTGTGTGTGTGTGTATGTGTGTGTGTGGAGTGGCAAAACAGTAGCAGATTTCCATTTCAAAGGGATATATCTTCCATTAACGATTTGTTGAATAGCATACATAACGGTGTGGAAATGGTTAATCTATTTTTTTTTTTAATTTTGTGAGATATAAAATCCGGACCTACAGCTTTGTAAGCTTCCAATACTTTGATTAAATCTTCAATTTCAGACCACATATCCGATTTCCGCTGACTGTGCATCGCATAAAAAAACATCAATTTTATTATTTTGGATATGTTTTAACACTACCTTTGTTTACATTTTATAATTGGCGGGCATATCCGACGATGGTCCGCCAGAATTCGGAAATGCGAACATAATCAGGTGAGACGAGACTGAAGTGTGGAAAGCATATGTACACGGAACATTTAGAGGAATCCGAATACCTAGAATGAGAGCTTATTTTGTTCTGTATTAAAGCAGCACTGATGGTCATTGACTAAGAATTTTATTTTTACCTTTCTCCTTGTGTATTACGTCTATCAATACCCATCTACAGACACATGGTCACCCAATACAACATTCCTTGATTGTAAGAAAAAGTGGGGGATTTTTCCATCACAGGCAGTAACGTTACGAACAGTATTAAACCTATAATTCACGCAGTGATCACACACACACACACACACACACACACACACACACACACACACATCGAGTAAGTGGATATATGCGCAAGCTTGTACGAATTTGGTGTTATTTTTACAACCTGATATGGTCAAACTTCCTTACCATCGTTGAGAAAGAAATGCGAGTCTTGCAAAAATACAATAAGGAAAGGTTTTTTTTCATGGTTTATTTTCAATCAAAACAAGTGTGAGCGAGTATGGTAACAAATTGTCAAGTTCTCAATTCGGACCCCATACAACTCCATAACAATCATACTAAAACAACAACTTAAATAAATTAAATCGAAATGTGTATAAAGCCAACGTCTTTGGTATGGAACAACGTCTTTTTTTGTAGAACTATTTTATTCAGACGAAAATAAATGAAAAAAATATCATCCGCGTGGTATGATATTGTCAAAATTTATCCATACCAAAATACTTTTGATATACCTTTTTTCAGTCGAAAAATAAGCTTGGGGCTACACTGGATTTTAAACGACGGGTAGAAAACATGGAAAGTATCACAACCTGGAATTAGTCCAGTAACATTCCACATACATACTGTGAACATGTAGAAATCGAGTTTGGTATCGATATCATCAAATGATCGTGATATTGCGATACATATCGCTTACTATGATAGTCTTTGATGTTATTATGCTGAGTTTATCTACAGGTCTAGGGCTAAACAACTTTATTATTTTGCACTCTAAAATGGCTGCTTCAAGCACATAAATACAGTTGAACTTGTTCATAATTACTAGCAGTCAATTTTTAAATCTTCTGGCAATTTCAGTGCATATATAATCAAGGGATCTAGCATAACGAAAATCGTGATATATCGCGATATCTCGAGGATACCACCCAAAATATGGACTCTGGTAAATATGCAATTATTGATGTGCATTTTTAACTATCACATGTGCATGACACTCCTTTCTGAATGTGGAAGACAGTACTCTACATTCGAGCTTGACATAAAATGTTTGTATCTACTTCAACAATATTTCTTAGTCTTCACAATCTCACCATCTGGGTTTACTTAATACGTCTAATGATATCTGTTGGATCTGCCAAATATCTATATCGAGATCTTGATCGGTATTCACACACGATAAATTGCACGTTCCTATCTGCGTAGTGCTTTTTTCCCTTCTTCTTCTGTGTAGATTTTGGAAGACGGAAAATCACAGAGTATATTTTGAAAATATAGTTATCGTATCAGATCTCTTACATCAACACCCAATACACACACACATAAAAAAGAAGAAGACATACTAAAAGAAGTTCGGTCACTTACAACGTTAATTCTATACACACGGTTACAGCATCACGTAATTATCTTTCATACTAGTACATCATTAATTGATAACTACTAATACATTTCGCACACTTCTTACAAGATCTGTTTACTCTCTGATATTAATAAAGTTGCATTAGATAAAATATAAATTTAAGAGATTAATTATATTTACATTTTGTGAGAAAAACATGTGCGTCAAATTTCGTGATAGTGTGAGTCGATTTAGTAAGACGAAGTAAGTATTTTACCGGAAGATGTTGAATAAATTTAACGCCATACGCTCAATTATTTCCTACCATAAAACATGATTCGTGTTAAAATCTGATAGATGCGTAAAAATGATCGAATTGAAAGAATTGTTTCCTGTGATATTACGAATTAATTGCGTTCAGAGTAAACAAGAAATGTACAATAAATTTATTTTTTGTGCAGTTTCTATGTTACAAATGTACAGCATGTTAACCCTTGCACCCTTGCAGTTTCTATGTTACAAATGTACAGCATGTTAACCCTTGCAGTTTCTATGTTACAAATGTACAGCATGTTAACCCTTGCACCCTTGCAGTTTCTATGCTACAAATGTACAGCATGTTAACCCTTGCACCCTTGCAGTTTCTATGCTACAAATGTACAGCATGTTAACCCTTGCACCCTTGCAGTTTCTATGCTACAAATGACGTTCTTCATAAATCTAAATATACATAGAGTATGGTATTATGCAAGACTTGAAATCTTTATTCGCAACACAGACTAGCATATTTATAAATAACAAACTTTCATTTTTTTTACCATTTATCTAAAGCATGTATATTTTTAAATTTATGTTTTTTCTATTCGTCACACAATCAGTCATGAACATTACCAGAAAATAAATAAATAAATAAATAAATAAGTCTTAATTGATAAATTAATCAATTAATGTAGTAAAATCTCGTTTTAAGACCCCACAGAATTACGACCACTTCGCTATTGAGGACCTTTACTTTCAGGACACATCTTTAAATTCACCTGATAATCAGACCACGTCATTATTCAGAATTCAAATCAATTCATCACAGTCCCGATGGTGGTCTGATTATTGAGACTACACTGTAAAAATACATACACACATACATAACCCTTCTGAATCACATATACACTAATAATTATATGTGTGCTAACTTATTTAGCACGTTTCATACTGATTCTAATAGACTTAGCACTCATGAAATAGCTCACATAATCATATTTATATATTTTTCTTAGTATTTTGTTATTGCACACACCTTTAAGGACGGTTGGTTTAGATACTGATTATTAAAAATAATTTATCTGCGGACACATTTCATAACAAATGAATAAATAAATGTATTTAGACTTTCAAAAGAAGACATTGAAGGAGAAAACGTATCTGTAGTTTCTTAGTCTACATGAGGCAAAAATAAATGTGCTTAATTCAAAATTATTGTTTATAACACGGAAAACTGGTAGTGCACAAGCTCACCAGAAATTGATATGATATACAAAATCGTTTAAGATGAAAGAGATGGAAGTTGCATAGATATTTTTCTTACACCTGTGATTCTACAGAAAAGTTCTTATCTTAAACATTTTTTTTTTCATATATAAGTCCTGTGCACTCTAAAAGAGATTAATACATGTGCACGTTCACATTTTTTCTTCTTACACATCATTTACCACCGATTAAGCCATAAAGGTATTATCAAAAGCACACACAATAAATATGACTCCACTAATTCAAGAAATTCATAAATCTGCATGAGATTCAAGGATAGAATATAAGGAATCCAGTTTATCTCTTAACGGCAAAAAAGTCGGTTTTATTTTTTTTAATGAGTATACGTATTACTCATGCCTCATTAAATATACTGATTAATGTAAAATGCTTTAGAGAAGAATGTAACTAAACACTGGAAGAAAATTTCAAAGAAAAAAAAAACAAAAACAAAAAACATGATAATTTTTATGAAGTATAAAGGTGATATTCTCTCGTTTTTGAGTTCTTAGTTATGTCCTTTACTTCAGAATGTTCATAAATAAAAATGATATCAGAATACTAGAACATCAAGTGAGCTTTCATAAACGAAATATAAATATTAATTTAGCTCTTAAAGGAAATGATACGATGATTTAATTAAATAATTTGTTAATTTGTTACTTCTACCTAAAATTATCCTGATTTTTGTACTTTAGCTTTCTTTTCTGCCTCGGTATTTTTACCATCTTCTTCGTCACCAAATACTGAACTTTTTACCCAATCAAAAAGATCTATTTCTTCCTCGTGCTCAGTATGGATATGTACTTTATTCTCAGCGTTTGCTTGATTAACATTGTGTTTACCTTTAACCTTTTTCACCGGCTTATTCGCAGTGCTGGATTTTGGAATGTTTTTTATTATTTTCTTACGTGGAGTATCATCGTCTTCGGAGAGAAAGATATCGGATATGGTACTAAACAATTTTCCAAATAAACTCTGACTCTTTTCATCATTATCGTCATCATCGTTTTTGTCACCAGACTTTCCGGTATCATCGTCGTCTTCTGAATCTGGAATTCCGTCATTGTCGTCATCGCCATCCATAAAATCAGGAATACCGTCGCCGTCGGAATCTGGCAAATTGTCAGGGATTCCATCTCCATCAGCATCAGTATCAAGATGGAAGGTCTTACATTGTCAATATCATCATCTAAATAATCTGGAATTCCGTCACCGTCAGTGTCTTTTTCCAAAAAGTCCGGGATACCATTGCCATTTGCATCTGAATCTAAATGATCAGGAATACCATCATTATCATCGTCATCATCAATGTAATCTGGAATACCATCACCGTCAGTATCGATTTCTTGGTGTCAGAGGTCACCATCGTCATCATCATCTTGGTCATTAGGAATGCCGTCGCCATCAATATCATCATCGAGGTAGTCAGGTATACCATCGCCATCTGTATCTTTTTCCCTGTCATCTGGAATACCATCTCCATCGTCATCGTCATCTTGATCATTTGGAATGCCATCACCGTCAATGTCATCATCAGATCGGAATGCCATCCCATCGTATCTTTTCTTTTCATAGGAAACCTCACCGTCGTCATCATCACTTGGGATGCCGTCTCCATCAGTATCTTTTTCTTTATCATCGGGAATTCCATCGCCATCATCGTCGTCATCTTGATCATTAGGAATACCATCACCATCAATGTCATCATCAAGATAATCTGGAATTCCATCGCCATCAGTATCTTTCTAAGAAATTTTGGGTCACCATCAATATCATCATCAAGATAATCAGGTATTCCATCACCATCAGTATCTTTTAGTTTAAACTGATTAATTTTGAAGTCATGATCTAAAAAATCAGGGATCCCATCACCATCTGAATCATTTTCTTGGTCGTCTGGAATTCCATCACCATCATCATCATCATCTTGATCATTTGGAATTCCATCTCCATCAATATCATCATCCATGTAATCAGGAATACCATCGCCGTCAGTGTCTTTTTCAAGATTATCGGGAATTCCATCTCCATCGGCATCATTGTCCAAATAGTCAGGGATCCCATCACCATCATTATCTTCTTGATTATCTGGTATTCCATCCCCATCATCGTCATCATCTTGATCATTTGGAATGCCATCACCATCGATGTCATCATCTTGGTCGTTTGGAATACCATCACCATCGATGTCATCATCCAGATAATCTGGGATCCCATCACCATCAGTATCTTTTTCTTTATCGTCTATTACTCCGTCGCCATCATCATCGTCATCTTGATCATTTGGTATTCCGTCTCCATCAATGTCATCATCAAGATAATCAGGAATGCCATCGCCATCCGTGTCTTTTTCCATGTAGTCTGGTATTCCGTTTCCATCTGTATCTCTCTTCCATCGGTATGCCATCATGTCTCGTATAAATTTGGAACCTTCACATTGATGAGCCTCTTCTTTATCTGGTATGCCATCCCCATCATCATCATCGTCTTGGTCGTTTGGAATACCATCACCATCAATATCATCATCAAGATAGTCAGGAATTCCATCCCCGTCAGTGTCCTTCGTTTTATCGTCTTCTTCCGTTCCCCAGAACCCCAAAATTTTGCGCTTACAGAATGTGCAGGTTTCCTAAAACAGAATGTTTTATTAATTAAGCTTGATATATATCTCGTTAAGGGTACAGATAATATATCAAGTTAGTTGGTGCGACATGCACATAACATACTTTGGGGGGAGGGGGCAGGGGCACAACGTTCAGTCTAATTAGTAGAATAATTATCTGCAAACCTTCTATAAATATGTCATGCTATACTGAATAAACTAACCTTAAAAGCTGGGGATTACATGCTGATGTGCACTGTAATTGTCATACAATGTTTCAATTTAAAAAAAAAAGAAAAAAAAAAGAAAAAAAAGAACGGCGATGTATTGTATGCAAAAAGTATTAATTGTGTGGTCTCAATGTAATCATGCCTGATAACATGCGAAATATGCAGAATTTATTTCGCCTTGCAGAATAATGCCATGGATTTTGAAAGCATTTTTATGTATATATAAATAACTCAAGTATGTTTTCTTTATCCAATGAAATATATAAAACAAATTGTAAAGGCGCTTGAATGAATTACAAACTTTTTGGCTCACTTTATTTTTTTCTTTATTTAAAAGGCCGTGTTAAAAGTAAAGCCAATTAGACGCGCAGCGACGCTAAATGACCAGGGTGGTACTCGCGTACACAGGCAGCATAATGGAGGGGGGTTTGTATAAGGTTTAGTTAACATTTTGAAAAAAGCAGAACTTATCCTACTAGTCTACTAGTTTGCCCTTACGTTTATGTGCAGATCACGTAGTGGGTGGGGTTTTATCTAGTACAGTGTCAAAGAAGTTGGATATAACATATATGTTATCTGCATGATGTATTGACTTAATCTACATTATAAGGATTACGAAACAAATTCTCAGAACTTAACTAAACCACAAAAGATGACTCTGTGACAGCGGATGCGATCAGTAATGTGTGAAGAAACCAGAATATTCTGAGAGGAAAAAAGAAACTGCGAAGACATGCGACAACCTAACTATCTCATGTATGCAACGAGACGTCGAACCCAGGACAAAATGGTAAGAGGGGAATTTCGTTACCACTGCGCTATCCAAAACCCCTGTTGGAATGTGTTGTTGTATACGTATCGGATAGATCCATGATGATTTATCTTCCTGGCACATCAATACAGGAATAGTATGCACTTGATAATGTTTCACAATGATGACATTTTCATTATAATATCTATATAATATTGCATGCCTAGAATACTCATACATCTAAATTTATTTAATAAAAAACATTCATAACATATAATGACTTAATTTCTAGAAACATGTATATCAAGAATCGTAAAATCTCAACACTTCTTGTATAGTTTATTTTCTTTCTCTTTTGTATATTATGTCGCATGCCATTTTGCATAAAATATGTCGCATGTCATTTACAAATAAACTATGTTTATAAACTTAATGAAATGAGACAAACACATTACTTATAATACTTTTTATTCTATTCATTTTTACATTAAAAAATCTGGTTATGACAGGAATACATACATGATAATAGATTTTTGCGAGGACTTTCAGCTACTGCCAAAAACCGTACGCAAATATTAGTACGAGCACGTACGACTTGTACATATATCGTTGAGTTAACTTGCATATGTTACTTTTCATGTCAACACTAGAAAAAATGTTATCACAATTTAAGACCAAAAAAAAAAAAAATAATAATAATAAAAAAAAATAAAAAAATAAATAAATAAAAAAAAGCTTGCCTAAGACCGACTCCATGGTATATATTTAGACTTTGAAACTTTATATATATATACCGTTGCGTAGAGCTAAGTAAAAGAAAAAAACCTTTACGTTATAGCAATTTACTCAGGCAGCTATCTCCGGTTATTATCTTTATAAGTGCATAGGGCAGGAATTCAGTTAAAACTAAATGTAAATCTATTTTGTGATATAAGGGTGTCTTGTTATTATAGCATCAAAGTGCTCTCTCTCTCTCTCTCTCTCTCTCTCTCTCTCTCTATATATATATATATATACACACACACACACACAGATCGACAGGTAGATATAGCTTAAGCGCCAATTAAAACATGGACAAATCTACATGTAGATTAATAAAAAACAAACAATAATTAATGAAAAAGGTTTTATACAAACACAACTATGCAAAACGTAATATATCGACTATAAAATTAATTTCAATCCCAGTCGTTTCAAAAAAACGCTTGGAACGAATACTTAAACTTTCAATACCGGTTTATATGATTATATATCTGATGGCAACTACAAGCACAGTGAATTATTTTCTGCATTTATTTTGAATTAAAGGTATAATAAGGTTATGCTGGGGACATAAATTTCGACAATTTCTGAGAATCAGCAAGCTTTCAGTATTCGCTAGAATATATATCATTACTCACTGTTTAACTGAATATTTAGTACAATGAAATTTATCTATCCGTATTAGGCAAAACTTAAAACTTATACAGCTCCAAACACAAGTTACGTGATGATCCGTGTCCATTGAATATTGAGAGTAAACAACCCCTTGTTTGAAACGATGCAATACTTGACAGTGTTGGCTCGTAACGTCTCAGTGTTGATATCCACTAATTCAAGTTTCTATTAATTTTGCTCATTATCTTTATATTAATAACAAAAGTCACACATTTATACCCGCATTTTAATGGCAAGAATAATTTAGATTGAAAGGTTTGCATGAATCTTGATGTGATGCTATGAAGCCAAACACCATCGTCACACAAGCGCTTCTTGGTCTGAAATAATTTTGAAAATGAAAATAAAATTTATAATGTTCTTTCTGATATCTTTTATTTTACTACTTATCAAAATGAAATATGTTGCATCATAACAGGTATTGATAAATAACGTGATTTAAAGAGAGTTGCTGTTTTGGTGTTTCGGTCATATACGAGTAGAGACAACCAGCTATTACGAGTGTAGGAAGATACAGTCATCTTGATAAAATCCGAGTTTCTATAGTTACAGCGGCGAAGGAATAGGTGACAGTAAGTCAGTCACTATATCATTTATATAAAAGTGTCAACCACCCAACCGTTCTATTTTAAAGTAAATGGCTATAACTTAAAAAAAGAGAAAGAAAAAAAAAAAGAATACATATATACTACATGTTCTGAGCATATATATTTCTGTTCCTCAGTTGATAAAAGGTATTTTAATTTTTTTAAAATTCTTTATTGACAATAAAACCTTCTTGAATGGATTTCACTGTCTGGGTCATCATCTGGAAAATTTTCGTCATCATCTTGATCGTCGGGGATACCGTCATTGTCATCATCATTGTCATCTTCGCCGGGAATACCATCTCCGTCAGTGTCTCTCTCTTCATGATCGGGTACACCGTCATTGTCATCATCTGTGTCTAAGTCATCAATGATACCGTCGCCGTCCGAGTCTTTCTCATCACTGTCTTTGATGCCGTCATTATCGTCGTCGTCATCTTGGTCGCGGGGATACCGTCATTGTCATCATCATTGTCATCTTCGTCGGGAATACCATCTCCGTCAGTGTCTTCTCTTCGTCATTGTCATCATCTGTGTCTAAGTCATCAATGATACCGTCGCCGTCTGAGTCTTTCTCATCACTGTCTTTCATGCCGTCATTATCGTCGTCGTCATCTTGGTCGCCGGGGATACCGTCATTGTCATCATCATTGTCATCTTCGTCGGGAATACCATCTCCGTCAGTGTCTCTCTCTTCATGATCGGGTACACCGTCATTGTCATCATCTGTGTCTAAGTCATCAATGATACCGTCGCCGTCTGAGTCTTTCTCATCACTGTCTTTGATGCCGTCATTATCGTCGTCGTCATCTTGGTCGTCGGGGATACCGTCATTGTCATCATCATTGTCATCTTCGTCGGGAATATCATCTCCGTCAGTGTCTCTCTCTTCATGATCGGGTACACCGTCATTGTCATCATCTGTGTCTAAGTCATCAATGATACCGTCTACCGTCATTGTCATCATCATTGTCATCTTCGTCGGGAATACCATCTCCGTCAGTGTCTCTCTCTTCATGATCGGGTACACCGTCATTGTCATCATCTGTGTCTAAGTCATCAATGATACCGTCGCCGTCCGAGTCTTTCTCATCACGGTCTTTAATGCCGTCATTATCGTCGTCATCATCTTGATCGTCGGGGATACCGTCATTGTCATCATCATTGTCATCTTCGTCGGGAATACCATCTCCGTCAGTGTCTCTCTCTTCATGGTCGGGTACACCGTCATTGTCATCATCTGTGTCTAAGTCATCAATGATACCGTCGCCGTCCGAGTCTTTCTCATCACTGTCTTTAATGCCGTCATTATCGTCGTCGTCATCTTGGTCGTCGGGGATACCGTCATTGTCATCATCATTGTCATCTTCGTCGGGAATACCATCTCCGTCAGTGTCTCTCTCTTCATGATCGGTACACCGTCATTGTCATCATCTGTGTCTAAGTCATCAATGATACCGTCGCCGTCGAGTCTTTCTCATCACTGTCTTTAATGCCGTCATTATCGTCGTCGTCATCTTGTCGTCGGGGATACCGTCATTGTCATCATCATTGTCATCTTCGTCGGGAATACCATCTCCGTCAGTGTCTCTCTCTTCATGATCGGGTACACCGTCATTGTCATCATCTGTGTCTAAGTCATCAATGATACCGTCGCCGTCGAGTCTTTCTCATCACGTCTTTAATCCGTCATTATCGTCGTCGTCATCTTGGTCGTCGGGGATACCGTCATTGTCATCATCATTGTCATCTTCGTCGGGAATACCATCTCCGTCAGTGTCTCTCTCTTCATGATCGGGTACACCGTCATTGTCATCATCTGTGTCTAAGTCATCAATGATACCGTCGCCGTCCGAGTCTTTCTCATCACGTCTTTAATCCGTCATTATCGTCGTCTCATCTTGATCATCGGGGATACCGTCATTGTCATCATCATTGTCATTCATTGTCATCATCTGTGTCTAAGTCATCAATGATACCGTCGCCGTCCGAGTCTTTCTCATCACGGTCTTTAATGCCGTCATTATCGTCGTCTCATCTTGATCATCGGGGATACCGTCATTGTCATCATCATTGTCATCTTGTCGGGAATACCATCTCCATCAGTGTCTCTCTCTTCATGATCGGGTACACCGTCATTGTCATCATCTGTGTCTAAGTCATCAATGATACCGTCGCCGTCTGAGTCTTTCTCATCACTGTCTTTAATGCCGTCATTACGTCGTCGTCATCTTGGTCGTCGGGGATACCGTCATTGTCATCATCATTGTCATCTTCGTCGGAATACCATCTCCGTCAGTGTCTCTCTCTTCATGATCGGGTACACCGTCATTGTCATCATCTGTGTCTAAGTCATCAATGATACCGTCGCCGTCCGAGTCTTTCTCATCACGGTCTTTAATGCCGTCATTATCGTCGTCGTCATCTTGGTCGTTCGGGTACACCGTCATTGTCATCATCTGTGTCTAAGTCATCAATGATACCGTCGCCGTCTGAGTCTTTCTCATCACTGTCTTTAATGCCGTCATTATCGTCGTCGTCATCTTGATCGTCGGGATACCGTCATTGTCATCATCATTGTCATCTTCGTCGGGAATACCATCTCCGTCATGTCTCTCTCTTCATGATCGGTACACCGTCATTGTCATCATCTGTGTCTAAGTCATCAATGATACCGTCGCCGTCCGAGTCTTTCTCATCACGGTCTTTAATGCCGTCATTATCGTCGTCATCATCTTGTCTCGGGATACCGTCATTGTCATCATCATTGTCATCTTCGTCGGGAATACCATCTCCGCAGTGTCTCTCTCTTCATGATCGGTACACCGTCATGTCACATCTGTGTCTAAGTCATCAATGATACCGTCGCCGTCCGAGTCTTTCTCATCACGTCTTTAATGCCGTCATTATCGTCGTCGTCATCTTGTCGTCGGGGATACCGTCATTGTCATCATCATTGTCATCTTGTCGGGAATACCATCTCCGTCAGTGTCTCTCTCTTCATGATCGGGTACACCGTCATTGTCATCATCTGTGTCTAAGTCATCAATGATACCGTCGCCGTCTGAGTCTTTCTCATCACTGTCTTTAATGCCGTCATTATCGTCGTCGTCATCTTGGTCGTCGGGGATACCGTCATTGTCATCATCATTGTCATCTTCGTCGGGAATACCATCTCCGTCAGTGTCTCTCTCTTCATGATCGGGTACACCGTCATTGTCATCATCTGTGTCTAAGTCATCAATGATACCGTCGCCGTCTGAGTCTTTCTCATCACTGTCTTTAATGCCGTCATTATCGTCGTCATCATCTTGATCGTCGGGGATACCGTCATTGTCATCATCATTGTCATCTTCGTCGGGAATACCATCTCCGTCAGTGTCTCTCTCTTCATGATCGGGTACACCGTCATTGTCATCATCTGTGTCTAAGTCATCAATGATACCGTCGCCGTCCGAGTCTTTCTCATCACTGTCTTTAATGCCGTCATTATCGTCGTCGTCATCTTGATCGTCGGGGATACCGTCATTGTCATCATCATTGTCATCTTCGTCGGGAATACCATCTCCGTCAGTGTCTCTCTCTTCATGATCGGGTACACCGTCATTGTCATCATCTGTGTCTAAGTCATCAATGATACCGTCGCCGTCTGAGTCTTTCTCATCACGGTCTTTAATTCCGTCATTATCGTCGTCATCATCTTGGTCGTCGGGGATACCGTCATTGTCATCATCATTGTCATCTTCGTCGGGAATACCATCTCCGTCAGTGTCTCTCCTTTCATGATCGGGTACACCGTCGTTGTCATCATCCTTTTCGAAGATATTAATGTTCCCATTAACGTCAGAATCCTTGCAGTCGGTGTCATCTTTTCCTTGGCAATATTTATTTTCGTTGTTTATTTGATTGTCCATTTCATTATTCTCTTGAACATCCTCCTCCTCCGATTGAACCCAGAGAATTTTCTTCGACACGTTTTACATATCTGAAAAGAATCAATGTTCCGTAGGTGAAAAAGTATAACACAAATCATGCCATAAACTATGATTCTAATCGCATTCAGATAAAGAAAGACAAGAGTCGTTCTTGTTTTCTAAATACGAGGATTGAATATAAATCATTAATCTTCAATTGCCCTTTTATATGGCGATACTTAAATTCCTCACCTTAGAGAAAAGAATAGTTCTTTTCCAGTGAAACAGATTTCAGTTTGTTAGAGCTGTATTGCTTATTTTACATTGCTTATCCAAGTATAAAATATATGGATATATATAATTATACATTTGGGTTAACATTGAATACAAATCTATATTACATCTACAGCTAAAGAGGTTGTTCCGTTTTATAAAGTAATGAATATTGAAATGAACAAATTACTTACCTCTCTTCTTCCTACTTATTACGTAACTCGGACAAAGCAGAACGACGATGATGATGATAAAAACTGATTCGCAGTGAATCATTTTTAGAAGCGAAAGCTTCAAAGTCAGACAGTGGATTTTCTACTTACAGTCACATTACCGCCTCTTATCCAAACATTCGCGTTGAAAAATAGTACCATTGGTTGTATAAGTCAACATTACAGTTTTGGAAAAGGTAGATATATTGCAGGATTTTGAAAGCATTGGGTAAAATCACAATTTCTGGGCAAATAAAACTGTAAAAGAAGCAAGTTTATAATTCAGTGTTCATCCGCGGTTTAATTCATAAAACTACCTATAAATAACCTTATTTGCACATCATGTTTACGGTTGTGATATTAGCTCAATTGGTATAAGAATGTCGTTCAGTACTTTTTTCTTGTAAGGGTCTATTCCAGCTGAGACCTTTTTTTTTCTCCCCCCCCCCTTTTTTTTGTAACTCTTATTTTTTTTAAATACTTGGGTTATATATTTAGAATTTTTAATTCTTGTTTTTATACATCGATTATTTTGCATTTGTTTATTTGTATTTGGTTCCTTTTGATTTAAATCATAGACCATAGGACGCTGATATTGTTCAGTGAAAAAAAAAAAAAAAAAAAAAAAGAAAAAAAAAAAAAAAAAAAAAAGAAAGAAAAAATTACCTCTCTCTTTATAATTTATAGAGAGGTCTATTTTTTTTTTAAATTTGAGGGTCATTGCCATAGACGGGTTCGGTTATGCGGTCAAAACAGTAGAATGATGGGAGGGACAGTGTGTTTTAATGTAAGCCATCAATTGAAACAATTTTCTTGTTAGAGTCTCAATGACTGTAGTGTCTCTAGTCGCACGCATCTGTATGTCACAACTCAGAAAGTACTTTAGGGATTGAGTTTATACTTTATACAATGGTCAAACTTTACTTACCTCTATATAACTCTACCTTGCTTCATCTCTATTACTTACTTGTATGGTGAGATTGTGCTTTTCTTGATCATATTTTAAAAATCGTTGAAGGCATTGATATCATTCTTTACACATGGGAAGGATATACACATGGGAAGGATGTGAAGTGAGAAAGAACAATAACTTTATCTTATCCCATTTTCTTGCTTATCTAATAAAATTATACCTGTTTGCAGCAAATTCATGAAGTATTAAAGGTATTGAGAGGATCAATACTAAGAACCAATATTCCTTATCCATTTTTGTTAAACTTGACAAAGACCATAAACCACAATACCACATTTTTTTAAAGGGATTGATTTTATTATTCACACATTTAAACTTTCGCTTCTGATAGTGCTCTCGGTGCTTTGATCTGAATATCTAATGCGCTAACATTATTTGATTGGATATATCTCTTTGGAAATATAGGATATTAGAAAAAACAAAATGTTTACAAATGCATAAGAAGTTATTTATTTTAGCAGAGATTCGCTTATTGGTTGCGTCAGAGATGTGAGTACCTACGGTTGACTGTTTAATGTAGCTTCGTGTTTGTGTAAAGACTTCATTAAACGCGAAACAATTTTATCATGTTTCTTTACATTAGATATCGTATATCTTAGCCGGTAAGCCCAAGTGCTATTTTAAACGACTTCGGTACGCCATGGTCGGGAATGGATGCTTCAGAGCCGGGTATATTATATCTTTTATAGATGGTCAAATTTCGATTGTGTACGGGTCGTTACTGTCAGAGGCCCTTTTCCGAAGGACTATAGTCCTTTGGGTCTTTTTATTTTAGGTATTATATAGTCCTTTGGGGGTTAAAACCCTGATAAATTTTTAATATATCTTAATTAATATGGTTATATGTATTTTACCAAATTACATACATTGTTCTAGATATTCGGTAGCAACTCTGTACCGAAGTTTGTTAATTGTTACAGCAATATAAATGAATTTATGTTTCCTAAGGCCAAATAATAATCACAAATGCCTGTTCACTGGTAATAACTGCACATTCCACGCCCTGTCTGGTATGAAAACTTTACATATAAAAGTATCTTATTAAGGTTCTATTACTGATTTTGTTAAATTTGTAAAAAAACATTTTCAGACTTAAAAAATCACTTTTATCATCCAATGTAGATACAATGTATTTGCTAAATGCATATCAAGTGCATAGGTTAAATTCTCAAATGTAAGGTGATATCTCAAATAGAGCGCACAAATGTAAGGTGATATCTCAAATAGAGCGCACAAATGTAAGGTGATATCTCAAATAGAGCGCACAAATGTAAGGTGATATCACAAACAGAGCGCACAAATGTAAGATGATATCACAAACAGAGCACACAAATGTAAGGTGATATCACAAACAGAGCGCACAAATGTAAGGTGATATCTCAAATAGAGTGCACATCTTGCTACATTTTCTGTTTGGTCTCTCTACCAATCTCTGTTGTTGTTTTAAATAAAATCCTACTGCGTGGTTCCAATCAAAGACCTATTTATAAGTTTTTGTTCCAATTATTTCGGCTTTGTATTCCCAACGAATTCCCAAATGTCAAATGTAAGTTCCTAGCATTAATCCAAAGTTATAATATGTACACACAAACACTTGGGTGCTTTAAGTTTTCAAGTTGTTCATAAATGCAAACTGATTCAAAAGTAATAATTCACGTTTAACTTGTTTACAGGCTTGTACAGTCTTAACTGCATTTATGTCTAATAGAACTAAGATAAACTAAGATAAATCGGTCGAACCTTATTTTATTTCATATTATTGTTTGTTGTTTCATTTTCATCATTATGCAATGTTGAATTCTATCCAATAGATTTTTCACTGTTTTAGCAAAATAAAAAATAAATTAAAAAAATGTCACTATGTTTTGGCCAAAATAAAAAAATACTGCTAGTTCTTTCTTTGTCTATATATTAAAAAAAAAACTGAATGGGCGCGAAAGCCTTTAAGGTACACAATGTAGAAATAAGTATGTAATAATGACCGTGTTTGTCATTTTATCTTTTCGTTATCTCACCAAAAAATATTTATAGACACCCTCGACATTGCTCAAACAATCGTTCTCTTAAAATTCAGCGTCATTCTCTTTTTAATAAGTTGAATGGAAATGTTTTTTTGTTTGTTGGGTTTAACGTCCCACCGACAGTATTTCAATCATTTGGAGACGATGTCTGCTTGAGACAGATATAGTGCTGCCACACTGTAGTATCACGCCGTAGACATGTGGCATGATACCACACCCAGTCACATTATCCTGACACCGAGCAAACCAGTCCTGCAACTACCCTTATATGCTGAGCGCCAAGCAAGCGAACTATAACAGTACTATTTTTTACGACTTTGAATGGAAATGAAACATTTCTTTAAACAAATGAATGGTAATGTGTGCTATACTTTCAGTATTACAGCTACAACTAACAGTACTTAAGCAGTAAGAAATTCTTACTGAAATGAGGTAGAAACATATTCCACTATTCCTGTCTTACAGAACAGTCAAGTACATGATCGAGATATCTTTACAACTAACATTACAGTTTGTCCTTACTAATCGTCCAATGAAATGTTTGCATTTCGTTCAAAATTTGAAAAGTATATTGCATAAAGTGATCCGTTAGGTAAGTATGAGTGTATGTTGCCTACGTGATCTTTGGACCTAATGGGCGGAGCCTGCGTCGGCGGCGATTGATTACGTCATGTTTTGCATGTAGCCTTATAAAATGTACCCAGTGATACTGACTTTAAACCATCACGTGTACTGTCAATCAAGTGGGAGTCGGTTCCATAAAACGAGGTCAAAGGCAAAGCTGTATGGCGAACATGACAAACTGAAAATATGTTATCGTTCATAGTTTAAAATTTTATGGATTTATCGCAGCGCTTGCGATAAATTCCATAAAATTTAAAATATAAACTATAAATAAAACATATTTATAAATAAATGGAACTATTCGCCCCTATGTATTACTTGCCGATCGAATGAATATTTCCAAACCTGGTCAAACATGCTTTTCTTAAATTGATTAAGTATTGTATGACAAGAAATTAAGAACTGGCTTGATGGTGTATAGGCTTCAGCGCCTTGAGTCTTTAGTGTGTTATTTCATTAACGGATTTTCGTCGTTAATAGTATGGAGTCCAGTAAAAAAAAAAAGTCTTCTCTTGGAGTCCAGTAAAAAAAAGTCTTCTCTTGGAGTCCAGTAAAAAAAATCTTCTCTTGGAGTCCAGTAAAAAAAGTCTTCTCTTGGAGTCCAGTAAAAAAAAAAAGTCTTCTCTTGGAGTCCAGTAAAAATAAGTTTCTCTTGGAGTCCAGTAAAAAAAAGGTCCTCTCTTGAAGTCCAGTAAAAAAAAGTCTTCTCTTGGAGTCCAGTAAAAAAAAGTCTTCTCTTGGAGTCCAGTAAAAAAAAGTCTTCTCTTGGAGTCCAGTAAAAAAAAGTCTTCTCTTGGAGTCCAGTAAAAAAATGTCTAGAAAAAAAAGTCTTCTCTTGGAGTCCAGTAAAAAAAGTCTTCTCTTGGAGTCCAGTAAAAAAAGTCTTCTCTTGGAGTCCAGTAAAAAAAAGTCTTCTCTTGGAGTCCAGTAAAAAAAGCTTCTCTTGGAGTCCAGTAAAAAAAAAGAGTCCTCTCTTGGAGTCCAGTAAAAAAAAGTCTTCTCTTGGAGTCCAGTAAAAAAAAGTCTTCTCTTGGAGTCCAGTAAAAAAAAGTCTTCTCTTGGAGTCCAGTAAAAAAAAGTTTTCTCTTGGAGTCCAGTAAAAAAAAGTCTTCTCTTGGAGTCCAGTAAAAAAGTCTTCTCTTGGAGTCCAGTAAAAAAAAAGAGTCCTCTCTTGGAGTCCAGTAAAAAAGTCTTCTCTTGGAGTCCAGTAAAAAAAAAGAGTCCTCTCTTGGAGTCCAGTAAAAAAAGTCTTCTCTTGGAGTCCAGTAAAAAAAAGTCTTCTCTTGGAGTCCAGTAAAAAAAAGTCTTCTCTTGGAGTCCAGTAAAAAAAAGCTTCTCTTGTTGGAGTCCAGTAAAAAAAAGTCTTCTCTTGGAGTCCAGTAAAAAAAAGTCTTCTCTTGGAGTCCAGTAAAAAAAAGTCTTCTCTTGGAGTCCAGTAAAAAAAAGTCTTCTCTTGGAGTCCAGTAAAAAAAAGTCTTCTCTTGGAGTCCAGTAAAAAAAAAGAGTCCTCTCTTGGAGTCCAGTAAAAAAAGTCTTCTCTTGGAGTCCAGTAAAAAAAAAGAGTCCTCTCTTGGAGTCCAGTAAAAAAAAGTCTTCTCTTGGAGTCCAGTAAAAAAAAGTCTTCTCTTGGAGTCCAGTAAAAAAAATCTTCTCTTGGAGTCCAGTAAAAAAAGTCTTCTCTTGGAGTCCAGTAAAAAAAAGTCTTCTCTTGGAGTCCAGTAAAAAAAGTCTTCTCTTGGAGTCCAGTAAAAAAAAAGAGTCCTCTCTTGGAGTTCAGTAAAAAAAGTCTTCTCTTGGAGTCCAGTAAAAAAAAGTCTTCTCTTGGAGTCCAGTAAAAAAAGTCTTCTCTTGGAGTCCAGTAAAAAAAGTCTTCTCTTGGAGTCCAGTAAAAAAAAAAGTCTTCTCTTGGAGTCCAGTAAAAAAAAGTCTTCTCTTGGAGTCCAGTAAAAAAAAGTCTTCTCTTGGAGTCCAGTAAAAAAAAGTCTTCTCTTGGAGTCCAGTAAAAAAAGTCTTCTCTTGGAGTCCAGTAAAAAAAAGTCTTCTCTTGGAGTCCAGTAAAAAAAAGTTTTCTCTTGGAGTCCAGTAAAAAAAAGTCTTCTCTTGGAGTCCAGTAAAAAAAAAGAGTCCTCTCTTGGAGTCCAGTAAAAAAAGTCTTCTCTTGGAGTCCAGTAAAAAAAAAAGGTCTTTCTTGAAGTCCAGTAAAAGAAAGTCTTCTCTTGGAGTCCAGTAAAAAAAAAGTCTTCTCTATATCATGGACCATGGTATCGGAGAGTAAAGTTAAATGAATGCATTACAGGTGTTGCTCATTACATCCCGCATACGGTTTTGTCGGATGACACTTGCAAAGATCCTTATGAACTCCACAAATTAGGTCAAAGATCAGTCAAGAGCACTTTTTGTACTACAATTTTTAAAGTCATATTTCGGTCAGTATTAGATTTCAAAATGAAATTGGTATCAAAATAAAACTTAAAGATCAGACTAATACAAAAGGCGCTTTAATGTGTGTTTACCCATCACTTTATAAATGTAACCAGTATTTAAAAAAAATGTTATCATTTTGGTACAAATATTTCTTTTCTCAAAATTCAAACAATTTTTTTTTGTCAATTTTGTAAATTGAATACTGCAATTGCACAAAAAACAACACTTTGAGACAATAAACTTTTCGAAAATGTGTTGGAAGTTGAGTGAAGTTTTGTATGTGTTTGTGCAAAGAACCATTACATACAAGAGTGCAGCTGAAGCAAAACCCATGCCTGATGAGCTTCCTTAAGCTCTTGAAGACGGGTCTACTTGAGGAAAGGTGACAGTCTAATGAAGTATCTTAGTATTACAAAATGGATTGGGTAAACTTAGAACAAGTTGCTTACACCAGTTGCGTTCATTTGAAGAAAGCAGATGCTATTGTGGTATTGTGGAGTGAGGGTACAGTGTATATATACAGAAATCGCATTTTCAATATAAATATTCTCCCCTTCGCTTCTATCGGAGAAATAATTAGAATACTTCTATCACAAGTATTTTAACAAACCTTAGAACTATATTAATACTGAAAATTGTTGCAAGTAGTCCCTTTTAGGGTTTATGATGAAAACAGTTGCTAACACTCCATTTAAGAACTTGTCAAGAACTGTTCTTTTGAGGAAATAAACGTATCCATTCCTTTTCAAGCTAATATCATGGTGGAAAATACTGAAAAGAAAATTTCTACAGCAAGAGAAAAACTGACTTATTCACTATGCAGAAGCCCATGGTAGTGGCTGCTGGCTGAGAATTAAGCGTGGACGAGTCTTGCTTTCAGCCATGGTGCAGATAAAAAATGGGAGTTTGCCCCTTTTCAAAGGTTCATAATCAAGCTGCGAAAGAAAGGTTTACGATTTGTTGCAGAAAGGCATTGCATACCAGACGCTATGAGTTTACTTTCCCTAGACAACTATGGTGCACTTTAATGGAGCATGGATGGACAAGATCAACACGACCGGAAATGGGGTTAAATGCCGCTGTACATTATTCCAAGATGGTCAGCTGGTGTTTGATGCAAAGATGAGGATAAGATGGATAATTCGCTTGTCTGAGATTGGACTGACACAATATAAAAGGTGACAACCAAACATGTTACGATAGCAGAAGTCATTGATTGTGTTTAATGCATTCAGCTGACGGCGCGGCGTCAGTATGGAATATTTTTTTTTTTTATTTTTTTTTTTTGCCAATGGAGCCGCATAATCAAAACAGGGGGCAACCTATGTAATAATTGTAAAATAAAAACATGTAATATGTTTGAAAGAAACACTTTATGAATCAGTTACTTGCATTAACTGATGAAAATAAATTACAAGATTCAAAGTATAGAAGTTTTCAATCGTTATTAAAAAGAAACTGGACACATATAATGTGTATCTGATGACGTCGGCAAAGGGTTTTAAAACTTGGTTAACGTATCTTGCAAGCAACCCGATTCATTAAAGCTCAAATTTTTTTAAAGATGTTTTGAGATCCTAAAATATTCAGATTTGAAATACAAACCGTCAACTTGAAAAATCAATGAAAAGGCAGTTTAATATAAGTATTACAGCATAATGTAGAAAGTGTAAAAGCACACAAACACTATACACATGGCCGTTGCGGACATGTCTAATTTACGGCTCCCAATATGTATGGTGCTTCAAATGGGTAAATTTAACTGAACATTACATAGCTTATGTTGTAAAGCCTTGTAAATATATGTTTAATTAAAACATATCAATACAAAAAGAATACCATACTCCTACGTATTCTATTATGCAAATTGTGTTGAACTCAATTAGCTGGATTAATTGTGTTTGATGTAACTGACTTTGATAGAAAAGATGTATTATTCATATGATGTTGAACGTGTACGAGAAATACACGTGTGAAATCAATATTTCAGCTATTATTTGAAACTATTATCTAGGTGTTAATAAGATTACAAACAGTAATTCGTTAACAGTCCGTTCCAGAGGCTCGCTTAATTACATTTTCATTAACTTGTTCAGTAAAATATGAAATAACAGTTCATGTCATCTATATATAGGATATAGAAAACATTCCATTACCTTTTTTATTCATATCTATCTTAATAAATGTATATAGTGTCTAATACGAAAACGGTCAATAGTTAATTTTCAATTTCTGAGCGCGAATAAGTACTTACTAAGAGCAAGTAACGTTTTCGAGGCACGAGTCGTGCAGGACCAGTAGCATATGGAAACAAGAGGCCCATGATGGCCCTAAATCGCTCACCTGAGATAAATAGGTTGACCCAAGGAACATCTGTACCAATTTATTTTAAAATCTGGCCAGTAGTTTTGAAGAAGATGATTTTTAAAGTTTTTTTTTCTTTTTGTTGCCATGGCAACCAGAGTTCTAAATGGATCAAGTTTATTTTAGGAACTTTTGTGAAGGTTGACCCAAGGATCATTCCTGCCAAATTTAATCAAATTCTGTCCAGTGGTTTCAGAGGAAATGTTGATTAAAGTTTTCCCAAAATACATATAAGGCAAATAAGCCCCGCCCCTGGCGGCCATGTTTTTTACGGATCGGATTTTTTTTAGCAACTTTGGTAGAGGTTGACCCAAGGAACATCTGTACCAATTTATTTTAAAATCTGGCCAGTAGTTTTGAAGAAGATGATTTTTAAAGTTTTCTTTTTTTTCTTTTTGTTGCCATGGCAACCAGAGTTCTGCATGGATCAAGTTTATTTTAGCAACTTTTGTGAAGGTTGGCCCAAGGATCATCCCTGCTAAGTTTAATCAAATTCTGTCCAGTGGTTTCAGAAGAGATGTTGTTTAAAGGTTTCTCTATATACATATAAGGCAAATAAGCCCCGCCCCTGGCGGCCATGTTTTTTACGGATCGGAATAATTTTCGCAACTTTGGTAGAGGTTGACCCAAGGAACATCTGAACCAATTTATTTTAAAATCTGGCCAGTAGTTTTAGAGAAGATGATTTTTAAAGTTTTCGTTTTCTTTTTTTTCTTTTTGTTGCCATGGCAACCAGAGTTCTACATGGATCAAGTTTATTTTAGCAACTTTTGTGAAGGTTCACCCAAGGATCATCCCTGCCAAGTTTAATCAAATTCTGTCCAGTGGTTTCAGAGGAGATGTTGTTTAAAGTTTTCCCTATATAAATATAAGGCAAATAAGCCCCGCCCCTGGCGGCCATGTTTTTTTACGGATCGGAATAATTTTCGCAACTTTGGTAGAGGTTGACCCAAGGAACATCTGTACCAATTTATTTTAAAATCTGGCCAGTAGTTTTGAAGAAGATGATTTTTAAAGTTTTCTTTTTTTTTCTTTTTGTTGCCATGGCAACCAGAGTTCTAAATGGATCAAGTTTATTTTAGCAACTTTTGTGAAGGTTCACCCAAGGATCATCCCTGCCAAGTTTAATCAAATTCTGTCCAGTGGTTTCAGAGGAGATGTTTTTTAAAGGTTTCTCTCTATATATATAAGGCAAATAAGCCCCACCCCTGGCGGCCATGTTTTTTACGGATCGGAATAATTTTAGCAACTTTGGTAGAGGTTGACCCAAGGAACATCTGTACCAAATTATTTTGAAATCTGGCCAGTAGTTTTGAAGGAGATGATTTTTAAAGTGTTCAAATTATTTTTCTTTTTGTAGCCATGGCAACCAGAGTTCTTCATGGATCAACTTTATTTTAGCAACTTTTGTAGAGCCTCACCCAAGGAACATTCCTGCCAAGTTTCATTAAATTCTGTCCAGCGGTTTCAGAGGAGATGTCGTTTAAAGCAAATTGTTGACGACGCACGACACACGACGACGGACGAAAGGTGATCACAAAAGCTCACATTGAGCACGTTGTGCTCACTAGAGCTAAAAAACATAACCCCCTTCTTGTATATGAAGAAAGTTATGCTGTGGACAATGTTTTAACAAAGGGCAATAACTCTGAAGAAAGGGGCCATTTTCAGACACTTGTGACATCTTCCAAGTCGTTGATACATGTACCAAACACCAGCCCATCTTAAATATACTACAACATTTGCTAATAATCACAAAATGAGTGGACTTGACTTGTACTCTAAAAAGTTTTTGGATGGGGGCAAGTTAGGAAGTTTGTCCCAATCTATTGCATTCCGTTGAAATGTACCCCAGCATGTGCTTGTGAATTTATTGACTGTGCAAACCCAAATGAGACTTTTGCTATGTAATTGATTTCCTAAAATGTGATTTTTTTTTCAATCTATGTATATCTCTTATTATCATAGTACTTGTGCTACATTATTTAAGAGTAAAACTATTTTTGCACTAAATGACATTTGATTTCATTAAATATGTAATGTGTATTTCATGAATTCAATGTATGTATTATGTATAGTGACAATACTGGGTTGCTAATTTTTCAAATTTTGGGGTCAACTTACCCCACCACCTTTGAACACTCATTATGAACTTAACTTGCGACAGAAACATCATGTATCAAAGATAGAAATCAGTAGCTTAGTGGTCCGTCCTGTTTTTATAACAATTTGAAGCCATTATCAGCTAAATAAAACAAATTATGATGTACATTTTGATTTTTTTGATTTTACTGGAAAAAATATTTTTTCAACATTTCTCCTAAATTTAACAAATACATAACAATTTTAAATAATCCATTTTTTATGTTTCATAAACAGCAATGTTTAACATTCCATTTGATACCAATATTATTTATTTATAAGCATTATTTATTTAAAAAAATATATAATATAAGGGTATTTAAAAGTATATATAAAAATGTTTTTCCAGTTTGCCTCCATACTTAAAGACAAATCAGTGAAACTATCCGTGTTGAAAGTTACTTTCTTCTCACTGTCGAATCATAAATGAAATTGCAGGATATGCACGTGGAAATCGTTTGAAAAATTATGCTCTCTTTGTAGACTAGGGGCATACTGTATCATAACGAAGTTCAGAAGTCCACACTTTTCATGAAACTCACGTGCAAGTCGTGAGTCTGCGGGCGTATACATGTAGCGAATGTGAAGGGTGTCCGGCTAACGAGTTGAACTTCGAATGACTCATTGTGTTCCTAGAATTTCTTTTATTTATTCATTTCATGATATTTATCTATAAAGTGAATAAAAGCTTTGGAAATTTGATGTCTATTGTTCGTGTTACAGTCTATGCACTTCGATGAATCTTAAATATATTGGTAAATATACTGGAAATATTCTGGTATAAATTAATATGAATGAATTTCTATTAACATTTTCCCCCTTTCTCCGCAGTGTGGATCAGATTAAAGCTACTCGATCACATTGCAATGCTGAAAATATTTTCATAGAATTCACACAAATAATATATATTTAAAAGATTATAACAAAATATCGGTAACACCGTGAATGTTGAATGTGGGAAATCTAACACTAGAAAAAGTCCCGCGAAATCGCGGAAATGTTTTGTACTGTTGGGATTCGTTGGAATAGATACGAGTTATATCCCAGTGTCCAACCACATGATGGGGACCATTGTGGCATTTGGCTGTGAAGCCGAGGATTGTGGGTGCGATTCGAGTGCACTGGGGTCGGGCACGGTTTCCGTCTTGAATGACTTACAATTTCTTTCTGGTGTAAATTCGTATTCCACCGCTGTACTTGGTTAACTACAGAGATGCGTGCCAGAGTTGCAGTACTGTCAGAATCCCGGGAAGGACTTGCCAAGTGAACTGACCATCTGGCATAATATGGTGTTAAATAATTAAAAAATCAATTAAACCAAGTTAAACACACAAAATGGAGAACATAAAATTGAAGAGGACTCATTGATGTTACATGTATAAAGGTAATTTCACAGGGGAGGAGAATAGTTGCAGCATTGGAATATAGTTCAGAATAATCTAATTAGTGAAAACTTTCAATTTCTGTAAACAATAATAGTTTTATTGCGACCCACATAGCAGAATTAAACGAATTCTACAGGAATGACAAACGAATTGAAAAAAAAATCGAAGACTTATGGTCCTAGCAAAATGCACAGGTTAAATTTGAGCTGTATAATCAATTATCCGTTGTGCATTATTTGTGTGGCAATATTAACTTTGAATCGGGTATGAATGACGCCAAGGGTCCCACTTAATACTGAACACAGCTATGAAGTTGTTTTAGCCTAGGGGCGAATACCATGCTTTGCACGTGTACGGTGTGCTGTATGCGCCAGACTACAGCGTCTTCCTTCCGAGCGTTCGTATAAACGCCACACAACATAAATTCGAAATATAAACTGGATATCTCAAATATAAATAATAGGACCCGTGTGGTTAAAATGGGGACACAAAGCCGATTTTGATGGTTTATAAAAATATTTTAACGTGGTTGCGTTCCAACAAAAGAGTTGACGAATTTTCGAACAATACGAAAAACCCACAACTAATATACCAACCGATGTTCTCCCTAAAATGTTAATTTTAGAGTCACCCACTTTCGATGGATTCACCATAAATTCTCGCAAACGGAGAATTTTTATTTAACACAACTACTGAGTGATTAATATTAACAGCGATACTCTGCATACACAGTGATTTTTCTTACCAGCGCCAAATCCGACACAAAAATCAGCTCGCTCTTTTAGTAATATAGATGTATTTATTATGTATGTATGTATGTATGTACTCGTATGTTTGTTTGTTTATAGGGTTTAACGTCCAACCGATATTCTTTCGGTCATTTGCAGATGATGTCTACTTGAGACAGATATAGTGCTACTACACTGCAGTATCACGTCGTAGACATGTAGCATGATACCACACCCAGTCACATTATCCTGACACCGGGACAACCAGTCCTGTAACTACGAATATTTGCTGAGCTCCAAGCAAGGGAGCTATACCAGTGGCAGTACCATTTTACGACTTTGTCGCAGTCGGGGATCGAACCCACGACCTCTAAATGAGTAATGATATATCAATCGGGTTTGGATAGTCATTGAACCGGAATATGGTGATAATATGCCAGTCTCAACTTGTTGGGAAGCCGCCCATTGAGAATCATTGAAATCAAGTCACTGGTTGCTGAGAACTAGCTGGGACACGTATGGTTCTGAATCAGACTACCGTCGCTTCGACAGTATTTCAGTCATATAGCGACGTCCAGTTACAGGTGGAGGAAGATCCCGAATGCACGGAGGCATCCGGGAAGAACCACCGACCTACCGCAAGCCAGCTGGAAGGCTCTCGGGATTCGAACCCACGCGGTGAGGGGCTGAGTGAGTGTTAAAGTCAGCGACTTAACACTCTTGGCCACGGAGGTCCCCATACTTAAAAGAATGACTGTAACCGGGACATGGTGAGGATACGCAATTCATCTTGTTAGAGAAGCTACCCATAGTTTCATTGAATCCATGCGAGTGGTTGCTGAGGAAAAGAACGTACAAAAGCGGGACAGACAAAAGAACGGACAAAACAGCTACTATATGCCTTCCCCTCTCCTCCCATTTTTATTTTCAGGGAACTTCTCTAATCTTGAAACCCTCAGTCCTGCAGCCATGGACCTTATCAGTGCACTACCGCGACTTCAACCTCTTGTCTATTTTGAATACTAAATTATCTGTTATATAATATACTCGACCAACAAGTATTGCAACACTACGTTCTGTTAATTATATTTCTGCTACAATATAAATCGTGTACAACCTGTATATACTTTTGGAAAGTGAACCCATGTCAAATCGAGAATGCTGGTTACCATAATCACAGGTACGAACACCAATTGTGGAGTTTCACAAGCCAGAAAATTCTTTTTTTTTTTTACAATGCATATAAGGCTCCACGTCACTAACAAACTCCATAGTTCACTGCATTTATTATTCCTGCGTACTTGTAATTTTTCAACATTACGAATAAAAAGTCGTCAGTATATTGAGGAGGACTCTCATAGCTCTGCAGTGGATAGGCTCATCGCTGCTGTAAAAATCGTACTTCTGATGAAACTACAGCTTATGTCATTTTTTAAATGAATAAAGCGTATATAATATCGATTTGTACAATGAAAACATAATTGTTTCACTGAGGTTTTTAGTCTTCACTTTTTCATGAGTCAAGTTGTTTTAAAACCTCAATTTTCTGACTTTTGAGTGACGATCCCTACGTCTTTTTTGGCCATAAAACAACCAATTATCCATTCGAAATACCCACAAAAGAAATCAATGATTGTTCTTTCAGTTTGGTATATAGTTTATTTTTGATTACTATAGATTGAGAAAACCTCAGGTGTGCAAGAATTTCCTGCCGAGTTTACGATAGTGGTCCGAAATACTGGAGCCATACCAACACATGCCCACGCTTAGCTCATAATTAAATTATTTTTAACAAGAAACACGTCAAACCAGGTTTTCAACGGTCGCCCCAGGCAACCGGACTACCGTTTATTTCCAGCTCTGCCACAGAAGCAAACATATGACATCACATAAATGGACATCATAAAAGATCCTTGTCACCCAAAAGCTAATGTTTCTTTTTTTTTTCTTTCTTTTTTTCTTTTTTTTTTTTGAGCAATGCATGTTTAAAGAACAAATATGTTTATTTTTTCTAGAATATTAGTGACATCATAATTCATTAATGTCAACATAATATACTTGACATCAACAGTACACGGAATTAAGTCAGGCACTGCACTTTTATAAAGGTTGGTGAATAGTTATGTCCCTTGACAAAGAGGAAGTTATTTGAAGAAGAAAAAAGTATTTTAGTGGCCTTGACCTTGACCATAATAATTTGAAAATAAATCCAATCTTCTTCTTCTGGTTTTTACGGAAACGACCTATTTTGTGCAAAATTATTCTAAGTAACATGACCTGACCTATTAACCGAAAATCGATCCAAACCTTCCTCTTACAATAAGGTATCTACCTACCAAGTATCAAAACTGTATCACAATTCTAACAGAAGATATTCGACGGAAACGACCTATTTGGTGCAAAATTACTCTTAGTAACAGAGGCCTTCACCTTGACTCTGTTGATTTGAAAATAAATCCCAATCTTCCTCTTCTTAGAAGGTATTTTCTTACCAAGTTTAAAAACTGTATCTTAATTCTAACAGGAGATATTTGACCGAAACGACCTGCTTGATGCAAAACTATTTTGAGTTAACAGTGACCTATTGACCTGAAATTCAATCCGAATCTTTCTCTTGCCATAAGGTATACATTTTACTAAATATGATAATCATACCTTACTCCAAAAAGAAGTTATTTGATGGAAACGAAACATCTATTTTTAACAGTGACCTTGACCCTACTGACCTGAAAATTGATCCCAACCTTCCAAAACTGTATCTCAATTCGAACAGAAGATATTCGACGGTAACGACCTGTTTCATGCAGAACTATTTTTGGCCGACCCTATTGACCTGAAATTCATAACGCATATATCTACTAAATATGATCATCACACCTCACTCCCAAGTTATTTGACGGAAAAAAAAATATTTTCAGTAACAAGGACCTTGACCTTATTGATCTGAAATTCAATCCCAGTCTTCTGCTTCATATAAGGAATCTATCTACTAAATATGATCATCATGCCTTCTCTTTTTAGCACCAGTGACCTTACCCTATTGGCCTGAAAATCAATCTCAACCTTCCTCTTCCCATAAAGTATCTACCTACCAAATATAATGACTTTACCTCAATTCTAACAGTAGATATTTGATGGAGACCTGGTTAATAAACTAGAATTATCATGGTGATTAAAACGTTAACATCACACGCCACATTGGCAAAGAGGTAGCCTTGTATAAAATTTCACATACGGAAAGTTTTAAGTGTCGTAACTCTGTAACACATTCATCAGAAAACTCCACATAACGTCATTTACAACTACCCATATAAATGGTGATCACATATGCCATGTTTGCACTATGCTTGATGACATCCGTACAGGGGATAAAGCTTGGCACTGCAATTTTATAAATGTTGGTTAAAAGTTATGTCCCTTGACTTTGACCTTGGCCATACAAACCTGACAAGTGCCGGTAGAACCGGTGAATGCTCCCCGAACTGCGCTTTGTCAAATGATGGATACTTTATTATACAATATGAGCTGCGGACAAAATTTAAGTATGAAAAATAACAAAGGGCAGTAACTCCTAAATTATGCAAAAGTTTCATGTTGATACCTCTTAAAGTTTTTGTTATTGCTCCGGACAAAATTTAAGTATGAAAAATAACAGACGGCATTAACTCATACATTATGCAAAACAAGAGTTATGGTTCTAGTACACTACACTACCGCTCTTCATTGAGATCTAATTATGAAATTTTGTATTGATAACTTGTATAGTTTTTGTATTATGCCCTGGACAAAATTATGATGGACGGACAAAGTGGCAACTATATGCTTTCCCTTTGGGGAGCATAAAGATCAATCCCAATATTCCACTTCCCATTAGGTATCTACCTTCCAAGTATGAAAACTGTATATTCTAAATAAGATATTTGACAGAAACAACATGCTCGACATCCACACCCACACACCTCATTCTAATAACCAGCACTGGTTAAAAACTAAGTAGTTTATATATATATATTTAAGAGATATTTCTAATGGCCATTACTCTAAAACATATTCAAAATAATGCTCCACGATACGTCATTTCCAACTACCCACACACCAAGTAGTTGACAACTTTTTGACGAACAAGCTTCTCTGTAAACATTCGTTCGCTGGGTATTATAAAGAGTCTGGTTTTAATTTTTTTTAACATAATTTTAATATTACCAAATTTTATGCAGGGTTATGATAGTGGTCCTCTACCAATCACCTAAATTGATAAACTCTTTGTGGCAATCTCAAGGTAACTAAATCCTGTATAAACATGTGATCCTGGCTATGATTCTCCATATCTTTAGCGCAGACACTGTTAAAAGCTAACCTTATCCGCCTTGAAATTTGGATTCTTTACTTGGTAACTATGCTCTACCTTGGTACTTCTGTCAAGATCTAAGTAGAAAAACTGGCCAGCAAAGAGCTATATTATATTGAGAAGGTCCCAACAAATTAAACATATTTTCCAAATATTTTGGATGGAATCAAATATTATCAAAAATGGACATAAATAATAAACGTAAGACAGAATATTGCAAAGGAGGCATAGAGAACAGAATGTGGACATATAAACAATATTTTATTTATCATATTTTTGTACAATCGTACAAACATAGTTGTACTTCAGTCATAAACTCACAATCCTATGTAATGAAAACAACCAGATCAGATAAAATCCTCTTTACCAAACTTCAAGTAAAACCCTTGAACCTCCCTGTCAGTTTACAAAATGACAAAGAATAAATGTTAAACAGTCAGCATAGACTTGGCGATAGAAAATTATATGACCTGTTTATTTCACCTTCTCTCTCAGACACACTGCTGTATGATATGGATTTTTAAAAGTGAGACAATGAAAACGTTTAACCCACTAACATTCAAGAAAAGTCAAATGACTTCACCATGCACACCTAGGGAAATCCCCCAGGGTAACCCAGTGTGTATTTCCTACCCTAGATCTTAAAATGCAAACAAAGAGTATACTACTATAGTGACAACCTTGTGTTTTTGTTTTTTTTTCAAATTATCATTGCATGTATTTTCTGCCCCAAACTGGAAAAACTTACATATTTATTACACTTATGCCCCAAAATTTACTCTTGGGTTTCAAAATGATGATTATGCAAAAAGATGATGATACAAGTGGTACTGAAATCCTAAAACCTTGGACCCTTGAACCTCCCGCACCCCTGTACCTAGTCCACCACATTCTCATAACATGTCCTCTATATGTTACAAGAATTTCATTCTTTAACTACTTACAACAGCATTATTGAGGTGCTATAAAATATTTCTTTTCCGTGCAAGAAAGCCTCAAAAGGAAGGGAAAAAATAACTAATACATGTGAACTGTATCTTGTTGTATGGAATGCACTTCTTATGGGTAGAAATATCCCATCAGACTTAAACTCATTTTACCCATGTCTTCCAGGGTCCTCGTCTACACACTCAATTATGTCATGAGTGCAGCACTATCTGATTAAGTTACATGTATGGAATGCATGTCACATGCAGAAATGACACAAATAACATTAGCACTATTTAGCATTGCTTGGAACTTCAAATCATTAACAAAGCTATGAACATAACAGCACAATATCTAAATTTAATAAAAACTTGATTCTTTTTTTTTCTTCTTAATTTTTCATATATTTGGATGTTATTTTTCTGAAGCAGAAACTTAATTCTTTGAATCTACTCTGTTAGTTATTTGAAAATGAAATATAGTTGAAAAATGGCTTAATATTTTAAATAAAGTAAACACTAATCTCAAAGACACTCCACATAATATATGAAAACTTTGTAAATATACAACATATTCAAATCATACGTAAAATGACAACAAATTCTGTGCAATATCCATTCCACTCACTTAAAACTGATGACCTTTCAAACTGAATATGATGTAAACCCCAATATTTCTGACTCTTAACATTTCAAGTCACAATTCCTCTGTACACTTATCACAAAGTGGTGAGCCTGTTACACTAAACAATCCCCTCTCTCAGAGTCTGTCAGTAATCTTGTGAAGTCAGACTACTACATACATTCCTAATCCCACCCTTGCGCTGTTTCACTAATTATCACTCTTTTTTCACTTTCATAATGCATGTTTTTGTGATAACAAGTAATACACATGTATGAGCTAACACTAATACTCTTAATTGAAACTTATTTCAGCATAGCATCCTTAAAAGGTAAATGAATTATGATAAATTCTTTGTCACATGAGTAATATGAAATTCCATCGTAATCTGAAATCATGATATTGGAGTTTTTGTAAATATAAATAAGAATCAATGAAAGTTCAAGATCTTTTAAATAAATGGTCTAGCTGGTACTTCCGTTACAATTCGTCATGAGAATCATCAGCCTGCAATGAGAAAGGGGAGGTAATTTCAGTGGACTGATTTTGAGACTTGCTCCACATTACCTCCCCTTGTACTCAGCTGATTTGCCTGCATTTTGTGTGTTTTTCCTTACGCTCTTTTCTGTCCCTCTTCTACCTGTAAGTTTTTCATTTCCCATTTCTACACTATAATCCCCCTACCCTTTTTCAAATGATTTTTTGTGCACTATTTTGGTCCAAAAAAAAAATTCATAAGTAACAAAATCACATGCTTGGTGTAAGGGCCTGAACAATAGATGGTCAACGTAATCAAACAGCAAGATGCTAATGACTTCAAAACAAGTGTCCACCCACGCCTGTATCAGATCTGATCAACACCAGTCATGCAAAATCCCCAATCAAGCAGACAATTTTTTTTTTTTTTTTTTTTAAATCCCAACCCCTTTTTTTAATTTTTTTTTTCTTAAATTATCTCATAAAATACCTCAAATATATTTTTTCACTCCTAAAGCCCTGAATAAAAAACAAGTTTTATTCTTTTCTTTCATTTTGTTTTTAACCATATGCTTCACACTTTTCCCGATCAACTCAGTATCTTTCAACTAGACCAATACATGGTAAAGTGAACTACATCTAAGAAACTTAAGAATACTGAAATCCCCCATAAACTAACCAGAGACCAACGTGTTGCTTAACCAATGACACAGACAAGGTCTGACAATGTTACCTGCTATATTACAAATTAAAAAGTGAAATCGAGATGTAACCATTCCTTATTTAATTAATCCCATTTTTCTTCGAAGTAATTTACCCTCTGCAAACAAACCTACGAATACATTAAACAGAATATGGTTACATACATGTGTCCCTTAATATGGACAGCTACTTTTATGTATACCATATATGTTTTATTAGAATGTGTCCCCATGGACAAACTAATTATACATGTGCATTAAGGATGGTAATAATCCTCTTTCCGGGGCCTTAAGTTAAACCATGTGGCCCTGGTTACTCTTGGTGAGTATAACTAAAACACACACACAGGCAAAGCTCTGGTACAAGGGGATTTATTTTGTGTTTTTAAAACTTTGAATATTGTTAATGGCTTCAAGTTTTGCTTTTAAAGATTTCTTTCTAATCAAATCTGATCAAATGAAAGTCAAAGCTAGATCTGGGAAGTGGCAACAGTACCATCTTGATGAAAGTCAACACCAGATCAATCTTTGACTTTTTTCTTCCTTTAATCCTCATAAAAGCAAAATTTGACTGGGAAATACAGGTTAATCATGCATATATCATGAAATTAAAATTCTACTGTCATAATAATAATTATAGCAATAATAGTAAATACAAAATTATATGTTCTAAACATGTTTTTACTATGTGCTGATTAAACCAAATAGATAGAAATGTTTGTGTGTGCGTGTGTGCATAATCATAAAATATATGCATCTTTATCAAGTGTATGTATTCTTTCACAATGAAGAAATGATAAAAAAAAATGTGCATATAAGAAGAAAAATTACTAAATAATTAATTACACCAACAGATGGGCAAGTAAAATCTGTTTGCAGAAGGAATTTACAGATAATATGGCTTTTAATACCTATCCAGCTAGTCAATTTGTAATGACTGTAACTTGCACATGCTGTGCCTGGGCGTTAACCACACAACCTACCTTCTCTCCGCCCTCTTCATCAGCATCAGCATCAACTTCCTCAGCATCATCGTCCTCCTCAGCAGCTTCATCATCAAACACTGGTTCATCTTCAACCTACAGAACAATCAAACTTTAAATACTTTCATGATCTTTTTTTTTTTGTAATATTTTAAAAAGAATAAAAAAAAACTTATGACAGCTAACATTATTGTGTTTATCATTTTGTGCTGAAACGTTCACAAGTAAGATCTAAAGCAGCTTCTTTTTTAAAATATTCTAGAAAATTTTGTTAAAGGTAAAAGAATGTCTTTTTCTTTATTTGAGCATCTCAATATTTTCCAAATCTATAAAACTGAAAGTTCATCAGCCTCAGAATACAATGTTTTAATTCATATTTCACATTATGGGTTCTTCCCCTGCCGCTTGAAGTTTCAATACATCAGGAATATGCCAGCAATGTTGATCACTAAGCCAACACAAGGGACTGACCTTGGCAGATGGATCGATGTCCATGGCCTGTCTCAACATCCTTTCAATCCTGCCAGCAAAGGCAGCCGAGTCTGGCACCTGGAAACCGGACCGCAAGGTAGCTGTCTCGAACATAACTGTTGCAAGATCCTTAGCATTCTCATCTTCAGCGTTGGCCTGTACACAGAAATAAAGTCCACATTTAATTTTGGTTAATAGTACATGACAATAGGAAATACCTTAACACTTTGATCTTTAGGAAATTGTGTTACATATTAACTGTATGGTTTGGAGAGAAAATTTGAAGTAGCCAGAATAAATCTAGATGATAAAAACTTCTGGCCCATAATTGTTTGAACATAGCATACCCAAAAACTTCCAACAATCTATTAAGATTTACGCTCCAGATAATTTATCTGTAAGAGTATGTAAAAAATTGCAGATAAAACAATGTATAGATAATTATGATAACTAAAATACATCTGGAAGAAGCATATCTACTTTGGTTTTTGTCCGTTTTTCTGAGTTGGCCGGTATTCTAAAGAGTCCACATTATGGCCATATCTGATCTACATATGAAGATATGATCAATCATAAATACCCGTTTATTTCCCTTATCACATGTATGTATGTATGTATGTATGTATGTATGTATGTATGTATGTATGTATGTGTGTGTGTGTGTGTGTGTGTATGTATTATGAAAGTAATTTTAAAAGAAATTAAAATTATATCTTGGTTTAATATTCTAGTACTTTTGCATATTTTGTTTCATAAATATGAATAATGTTTAAGAAATACATACATCTCTGTGTATTAAAACCAAGCTGGTTACCTCATTAAGTCCAAATATATCCACATGTGCCTCTGGGTACAGGCTAGTGCACAAACGAATAAAAATAACATTTCCTATCATGTTTATTATATAACAACACAGTGTGAAAAATGCAGTTTATATTTATTCCAACTGATTTATACTTACTAATTATCATGTAATTCAATACACACTCACCAATAATTCAAACCAACAATCAGTATTGATCATTTTTCTGTTACCATTCAGTTAGCGTATTAGACCTAACCTATTAGTCGAAATAATGGTTCCAGGCGACGAGTTTTTCACACCTTGACCGACCGACATTGTCAAGGTTATTATCTATATAATGGGACTCAATCAGCCGTGCGAATTGGTTAATTATATAAGGAAAACTTCGAGATCAAACACAGCGTTCGGTAGTGTTAGTGTTTAGTATTTTCGGATTTTCTGAGAGTGCGGTTTTCTCAGAGTGTACTGTATTGTTATGAAATCATACTGACCTCTACTTTCAATTTCAGCTCCTTAATGAGAGGATGTCTTGGGTTGATCTCAAGTGTCTTCTTCTGGGAGGAGTAGTGCCTGGAATACAAGAAATGGACCATTTACTTATAAGCAACTTACTTTTGAGACCTTTAAATGGCCAATTATACTACACAATTAATCCTCAATTTGCTTATTAGGCAATTAATTAATAGTTTGTTTTGTTTGTATAGTATATATACAAAGCACATTAATGTTACACTAGTAAAATGATTTCCCAAAGCTCAGCCATACATGTGTTTTTCTTTCTGGCTTTTTGTATCTGTATGTATTTCTTGAAGCAAAAATGGCTATTAAACTCAGATGACCAACTTAAGCAATATACAAACACAGTAGAAAGATGATATGGCAAGTTATCAAGTTAAACTGACAAACTGGTCACTTACATCTGGGATGGGTCCTGGGCCTTAGCATAGGCCTGGGCCTTCATGATCCTCTCCATGTTGCCTGACCAGCCAAACTGACTGGCCACCAGGGCGCAGGGGGACTCAGACAGTCTCTCAGAAATGGTTGCCTTCTCAATCTGAAACACAAGCATAAAATATGAATGTCTGTACTCAGATTTCATAACCCTCTCTTGATAGGAATAATACATCTGATGATAGAGGTGAATTTATGTATGCCAACAATATATGCATATATATTATAAAGCAAGTTGAACATACCATCTCTGAAAGTTAAGAATATGCTATAGATTTAGATGAAATCAGCCAAAAATAGGTAAATCCTTATTAGCTAAGACTCGAAATATCCAAATACATTTTACAAAGACGATGAGAAATACAGAAACAAATGGACAGAAAAGAAGACCAGACACAAAGTGGAGTACAGGAGGGAGACAACACCTTGTCACTGAGAGCTGTCTCCTTCAGCCACTTCAGGAGGGGCTCGAAGTCCTTCTCCTGCTGTTCCTTGTATTCCTTGGCCTTCTCAGACTGGTCCAGCTTGAGGCCTTCCTTGGCCACGTTCTGGAACTTCTTTCCCTCGAACTCAGGCAGGGACTGTATGCAGTACTCATCCACTGGTTCCACCAGGTACAGGACCTCGTAACCCTTCTTCAGGAGGCGCTCAACAAATGGGGAGTTGGTAACCTGTCGAACAACGTTTAAATGTTTCAACAAATCTAAAATTCAAGGTTTCTCATGTATGAAATTTTAATAAGGTGTGTCAAACTTTTTGTTTGTTGTTGTTGTTTAAACAAAAATTGTATCCATTTTATAATATAATATTCACTGTAAAAAACCTGTAAAAATGCAAGCTAAAGTTGGTTGGCATATCTATTTCAAATGTAAAATTTTCTATGTAGCAAATAATATAAGGATATCATTTATACAGATCTATCAAAGCCTAATTTGGTAAGCACTAGTAAAATCTTAATTGCAATCAATCCTTAATTCAATATTCAGATTTACATAAAATCCCCAGTATTGTACCCCTGTATTTAGTCACACACCTATAGTGTTTTATTTACAGTCCATGACCTCTACTGACCTCATCTCGGCTGGTTCCCGCCATGAAGTAAATGTGTTCCTGCTTCTCCTTCATTCTTTCGATATACTCAGCAAGCGTGGTCTGCTCTGTTTCAGAGTTGGAGGAGTAAAACTTGAGCAGCTTGGCCAGACGTGTCCTGTTGGAATGATCCTCAATAACACCAAGCTTCATGCTGAAATGTAGATTTATATTTTGTAAACTTCAAGTTATTTAAATACATCAAAACAATATTTAAATACATCAAAACACTGTATTCAGAATAAACACTGAGTCTTCTATGACACAAGTTATCTTCAGCAATTATTAGTGATATTCATGACTTCAGGCTGAGAAATCTCTGCTTAAAAGATTCTGTTATTATATGGGTTGGTTGCATACTGATGTTGTTTTTTTTTTTTTTTTTGCATACTGTGAAAGATGAATTTATTTTATTCCTATATAATGTTCACATAATGAACAGGCTATTTCATTCTATCTGTTTTTATTTGACAGAAAATTACAAAAAGCAGATATGACCCTTAAAATTAAGTTTTGACCGTATGGGTCAGATAGCCCCTATAAAACTGACTCTAAAGAAAATGCAGGGTGTCACATTGTATTTGTCACTACACTAACTATTTTGCACAACTCTTGTATAAAAGAGCATCTATAACTCGCTTCTTACTTTGTGCTGTATTCCTTCCAGAACTTCTCGTAGTCGTCTTTCTCGATCTTCTTGATCATGTCAAGCGTCTTCCTGACCAGTTTCTTCTTGATGACCTTAAGAAGCTTGTGTTGCTGCAGGGTTTCTCTGGAGACATTCAGGGGCAAATCATCGGAGTCGACAACTCCAGTGACGAAGGAGAGATACTTGGGCATCATGTCTTCGAAATCGTCTGTGATAAACACTCGTCTGACGTACATCTACAGATAACATTCAATTGTAATAAATTTCGAGGTTATCAAACAATCTTTCTTAAATCAAGAATTTTATCAGTTTCATTTACCTTAGTTTATAGTATATACACATTTAATCATTCAGAAAATAAGCACAAATATTTTTTTCCAACCGATTGATATAATTTTTTTTACACTGTCCAAGGTAGCCATTTCAGAAACACACCTTAATACCATCAATCTTCTTGCCATAGTTCTGGAACATATCATTGGGGGAAGCTTGTGGGACAAACAGGATAGACTTGAAGGTGACTTCTCCCTCAGCTGTGAAGTGGATCTTTGCCAGAGGCTCCTCTGACTTCTTGGTGATGGACTTGTAGAAATCATTGTATTCCCCATCCTCAACATCACCAGTCCTGAAATGGTTCAGAATTTATAGTCTATATTACTCCAGTGGTCAAAATAAACATAAAATATGTGATTCTTTTCTTGAAATATTCTCACAATTATTACAAATCCATGTACCACCGCAGAATGATTAAGGTAACAAATGAATGAAACATCTGCCGCATTAACAAGTTTGATACAGTGTGCCCTGGATTCTGACCCCAACACTTACTTCCTGGTCCAGATGGGTTTTACGTTGTTGACACGGACCCAGTCCCACACAGTCTTGGAGACCTTCTTTGTTTTAGGCTTGTCATCGTCCTTTTCCTCCTCCACCTCACCATCTTCATCGTCTTCATCCTTCTCCTCATCCTTAGCTGCCTCCTCCTCATCATCTTCAATTGGCTCCTCAACCTCCTCAGTCTGTTCCAATGAAGATCAAATATACATTAAAGTTTCTTTGTTTGGGTTAAACATAAGACAGATATAGAGTGATGCCTCACTGTGACATTATGTGACACCTGGCCAACCCGTTTTGAAAGTATCCTTTTTTTTAATGATTTTGTTAAATCGCAGCCAGGGACTAAACCCATGACTGCTGGATACCAGCAGACACTATTAATCACATTGCCACCGTGAATCATTTGCATGAATGACCATCTCTTATTTCAATGAAATCTTAATCTATATGTACAGCAAATAGATCAATCTGATTTTTGTTTTACAGCCACTTGGATTAACATCATGCTTTAACCCTTTCCCTCATAGAGGACACCATGAAAAGACCTATGCGAACAGCATAAAACCAGATCAGCCTGCGAGTAACTCGCAGGCTGATCAGGTTTTATGCTGTTCGCTGCTCCTCAGTGGTCTGAAAATGAGGATTTTATAATTAAATTTGGTAAGGTTTTGGAGGGAAAGGGTTAACACATCTACGAGACTGACTTACTTCAGACATGCCCCATTGCACCTAAAAAAAACATGTCAGACCAGTAAAAGACAAGATAATCCTGCCCCAAATACTGTTCAAAATTCTATGACCAAGGACTTGAAGACATTTACAGTATAACCCTTTCCCTCATATAGACTCATTTTGATGCCCTCAATAGGTATCACATAAAGCCTGATCTGCAGAAAACCACAGTTAAACCTTACCAAATTTAATTATAAAGTCCTCATTTCCAGACCACTGAGGAGCAGCGAACAGCATACAACCTGATCAGCCTGCAAATTACACACAGGCTGATCTGGTTTTATGTTGTTTGCATAGGTCTTTTCATGGTTTCCTCTATGAGGGAAAGGGATAATTCCATTTCTATGACATCCCTTGGCCTATTTTGTTTGGATTTTACAACGTCTAGTTGGGTATATTTTCTCAGCAGGAATAAGTTACCTACAAATTTCACTCCCTGTAATGTATCCCTGAAACTCATTATGTATATCAACTTGCTATGCAACACCATTAACTAAAAGTATTGAATTACCAGAGTTTACCGACATATTAATCAATGTTACATTGATAAAATACTTAATTAGACTTCAACTCAATATCAAGCAAATTAATGCAATCAACACCTCCCCACACCCCTCTCAGCTGTTCATCAGCACTTTCAGATTTGCCAAAATTATAAGGAATCTCAACTTCGAGTTTCAAATTCCCAGTCTTCACAATACTAATTACATCACAATGAGTAAAATACTACTGAGATAGGAGAAAACTGCCTGAGGGGGTCTGCAATTCAAATTACAAATCAGTAAAGAAACAAGGTGGGTGGGGTAAGGAGACTCACCTTGCTTTCCCACAGGTAGATATCAAAGTTGATGAACTGGCTGTACTTCTGTACCAGATCCTTTAGAGTGTTCTCCTCCAGGAAATCATGGGCTTCCTCCTTCAGGTGCAGGCTGGAACACAAATCAGAACATGCACCATAAACCCTGAAGTTTATTCTAATCTTACTTCATACCTATACACATACACAGGTTTATGAACTTTTATCTCTGATCTATATGTTGCATATACCATTTGATGTCTTTTTTTGATGTTGTTTTGATATGTTCAGCTGCAAAAGAAAGTGTGCACTATGGGTTTTGTTAATTGAAATTAATCTAATTATTTCCAATTGAAATCATGTATGGTACAAAAACTTAACAAGTATGATGTGCACTTTTATTTTGAAAGCATTAATATCCCAGAGGAATGTTCACAGCCAAAGATATTTCTGAAAAGAAAATAACACATTTAAATAAGCAAAACCCCAAGTGTACTTTCTTTTGCAACTGAGTATATTTTGTTTCTTACTGGCAAAAGTTACTATCATTGGAATCTTAACCCTTTCCCTCATATAGACTCATTTTGACGCAGTTAATAGGTACCACATAAAGCCTGATCTGCAGAAAACCACAGTTAAACCTTACCAAATTTAATTATAAAATCCTCATTTCCAGACCACTGAGGAGCAGCAAACAGCATAAAACCTGATCAGCCTGCGAGTTACTTGCAGGAATTTATTATTGGGAAACACTGTAGTAAATTTATATCACATCAGAACTCTTTAAACTACATGCCAAGGAGACATCAAACAACAATAATATAAATATAAAGCATATAATCAAGAAATAGAAGAGGATAGAAAAGAAGATGAATAAATGGAAAGTGCGTAAAGTACCTGATCTGGGTACCGCGGAGCAGGGTGTTACCACGTGGGTCCTTGGTGACACTGAACTCGTTGGAGTCTGACTCCCAGATATGCTGCTCATCATCGTTGTTCTTGGAGGTCACGATGACACGGTCAGCGACTGGAAGTTATGGTCAAAATGGATTTGTCAATGGTTTTTCCTTCTTAAGCAATTTCTTTTATATGCATTCTGATAAAAACAAGTCTGGAGGTGGTATGTTTTTTTGTTAGTTTGTGGTTGTAGTTTTTAAAATAGGCTTTTCAGGAACAGTGTTGAGTCGGAGATTCTCATTTTCAGCAATTTCAATGTTTACAGTTGCACACATTTTTTATTCTTAACTTTACTCTGGACTATTCCTTAAGAGTATCACATTCTGGAATAATTAAATAAGTCAATCAAATTCAGAGTTAAGCTATGTAGTATTTGAATAACCTGACCTTGGAGAAATTAATTAAATGTTTGGGATAGCTTTCTACCATGTCACTGTGTATTAAGTTCATCTACACTGACTGTGTCATTTTTAATGTAGTCAATTATCATAATGTCTGGCAAAAATAAAATACCAACCCAAGAATGAAGAGTAGAATCCCACACCAAACTGTCCAATGAGATCCGTCATCTCCGTCTGGGAATCAGAGTCTCCAAGTTTGGAGAGGAATTCACTGGTGCCTGACTTAGCGATGGTACCCAGGTTGTTTACGAGGTCCTGTTTGGTCATACCGATACCTGTGTCTGTCACGTGCAGCACATGATTGTCCTTGTCAGCCTGTTAAAAGAGAAATATAGGTGAATTAAAGTCTGGTTGTATGAACATTTAATTACAAACATTTAAATGGGTATATAAAACAACGGATTTTCTTTGCTTTGCGGACTGTGGAGAATCTGTGAAACAATAATATAAGAGCAAACAAAGGAGACCCTGAACAAACAGCTCCTGGAAGGAGCAGTCTAATCTGGTCTGCACTGTTAGCCAATGCATTCATATAAAGTAAAGTGTTAAATCAAAGGGGAAATATATTGAAAAACCTCAAAGGTTGTAACCAGATAGAATCAGGGAATCCAAGATGGGAGATGCAAGACACATTAGCTCAAAGCTCTAATGAACATTCTAAAACGCGCTATACTTCAAGATCAGAATTTCTTTAAATGGTTAGATACCATGCTAGTGGGAAGAAATGAAAGAAAGACATGTCTATTGTGAGCTGCCATTAAGCAGTGTCCTACATGGTCAGAAATTTCTTCTTAATTCCAATAACATCTGTACAGCACTTAATGCTCAAAATAGGAATCTTTGAGTAACAAATTTGGGTCTACAGCCAAGGTCAATAAAAAAAAAAATCCCATCTTGGAAACATTGCAACAGTGAGGTTTACCCATCTTTCCCAACTTTGCTAGCAGTACATAAAGTAGGATATATACCAGAAATTCATTGCAGCATTAATTAATTTATCATGAAAAAACTAGTTTCCTCTGTATCTGATCGATGTTCACAGAGAGTAAGAAACTCCTGCAGTTGTAACTGTATGTCAATCAATGTATATCTCATGGGGGTTTTGGCAATTATCTTGCTTTCCAAAAACCCTCAAGGATATCACACTGCAAATTACTGGGAACTACAGGAACACATTCATACATGATATACAATGCAGATGAATTACATACTAGATACAAACAATCACAAAGACAAAATATCAAAAACACAGAAAAAAACAACAATAAAACTATAGCTTGCCAAGTACCATCTCCAGTCTGACATTTAAAAACAAATTATACCTCGTAACAAATCAAGACCAATTAAAACTAAAAAGCTTGTGAAATGATAAACGATTGAATGCCAGTCTTCAGGGAGATCTATCTTTAGTGATCATGAAATAAACACAGAATGGTATCTAGTCTTTGATGAAAGCCGAGATATTGTTACAGCACAGCTGTTCATGTTAGGTCACACAGCACCAATGGTTGGGAAATGTGAGTGAGTCAGGTACTGCCTAAAATAACAGTGAGAATAGGAAAAGTCGGGGAAAAAATATCAGAAACTAAGTGCTAAACAAAGAAGCTGCTACAAAACAAATGGGATTATCCTAAATTCCTTTTTTTGTACTTTACGAAGGAAAACAATCCTGGCACAAAGTAGTGAATAGGACTGATGAAAGCCTGTAATTTCCCCAGGAACGACAGAGGATTTTTCTCTATAAACATATATCACAGGTTACCATTTGAATACAGAAGATAGGTATTTTTTCCAGATGTTCCTACGATAATTTGTTCTTTCCCATCTTAATTTGGTAAAAAAAAAAAAAAAATACTGACAGTCTCAAATATATTTGATGCAAAACCTCTCAATTTGATATAAATAAAATTTCATAAAGATGAAACAATTTACAAATCTTGAATTCTTTGCAACCTATGAATTTTCGATGAAATTTATCGTTTTTTCTAAAATCAAAGAAA